>CAWUFW010006181.1:0-580000 GCA_963921515.1 Calotriton arnoldi | reverse complement strand
CTGCGGGACCCCGTCCCGGGCACCCTGCCACGCGGCAGGCCCAAGGATGGAGCCCGGGGTGGGGAGGCCGCCCTCCCCTTAACCCAGCCAAGCGAGGGGGGTTCCCCAGGCACAACGGAACCCCATCTCGGGCCTTTGGCGGAGCGGCAGTCCGAGGACGGGGCCCAGGGATGGAGCGCCCGACCCAGGGCCCGGCGGGGCCCCTGGACCACATCGGGGCTCCCAGGCCCAGAGGCACAGGGGAACCCTCCCCAGGCCCGCAGGACCCTGTCCTGGGCACCCTGCCACACGGCAGGCCTGAGGACGGAGCCCAGGGTGGGGAGGCCGCCCTCCTCAGGGCCCCGGCTGGAGCTCCTGAACCCAGCCAAGCAGGGGGAGGCTCCCCGGGGCCGGCGGAACACCGTCTCAGGCCCCTGGCAGAGCGGCAGGCCAGGTGACTGAGCCTGGGGCCCCTGGACCCCGTTGGGGATCCCAGGCAGAGGTGAAGCCTCCCCAGGCCCGCGGGCCCCCATCCTGGGCACCACGGCACACGTTGGGCCGGGGGACGGAGCCCCGGGCTGGGGGGGCGTGCTGGGCCGTCCGGCGGCCGGCTGAGGACCGCTAGGCCGAGAGGTGTTTTGGAGTACCCTGTCCCTAGTAATCTGGAGGAAAGCTACCCATCTTTCTGGTAACCCGTGTGCATCGAGTCACCTGATGGCCAGAAGGACGCCAATCTGCCCGCCCCGAGCCTTCACCGGAGGGCTCCTGCCTGCCCATGCAGGGCTCGAGGGCTCTGCGTCCCGGGGGCTCGGAGACCCCAGCCGAGCCTCAAGCCCAGGGCTAAGAATGGGGGTCCCCGGCGGACCTCCGACCCGGGCCCATGGCAGAGCTTAACCCATCCCTGGGCCCGCCCGGCGGTCCCAGGCCAGGCCACGCGTGGGAGGCCTCCACGGGCCTGCGTTGGGCAACCAAGGGCCCGGGCCTATGCTACTGAACCCAGCCAAGCTGGGGAAGGCCCGCCCGGGCCCAGGGTGTGGGACGGAGCACGGGGTGGGAGCACCCGGCTAGAGCTCTCGGGCCCTGACGCCCAGGGGAGGACTGCCCAGGACCGATGGAGCCCGTCCCAGGCACTTTGCCGTGTGGCGGGCCGGAGGAGGGAGCCCCGGGCAGTGGGGAGGTGTTGTCCGGGCCTAGCCCATCTGGTCCCTGGCTGAGAACCGCCAGCCCGGGAGCGGTTCCGGCATACCCTGTCCCTAGTAATCCGGAGGAAAGCTACCCTTCTTTCTGGTAACCCGTGCGCACCGAGTGACAGAGGGGACCCAGGGCACGGAGGCGCCCGACCTCCTGGAGCCCTGGCTGGGATCGGGGAGGCGGGTGAGCCCTCATTGGGACTTCCAGGCCGGCCCGGCCATCTGGTCGCCCCTTTGGAAAGCATTGCGCGCGACCAGATGGCCGAGGTGAAAGGCGCAACCAGATGGCCGGGCCCGAAGAAAGCCAATCTGCCCGCCCCGAGCCTTCCCGGGAGGGCTCCCGCCTGCCCTTTGGAGGGCTCGGGGGCTCTGCATCCCGTGGGCTCATCAGAGCCCTTAGCTGGGTCTCGGGTACGGGGCTGCAAGGAGGGGGCCCCCGACGGAACTCTGACCCGGGGCCCGCAGGCACCTTTACACGCAGGCGAAGCGGGGGAGGCCTGCCTAGGGACGATGGACCCACGTAACGGGCACCTAGACCCTCGGCTGGCTACAGGACGTGGGCTCCCGCACTCCAGGGCCCGCCGGAGCACAGGCCCGGAACCGGTCCCCGCTTCTGAACCCAGCGAGGCCGGGGAGGGGGGGAGCCTCCCCGGGCACCAGGGACCCCTGTCCCGGGCAGACGGACCATTGGCAGGCCGCAGGACAGGGGCTCCCACACCCCAGGCCCTGCCCGAAACCCAGGCCCCGGGCCCGGTCCCTGCTTCTCAATCCAGCCAGGCCAGGGGGATCTGGGAGCCTGCCCGGGCACGAGGGACCCCCGTTCCGGGCACACGGACCCTCGGCTGGCCGCAGGACATGGGCTCCTGTTCCACGGATTTGTTTCATAACTCTGTGGAACTCCGCGTAGTGGCACTCCGCCAACTCCGCCCAGGGTTATTCATAAGTCTTTTTCACATGTCAATACTGTCTGGGCAAAGAATTCACCTTATTTGTAACAATGTAACACCCGAACACTGTAATAAACAATTGCAAGATGCCCAGTCAAACTTTGCATAGGACCTTCTGCTGTGCAGCAGCACGAGTCACCACTATTTTGGTAACTTTTGATCCGTTTGACCTAGAAACACATTTTTTGGGTTAAAATCTGCAGACTATGCAGCAGAAGATGGATTGTGTGCAGATGCGGCATTAGCATACTTATGTGGAAAATGCCACAGCATCTCATTATTCCAGTGGCCCTGGCTATTGGTTATGAAGACTATAACATCCAGAATGCATTCGTTTACAACTTAAGTCCAAGCCTGGAATCTATGGTTCCTCTTGATAGTAAAGCATTCCACCGATCCCTTTTTGTGTACCTCGGAGCCCGTCATCAGCTTGGTTATTCGGGGAGCTCTGGGGGCTTTTGAGCGTCTGTCAGCTTCTCTAACTTTGAGGGGTAGGCACCTGGCAGCATGAACTCTTCATTTGGGATCAGTCTGACAAAGGGGGATGGTAATTAGCAGGTTTTGAGCAGGTTCTGAGGTCGAGGCCATCATACACGGTCAGAAGCGGCGTAACCAGTGCTTTAAGTGGTATGGAATAGGGGGGGGCGGGTCTCAAAAGGGGCGTGGCCGGCGTAACAAAGGGAGTGGCATAACAGAGGGGACTACAGTGCTGCACTGCACAAGTTAATAAACAAACAATTTATTCACAAAACCTTAAACCTGAAGATCGCAAGCAACAATACATTTAAGTTTATACAGGAACATTTTCTGCACATTAGAAATAGTAAGCCTGAAAGGGATTTTTGGGGGGGAAAATACTGGTGTTTTTAAACAAGTGAAACAGTTTTTGGGATTGGTTACTACAGACTGTCCAAAACTGGATGAAGTGCTAAAAAACTCCAGAAGCGACAAGCAGCAATGACACCGGGTACCCAGCGTCCAGGGCAGCCAGAGAAAGAGGGCAGAGTGTAAGAGACCTGGAATATTTATGCACGTGCGATGACAAGCTCCAGCTGCTCTGCGCTTCACTACAGCAGGGACATAGAGTTTATCACAGTGAGAGAGAGTGCCATGAACTAGAAATAAAAACATTCAGGAAAAACACTCAAGCGAACTCTGCATCAGTTGCAATGAACACTCTATTCCTGTAACAGCGGAGAATGAAGGACTTCAAAATAAAGCTTCGTTCTCCGTTTTAAGACCCCTCCTTCAGTCTGATCAGTTGAAAGTGTGCGATTTCGGCACATCCTCTCTGGTCCTTTCTTCTGGATAGGGCCTTTGCTTTCCCCTTCCAATTTCGAAGATGAGGGTACTGCTCCATTAGGAACTTTAAATGAAACGCATTGGAACATATTTACTTTTTATTTGTAGCGGGTGTGCAAAATATCCAGAAGCTGCCAATACTGGGCATCAGCCCTCAGCAGCTGTACCAGCCCTCAGCAGCTAAGCATTGTATACATCCTACATTGAGAGCCTCAGCTCTGCCCACCACGCCGATCTCTCTTTCCCCTGCGGATCCCATGGCCTGCGCTTTCAGATCACTATCAGGAGACCCTACATTCCGATTAGCTGCTGATCGTGGCGACAGACTTAACAAAGAAGTCTCTTCGAATTTACATCAAAGGCCATATAGGGCTACCGAGGCCAGATTTTTTTCACATTGAGGGTGAGGGCAAAAATACAGGGTGCGATACAGACCCGTCTCAGCACTTGGGGCCTCATTACGAGGCCCCTAGTGGCACTTTTGCCTGTGCGTCACTTTTTTGACGCTCCGGTAGCGCAGCATATTTACAGTGCCACGCAAAGCTACTTTACGTGGCTTTTTATGGCCTTGTAAATATGAGCTCCTTTTACGTAGAACACTGCATGTAAGGGGCGATCTGTGGGTGTTTCCACGCAACACCCATGGAATCTGAAGCATTCCCAGATTTACGAGGAATCGTAAACCTATGAATGCGTCACATTCTAACGCCACCTCAGGGGTGGTGTTAGGGAGGCACATTGAGGAGAAATATCCTTATTTCTCCTCGTTGTTTGCTCTTTCTATGTGTTCTGAATTCTGAAGTACAGATAGAAAGAGGAAAACACCTCTCGTGATTGTTTTTCGCAGGAAGGTGTCCCTTCCTGCACAAAAACAATCACCCCTACAACTCAGACACCCTTGCACCATGGGAGTCAGGAAATCTCATTCAGGCTCTGCCATCTGCTGGAGATTTAAAGAACAGCAAGTGCTTGACAACGTAATGTTAAGTGCTGGTATATCAGGAAAAAGAAAACACCATATCAATCAATCAGGGGTTTATAAAGTGCGCTACTCACCCGAGAGGGTCTCAAGGCGCGGGGGGGAACAGCTCGAGGTCAGCCGAACAGCCAGGTCTTGAGGCTCTTCCTGAAGGCGTGCAGGGTGGGGGAGCGTCTGATGTCGACTGGGAGTTCGTTCCAGGCTTTGGCTGCGAGGTGGGAGAAGGCTCTTCCCCCGGCTCTGGTTCTGTGGATGCGTGGGGTCGTTGCTAAGGCGAGGTCGGCGGAGCAGAGGTTTCTTTTGGGTGCGTGGAAAGCGATTCTTTCGTTGAGGTATTTGGGACCGATGTTGTGGAGGGATTTGTAGGCGTGGGTGAGTACTTTATAATTCAACTGATGTTAATTTAAGCTGGAGACAATACAAAACAAATGTTTAAAAAACTGCAGCTGTACAAAATGCGTGGAAATAACAGCAAAAACATGTATTTGTATTTCCAAATCGAAATATAATGACATAAACAAGAGAATCTACTTGCTTTATTTTTACTTTTCAATGTTTCATGTGAAGGGCTGTATAAATTTAGCAATTTAATTATTAAAAAGCAGACGGCTTGATATATGTAGAGCCTTTGTCTCACCTGTGCAGATCTTTCAAAATACACCTATACCTCCAGACCTCCTGACGTCATGATCTATCTCCTCTCCATTAAAAAAAAGGAGTTTGCTGCATTCGTTCTTGGAGGGGCAGAGGGGACTAGGAAGACACCAGTAGGGGACCGGGTAGCTCTGGTTGTTCAGCGCTCATGCTAAATCTCATGGTGGTGCCACTGTTCTGGCCAGCCTACAATGTGGCCGAGCTCATATTACTATGAGTAAGCATACCTGCCAAGCCCTCGTATTCGTCCTGTTGCAAAAAAAATGCCTCCTTCAATGGAGTCACCCTCTTTTGAAAACCTATATCCCCCTTCAAAAACTGGTAATTCGCCCTTACCATATTCAATCAATCAATCAGGATTTGAAGAGCACAACTCTATC
Source organism: Calotriton arnoldi (assembly GCA_963921515.1). Lineage (NCBI taxonomy): Eukaryota > Metazoa > Chordata > Amphibia > Caudata > Salamandridae > Calotriton > Calotriton arnoldi. The sequence goes on along the minus strand of CAWUFW010006181.1, from coordinate 574,569 downwards.
ATCCCAGAGGGTATCCAGGCGCTAAAGTTGCAAAGTCTCAGTCTTGAGTCTCTTCCAGAAGTCAGCCAGGATAGGTGCTGTTCGTAGGTGGAGGGGAAGGTCGTTTCAGGTCTTGGCGGCGGTGGAGGAGAATTAACGGCCACTGCTGTGTCTGCAGCGAATGCGAGTGGTGTGCGCGAGGGCCAGGGTGGTGTCACGACTCGCTCCCTGCATTCTCGTGTCCACCACCAGGGGGCCGAATTGTGGGGCTACCCAGTGTTCTAACAAGCTTCCAGACCCTCCCCTTCATGTACATACTGACTTCCAGCCATTTCGACACTACTTGGGAATTGACATCCATTCCCAATCCATGCCGGGTTTTGTGGAAGCCATCCTGCTCATGCCTGAAACTCCATTACCCAGAATTCCCTGCTCACTGCTTAGTCTCCACCCCTGCAGGCCAAGGATGGGTGGAGGAATTCAGCTCACCTGTGGCTGGCTGCTGCTAGCCTGCTCACACCTGATGTATGTGATTAATGTGAACTCTTTTAAGCCCCAGCTCCCTTCAGCCCAGTGTTGGTCATTGTAGCTGTTTACCGGTGAGACCGATCCTTGTTTCCAGTGCTCCCTGAGCTTTTGCTATTGTTTCCAGTGTTTCCTGAGCTTTAGTTCTGCCTTTTTCCTGACCTGCTGCTGTTTTCCTTGTTCCTGAATTAGCACTGCTTACAGTGCTACCTTGACCCCTGAGCCTTAGTATTCCTTGTTCCTGAACTGCAGCAGTTTCCCTTCTCCTGAATTAGCACTGCCTGCAGTGCTACCTTGTTTCCTGAGTTCCTGAGCTATAGCTATTCCTTGTACCTGAATTAGCACTGCCTGCAGTGCTACCTTGTTTCCAGAGTTCCTGAGCTATGGTTATTAGTTCCTATTCCTGGGCTTCAGCTATTTCTTGTTCCTGATTTGCACTGCTTGCAGTGCTCTCTTGACTCCTTGTTTCCTGAGCTGTAGCTATTTCCTGTTTCCTGAACCAGCACTGCCTGCGTGTGCTACCTTGACTCCTGAAGCTTTAGTAATTCCCTGTTCCTGAACTAGCACTGCCTGCAGTGCTACCTTGATTCCTGAGCCTTAGCATTTCCTTGTTCCTGACCTGCAGCAGTTTCCCTTCTCCTGAACTAGCACTACCTGCAGTGCTACTTTGACTCCTGAGCTTTTGCTCAGTTCTTGCCCCAGCACTGCCTCCTATGCTACTTTGTTTTCTTGATTCCTGAACCTGCACTATTCTAGTATACCCTTGTAGCCTCCCCTTCTGTATATCCTTTTCCAGTCCCTGCCTTTCTTCCCATTTCCTTGGTTCCAGTTCTAGTTTGCTATCTTTCTATTTCTGCTGTCTTGCATCTGTTGCCTTGTATGTTTGTTACATGCTTTCTGCCAAGTGTGCCCTGTGATTTCCTTCCTTTCCTGTTAAGCACTCCTCCTTGCTAGCTCCTTGTCTATTGTGCTTGTGTTTAGTTCTACCCCTTTGCTGTTACTGCCTTGCGTGTTCCTGTTTGATCGCCAGGATCCGTGAGCACAGCTTACTACCTAGGTGCTGTTTCTTGTTCACTGTGAGGATTGTCTTTGAGTTACTGTTATAACATCACCTTAGGTATAAGCTCCACAGACCCTGCCTTTGCATACATATCCTATATGTGGGTATTTCCAGTCAGTATCTGTAACAGCAATTGTGGGTGAGGAACTTACTGAGCTTCAGTCTTACCGTGTGGAGCTCCACACCCCACATTCCCTTTATTGTTAATGTTGTATTATATATATGTCTTGCACGTCCGTCTTGGGAGTAGTTAGTCTGAATGCTAAATTGCCTTGTGAGTGCCCTTCCTTTCTGAGTCTTAGACATCTTGTACAGGCTTCCCCTTTGGATCCCTTTTTCTCCTCTGACTCCTTGTGTGATCCTGGGCAGCGCTGTACTACTCTTTCTGTGCACTGTACGTTTTCTACCCAGTCCCCAGTCCTTGTTCAAGTCCCTGACTGTGTTCCCGACATAGTCCCGGACAGTCCATGACCGGTGGAATGCAGCTGTCTGGTGGGTTGATTGAAGTTTATTCGGTGGTTGTTGTAGGCCGGTCCCTGGTTATGTAAGGCTTTGTAGGCATATGTATGGATCTTGAACTGGCATGTCATCTGGATGGGGAGCCCGTGGAGGTTCCTGAGGTGGGGGTGATGTGGGACAGCATGGGAAGGTCTATGATGAGTCTGGCTGCTGCGTTCTGTATGGTCTGGAGCCTCTTAAGGAGTTGAGTGGAAATGCTGGAGTAGAGTGCGTTGCCGTAGTCAAGACGGCTTGTGAGGACGGCCTAGGTGACAATCTTCCTGGTGTTGACGGGGATCCATCTGAAGATTCTACGGCGCATGTGAAGAGTGTGGAGGCAGGAGGAGGCGACTATGTTGATTTGGCGCTTCATGGTAAGTTTGCTGTCAAGGATGATGCCGAGGTTGTGGGATTGGTTTGTTGGAGTGGGGGTGGGGCTGAGCTCGAAATGCCACCAGCTGGTTTTTGGGATCACCTCTTAAACTCCTGACTTCATTCTCATTTTGGATTCATCAGCTTGGCCGCTATGAGTAAGTACCCCTCTTAATGCCAACAGTGTTGTTACTCTGTGTTGACTGCTGCTCCTACATCCCTCCTCTACATTATTTATTCTTTTCTTTTCTGTTGCTTTAGCACAGCTTTTCTTTGTCTTTGAATTGGACAGAGACACAAAAACTGCAGTTATTTCACAAAATATGCAAAATCTACAGAAAATTATTTACATTTCTGATTCTGTATTGAAGTACAGGAATATGTGCTTTCCACAGAAAAATGTGCACTAGTGATTAGGGCTGTCCCAAACATGGCCAGCACACTTCAGTGACATAGTCCTAGTTTTTCTGTGTCTATTTTAACTAGATTTTTAAGTCTAGCTGGAAAGCACAGCTGTCGCCAGACATAATGTGATCAACCTAAAAATAACTTTTAGTAGTACTACAGAGAGGAGCTTTGGCTCAGTCCCACATGTTGGTAGCCAGGCATGCATGTTTTTATTTGATAGAAGTTGTGTGCTTCCACAGAAACAGTGTTTCCCCTCCACACAGCTGTGATTATTTTGTTTATTTATCTAGCTGCCAGAGCTTCAGCTTTCAGGGGTACAGACATGACACTCTAATGCTGTTAAAGTGTCCTAGATAACTAGATCATTCACAATTTTTGTTTTTCACTGGCAGCAGCACAAATGGTAGGAAGGCAGTCATTAGTATTGTAGTCCCAGTACCCTTGCCTTAGATCGTTAACTGTAGATTTCGGAGAGTAGTTTTGTGTTTGAGAGTAGTATGGGATGCTTAGGGCTACACTAATCTACATGGAGTTTTAGGTCTGGTTTGACAGTGCTACAGTCGCATGACCTTATGTGATCAACAAAAAAGAGTTTTCAGATTACGAAGGCAAGAGAGGCTTAGGTTTCCTCTTACATGTTGGTTCCCCTCAGGGCAGGATTTGATTGGAACAAATTTGTGTTCTTCTACAAAAACGATTGCTTGTATTGCACTTTTTGACTTGTGGCAAAGCTCATACTTGATACAGTAGGACTGAGTTGCTAATCGAGGCAAGCCAATTATCACAGCTATAGGTATGATGTTTTTATTTTTACTGTTATGATAAAGGCACTAGGTCTGACATAATTATCCTGAAAAGCATATGTTAAGGTCAATAGGTATTTATGTGTGGATTGTTATTACTCTATATTAATGCCTACAGATAGGATTTTTGTTACATGGAATCTCACAGTTTACCACAGTAGCTAATGGTTTGTATGTTAGTTACCCTGTGTGACAAACCATGAATATAGAAGTTTTGCTCTGTCAGAATTCATGTTAGGCCCTCTTAGGAGAGATAGTATTTTGCTTCACCAACTGCAATTTATGTATACCTTTCAAATTTTTAGGCCCGGGCGGAAAACACCGCTTCGTTCGCGGAGTTTCCGAAATTTGGGCACTCCGCGGTGGAGTGCAGAGTTCCTGGATTCCTTCTTGCGGTGCGAAGCGGAGTTTCGGTCATGATAGTCTCGGGCCGCTAGCGAGTGCGCACAAGACTGCGTGCCTGCTCGCACGACTTCCTGCTGCAGTCGCTCCAGTGTAGTGCAGCTTGCGATCACAAATGAACCACTCAAGTAGCTTTTGTGTTCGAGAAGCAGCTAAACCTACAAAAAGAGGTTATCGAGTGGATTTTCTTCTCCAACGGACTATTCGAGTCGTTTTTTAGCGTGAGAAGCCTTTTTTTATCCAACAGGAAAGAAGTGCCCCAGATACTCCAACTTCCTGTTCCTGTCCAGCAGGCTCCTCCCAGTGCTTTGTCCATCTCCTGGTCACTTTTCATGTGGCTCACTCTTTATCTGCTGCATATATACCATTGGATTTAAGGACTTTGTATTTGAGATTTCACAAGTAAAACTCTTGTATAAGGATGTTGTTTGTTTGATAGAGGGCATGCACCAGTATTTATTTGTACATTTATTCGAATTTTCAAATTTATTGTCGTGGGTGGCCTGCACTTTCAGTAGGGGCTTAGTTATATTTTTGCATTGAATTTTTTTTCTTTTGTAAAGGAACAATGTTGCACAGTCCAGTACATTTTCTCCACGTTTGTTAAATTTACAATATTTATTTATTTTACTATGTGACCTAGTCTGCCAGCAGGCCATCCAGTCAGTAGGCCTTGGCCAGTATTAGTCATGGGTGCATGAAACAACTGTTTCTGTGGTATATTTTGTTTTAAAACATCATCTAGGGATGGGATGGCATTGGATTAAATTGAAAATGTGGTGGGTTTTTTGTATTTCACTTTTTTTGTACAAAAAGTGTGTGTGGTAATATTTGATGCCTTGGGAGCTCTTAGCTCAGTTAATTTTCATGTTTGGCATTGCTGAATTAATGGTGGTGTGTTTTTTTTTAGTGTTATCATGCCTCCTTTGTCTGGCCAGTGAGTGTGCTAGCCATAGTCTACCATTTGTCTTTGTTCTATATGCCATATGGCTAGGGACCATTTTATGCAGTCTGTTTCCATAGGCCTGAGTGTGTTCTCTGTGTTCTCAATGCCTCCTTGCTTGCTGTTGTTGTTTGACCATGTGGCTGACAGCCATTTTGTGCAACCAGCCAGTGTGTTTTTGCTATAGGCTTGCATGTGTTCTTTGTTCCCCATGCCTCCTTGCTTGCTGTTGTTGTTTGACCATGTGGCTGGTAGGTATTTTGTGCATCCAGCTAGTGTGCCTTTGCCATAGGCTTGCATAGATGGATGTGATGTCAGTTTAATAATATGCTTGAGGATCATTGTAGTATATGTATATTTAGAATATGATTTTGATGAACAGTGCTTATATATTACAAAGATCACTTTGCATTTCTTCAACCTTTTCCTCTTTCCTCTTATCGCTGACAGCTTCTTGTACCCATACCATTTTGTGGTGAAATTCCTTTGCAAAGTTTAAAGGAAAATAGCACAGAAGCAATGCCAAGCAATATAAGAAAAAGAGGGTTTAGAAGCAGTTTCACAATTCCTCCCTTTACACAACCAAGCCATTCCCCTATCTTAGCAAACGCCTTTCTAATGGATCCAAATATTGACCCAAATCCTTCCCAGGCACCTGATTCCTCCAGTTCAGTTAGTTTATGCGATATGTTAGTAATGTAGCAGTCAAGCTGTTAATCTACATGCAGATTATAAGATTACATTCCAGAGCATGAATGACTCTGCAAACTCCACCTTCCTTTGCGAGGAGCAAGTCCACCGCAAGGCGATTTTGCATAATCATTGCTCTCATTGCAAGCATCGCTATATTTATCACAGCTATTGCATCTGCTTGTGTTAGTGGCAAGCCGATCAACTAAGGTGGATAATTTTCTAATCTAAACATCATTTAATGCCACTCCTATGGATGGAATGAGTGCTCCACAAATGACACTAAGAATCTGTTTAAAGCTATTCTTACCTCTCCTTATATATTGTTCAAGAGGAAAGTCTAACTCATTAGTGTGATATATTCTAGGAAAAACTAAAGCTGCGTAACAGCTACCCGTCCAGTTATGTGGGAGCTGGAAATAAGCGGACTTTACACACATATAATTTGTATCTAAGTTTGAGAAGGTTTTCTCTTTTAGCAAGTAGTTATGTTTGCATTCACTCCATCCTATTTTCTCGATGGTCTCATTCCCCTCTGGATGCCATATGATGCGCAAGGATCCTTACTTAGTAACCTCAATATTGAATCTAGGGAGCAGTTCCTTTAGTGTCTCTTCGCATTTTCTAATAATATGTTCCGCATTAGTCTTTCCCTCTTCCCTCTCTTCATCCATTCTTATTCTCTCATTCAATTTATCTATAAACACCTTCTCATTTTGGTTAACTTTGCAGGCGATGTCATGCATGCTCTGGTTAGTGGTGCTCACATTAGTTAAGAGGGTAAAGAATTTCAACATATACTCACGCTGATCCCTTGATTTGAATCTTTGATAAGAGCGATATATATGTTTAGTAGCCCACAAGTACAAATTATCACCAATAACAATCTGTACCTCCTCCAGTAGATCATGAAAGTCAGAATAAACCAGTTTGATTAATCTCTGGCGATAGAAAAGGTTCAAGAATACAGAGCAAAGAGAGGGAGAAGGAATAGGACAGGAGTAAGTGAAAGCATGCTGCTCCCTCAGCTGCAGAGGCTGAAGATAAGATCAGACATAACAATACTCCACCTCCATTACCATCACATTTGGCTAACATTCGATAATATACATTATAACTATAACCACCCTTGTGCTGGGTAAGGTGAGTCACTCTACTCGAAGGGGAAGGTCTAACTCTAGGTGCAAAGGTAGAGTTGATTGATATATGAGAGATATCCCCTCTCAACAAATAGACATTCAACAACTATCCAAGCATAGAAACAGAGATGGCAACTGCCATACTTATAAGCAACATTTCGCAGAGTGGCTGCACCATGTTAATCCAAATCAGATCAAGGAAATAGCAAGTGAAGCAGTTAGTTCTCTGAGTCCTACCCTATTGTCTCTATCCTATCTCGAAATCTACCAGGACTTTTATTCTGCGTCAACCGGAGGCCTAAGGAAACTGTTGTCATCTGACTGTTGCCCTCACTCTTTGTCTGTCTCCTCAACGGTTGTCAATAGTAATTGTGAGTAGGTCCTGTCATGACATCCTTTTGGCTCATCAACATCAGTCAGTCAAGGTATGTCCAGTCAGGACCTAAGTACTTCCGATTGACCTTTCTTTCTCATGAGGGTCGCTTAGAACAGGTCGAACCTAGGCCTTCATCTACAAGGTCAATCTGGGCAATCTGTTCTTGCGAGTTTATCTCACTGTCTTCCCTAATCATCTCCGGTCTCTTCTTGGGTGTCAACAGTCTCTTCCGGGTTGCTGTAGTCTTTAATCAACTGTTTTTAGCCGTGCCTCGACCCTTGGAGTTGCTTGAGATCTCCAGCTCTAATTAGTGGAGTACCGAAACTTGAGGGGGCCCCCCTGCAAAGTATATGGAGGGGGTCCCCCTCCCCCTCCCCAGCCCACCACCTGCCATTTAGGCCCCAGACCCAGTGTACTGTGCTGAGGGGGCCCCCAGAAGTTCAGGGCCTCCTGCACCGTGGGGGCTGCCAGGGCTAATGTTATGCCACTGGCTTTAATGAGGCACAATCACTCTCCAAGGTGGTGCTTCCTTGTCCGCCCAGCCTCTACTCTGTGTGAGATTTACTGCGGTAGATTGGTCTCCCCCTTCCATGAGTTTTCGCTGTCCCAGTGAATGCATATTTTTAATCCAGTAGTTGATATCACAGTGGTTGCTGGGACAGCAGCATTCTCATTAACCTCTGGCTCTGATTGAGGCTCCTCTGATGGGGATTGTGGTCCCTCACTCTGGTCTCCCTCTTCTAAAGAACCCTCAGACACCTCAAACCTGGGGTGACTCAAGGAATTAGTGGATGTTGGCTCCACCTCTTCCTCTTCTTGCTTTGCCCTCTTGGTATGGGAGACGGGAATACAATTTCGGCAGATCAGCACACTTGACAGCGGTGTCAGTGACCTGGATCACCTGGTATGGTTCTCTCCAGCGTTCCTCCAGGCAGGACTTATGGACATGCTTCTTGACATGAATCTAGTTACCAGGGTTCTGATCATGCCCTGGGGACCCTCGAACAGCTGAAGAAGCGGCATCAACTTGACGAGAGATAGAACGCATCAGACAATCCCATGCAGTCTCCAAGTCCAGGTCATCTGTGATATTCACAAGGGCAGCTGCCAGTGCAGAGGGTATTCGCTTGGCTCTTCCCATCAACAGCTCATGGGCTGACAAACCGTTTTTTATAGGGGGTTCTTCGGATACTAATGAGCACTAAAGGAAGGGTGTCCGGTCACTTCAGTGATGTTGAGGCACAAGTTTTGGCCAATTTTGCTTTGATCATCCCATTCAGCATTTCTATAACACCTGATGCCTCAGGTCTGTAGCTACAGTCAAATCTATGGTCGTTCCTGAAGCGGTACATAACTGCATTATCTCGCTCTTGAAATTGGTTCCTTGATCCAATTCAAGATTGACTAGCATCCCAAATTACGGTATCAACTTCCGCAACAGTAGCTTGGTGACTATTAGGTTGTCGTATGTCCTGGTGCCATATGCCTCAACCTATCGTAAGAACAGGCACACCATGATGAGGATATACCTCAATTGGTTACATCGGGGCATCTCCACAAAATCAATCTGGAGACAGTTGAAGAGACCATCAGACTTTCTGATGTGACTCATGGCTACCGTAACTCTCTTGCCCACAATCCGCTTCTGACATATAATTCATCTCTAGCAAAAACTCTCTGCCATGGATCGGAAATTGGGAATTTGCCAATAGGTGCAAAAGGTGGACACCATCCTATCCCAACCAACATGAGTCGGACCATGCATGTGTCGTACCATTGCGGCAGGAGGGAATCGGGGAGAACAGATTTTCCCTCTCCGGATACCCAAATGTCACTGGCATCTCTCACACATCCCATCCTTTCACATTAAAGGTATGTACAGTATTCAGCAACATGCTGGATACCGTTTCTCCTTTTGCATTACATGGTTCATCCATATGAAAGGTGCTGGACTCAAGAGCGCAGTAGCGGGCAATCGCATCTTCATAATGGTCACCTCGGGTGACAATCATTACCGCTGTTATGTGCAGCACATTTCACCACAGCGATCTCCCTTGGCATTTGCAGGGCTTCTAACAGGTTTGAAACATATGGGCCATTCTTGATATGGGTATCAGCTGATATCAAAAGTCCTCGCTGAGACCACAACTGCTCAAAATCATGCACAACTCCAAATCCATACTGGCTGTCAGTGTAAATAGTGACTTGCAAGCCTCCTGAGATGCAGCAGGCTCGGGTAAGGACAATTAGTTCTGCCACCTGTGCAGACGTTACATGGCACAAGTAAAATGATTCCACAACCCCACCAAAGTACACACAGTATGAGCGGCCCTTAAAATGCTGCGTCGATCCCTTAGACAAGACCCATTAACAAACAGGGTATGGTCAAATTCAGATTCAGTAAGGGGGACATCTGGTATGTCGGGTCTCGGTTTTAGACACAATTCTGTGACACTGACACAATCATGGTCGAACTCACTCTCATCGTCTCCCTCTGGGGATGGTAACAGAGAAGCAGGATTTAGTGTTACATCTCCGGATAGAAACATTTTCCGTTGCTAAAATGATTCTCTCATAGCAGGTTAGGCGGCTATTGGTCAAATTCTGTTTTCTGGTGTGGGTCATGAGGATCTCGATGGAGTGGGGCACCATTACAATTAAAGGATAGCCTATCACAATTGCTTCAGTCTATTGTATGCTCAGGCTCCCTGCTGCAACCACTTTGAGACAATCAGGCAACGTTGAAGCCACGAGTGAGAGTAGCTGAGAAATATCCGATGGGGTGCTTAGTCTCCCCATGGTCTTGTGATAGTACAGACAAAGCACACCCATTTCTTTCATGACAAAAGAGCACAAATTCTTTCTTATAGTCTGACATTCCAAGAGCGGGTGTGATACATAGCAGGTTTTTGAGCTTCTGAAAGGCCTCCATGCTTTCGTCATCCTTTGGTACCGGGTCATTGACAGCACTGAGAGTCAGCCTTGTCAAAGGCTTTGCCACAAAGGAAAAGTTTGGAATCGATTGTCGGCAGTAGCCAGCCATGCACAAAAACATCCTTTCCTCTCTCTCGGAGTGGTTGGGAATTTCATCTTAAGGACTGTCTCTATGTGCTTGGACACTCACCTTGCTCCCCTCTCTATCTGATGTCCCAGGTACATGACCTCACTCTTACAGTATTATAATTTCTCTGCTGAGACCTTGTGCCATCCTCTGCCAAATGGTTCAGTGAGGCGATTGTGTCTTGTTTTCATGCTTCCTTAGTCATCTAGGCAATCAGGAGATGACCAATGTTTTGGATTAACGTTGTACTACATGGTAACTGCAAAGACCCTAAGTTCTTTATAAGTATCTGATTGAAATAGGATGAACTTTCAGTATAGCCTTGTGGGGCGAGACACCACACAAGGGTCTTCTCTTGGAACCGGAACGCAAAAAAGAACTGGTTCTCTTCGTGTAATGGGACCGAAAAGAAGGCTTGTCAAACGTTAATTACCGTAAACCACTCAGCCTCTGGGGTAATTTGGAATAAATTACTGCAGGGTTCGGTACCACAGGATAGCATGGAACGACAATCTGGTTGATCTTTCGAAGGTCTTGTATGATTCTCCACTTTTTGGAGTTCTATAAAGCCATTATTGGGGAGTTACATGGATTCCCTATAACTTTTTTCAAGATGCCCTGATCTATCTTGCTTTTGATGACGTGGGTGATCCCTGCAATAGCTTCTGGGGGCATTTTGTAAGGAGAAGTCTGTGGAAAAACAGTGTTAGCTCCGAGAGTGATCTTAAGGGGCTTAGCATCTTTAATCAGCCCAATCTCTCTTCCCGTGAAATCCCAGACTTCCTCCTCAACCATCTCTCTCTGATCTAATGGCAGATCCTCTGTTGTAACGACTGGGTATAACCTGACAACAGGCTCTGGGGACTGCAACTTTAACTCAGCGTCAGCTGTCTGTTTCAATTCCAACTCTATCCTGGGTGCAATAAATTGAGTTGATGCTGCTCTCCAATATCTCCTGTTTTTACTGATTGGTGCACTGCTGATATGTAATGCCTACAACTTGGACTTCCTTTCCCAAGAGGACCTCAACTGTTCTAACTGTTCAACGAGTAGCTCCAGTGTCTATCAGGAAAGATACAGGATGCCTGTTACACTCTCCATCCACATATGGTCCACTCTGGTCCACTTCCAAGAGTGCGCTAAGTACCCACTCCTGCTCCCCCTTCAGGCCCGTAGTTGGCCCTGATTGAAATCTTAGACATCGTAGGAACTGGATCTCCTTGGGGCATCATCAGGCTCTGGGGTACCCTGTGGTTTGGTTTAGGATGGTGATTACCTCCTTGCATCTGCATCAGGTTAAAGGAGTTTTGCAGAACTCCGGATTTTGGGACATTTGAGGCTGCCATAGGTGGTCGAGGTACTCTCCCTGGCCTGCTAAATTCATCCCCTTCAAATCTACCACAATAGGGTCTGGATTCCTGTTTCCAATGCCTCACCATGTTGCTGATGTGACACTGCGTAATCTTCTTCAGGGCACTTATAATCGTTCCTGTCGTATTTCCCCGACCTCTCCCCATTCCTGGGACGTTCCCATTACAATTCCAAGAAACTCCCTGCATCACTGTTCCCAAACTGTGGTCTAACTCGGTTCCCTGGAACAGAACCTTAAACTCACCCCTTACCTCCTACGTTCTGCGCTATGTTTGGGCTATCATAAACATTTCCTTAAGCCCTTTGCGTTTAGCTTCTAACATGTCACTGCAGTATTTAGCATACTGTAAGATCTCATCAACTGGCTTGCTCTGCCAGCAAGGGACACCCTAGGTGATTTGGTTGTTAATCTCTGGCCTTAGACCATACACATAGGATGCTAAAAACCCTCCCATATTTTCTACCAATGTGTCATTCATTCCACTGTGCTCTCGATACACCTGAATCAATCTCTCAAAGTAAGCACACACTGACTCTGTCGGCTCTTGGGAGGTTTGGAAAATCTTAGGCAACTTGATCTCCTTTTGAGGGACATTGTTTTCAGGTGCTTTATAACCTCAGTGTACTTGGTTTTAACAATGAGCAAAGGGGGCGGGGAGTGTGGCCAAGTCGGCGACCAAGATGGCCACATGGCATTGAAGCTCCTCGAGCGCGTCCCAAAATCACACCAGAATGGAGAGCATGCCAGCCCCTACTCACCCGTACAGGACCTCATGTGAGTAGCGGCGGTGCGGGGGGGCTGCGACTGGGGAGTCTCTACTTGCCCCGATTGACGCCTCGCTGCTTGTGGTGCTGTCACGATTCACTCCCTGTGCTCTCGTTCCCACCACCAGAGGCCGAATTGTGGGGCTTTCCAGTATTCTAATATGCTTCCAGAGACTCCGCTGTATGCATACCCTGACTTCCAGGCATTTGGACATCATTTAGGAATTGACATCCATTCCGGGTTTTGTGGAAGCCAGTCTGCCCATGCTGGAAACTCCATTACCTATAGTCCCCTGCTCAGTGCTTTGTCTCCACCCCTGCAGGCCAAGGATGGGTGGAGGAATTCAGTTTACCTGTGGCTGGCTGCTGCTAGCCTGCTCACACCTGATGCATGTGATTACTGTGAGCTCTTTTAAGCCCCACCTCCCTTCAGCCCAGTGTTGGTCATTGTAGCTGTATACCGGTGAGGCCGATCCTTGTTTCCAGTGTTTCCTGAGCTTTTGATACCTTGATTCCTTAGCTATAGTTAATCCTTGTTCCTTGATTCCTTAGCTATAGTTAATCCTTGTTCCTTGATTCCTGAGCTATAGCTATTCCTTGTGCCTGAATTAGCACTGCCTGCAGTGCTACCTTGTTTCCTGAGCTATAGCTATTCCTTGTGCCTGAATTAGCACTGCCTGCAGTGCTACATTGTTTCCTGAGTTCCTGAGCTATAGTTATTCTTTGTTCCTGGGCTTCAGCTATTTCTTGTTCCTGATTTACACTGCTTGTAGTGCTCTCTTGACTCCTTGTTTCCTGAGCTGTAGCTATATCCTGTTTCCTTGAACCAGTACTGCCTGCAGTGCTACCTTGACTCCTGAGCCTTAGCATTCCTTGTTCCTGAACTGCAGCAGTTTCCCTTGTTCCTGAACTAGCACTGTCTGCAGTGCTATCTTGACTCCTGAGCCTTAGCATTCCTTCTTCCTGAACTGCAGCAGTTTCCCTTGTTCCTGAACTAGCACTGCCTGCAGTGCTACCTTGACTCCTGAGCCTTAGCCTTCCTTGTTCCTGACCTGCAGCAGTTTCCCTTCTCCTGAACTAGCACTACCTGCAGTGCTACTTTGACTCTTGAGCTTTTGCTCAATTCTTGTTCCTGCCCCAGCACTGCCTTCTATGCTACTTTGTTTTCTTGATACCTGCACTATTCTAGTATACCCTTGTAGCCTCCCCTTCTGTATATCCTTTTCCAGTCCCTGCTTTTCTTCCCATTTCCTTGGTTCCAGTTCTAGTTTGCTGTCTTTCTATTTCTGCTGTCTTGCTTCTGTTACCTTGTATGTTTGTTACCTGCTTTCTGCCAAGTGTGCCCTGTGATTTCCTTCCTTTCCTGTTAAGCACTCCTCCTTGCTAGCTCCTTGTCTATTGTGCTTGTGTTTAGTTCTACCCCTTTGCTGTTACTGCCTTGCGTTTGATCGCCAGGATCCGTGGGCACAGCTGACTACCTAGGTGGTGTTTCTTGTTCACTGTGAGTATTGTCTTTGAGTTACTGTTATAACATCACCATAGGTATAAGCTCCACAGACCCTGCCTTTGCAAACATATCCTATATGTGGGTATTTTCAGTCAGTATCTGGAACAGCAATTGAGGGCGAGGAACTTACTGAGCTTCAGTCTTACCGTGTGTAGCTCCTGAGTGCCTTACCCCACATTCCCTTTATTGTTAATGTTGTATTATATATATGTCTTGCACGTCCGTCCTGGGTGTAGTTAGTCTGAATGCTAAATTGCCTTGTGAGTGCCCTTCCTTTCTGAGTCTTAGCCATCTTGTTCCTTTGTACAGGCTTCCCCTTTGGATCCCTTTTCTCCTCTGACTTCCTGTGTGATCCTGGGCAGCGCTGTACTCCTCTCTCTGTGTACGTTTTCTACCCCGTTCCCAGTCCTTGCCCAAGTCCCTGACTGTGTTCCCGACATAGTCCCGGACAGTCCCTGACAGAATGACCAACCCACATTTCCAGGGTCACTTGTGAGGTTTCTTTACATTTAGTTAGCTACCACTTTTTTTTCTCAGAGCTCTCCTAGTCAGTTCTTGCCAAGATGTTTAGCATCAGATCAAGAAAGTCTGTGCATGTTGGCAGACATCCATTACCAAGGCGGCACAGTTCCATGCAACATATTAGAAAGTCCTTGGACTCTAGAGATCGATTCATGGAACAAAACAGACTCTCACGTGCTGAATATTATTCCCTGTGTTTGGCTGATCCTTCTATGTTAGATTTTCATTCAATCTGTAACCCTGATCCTCACCTGATGTCAGCCTGTGACCTACAGGATGAAAACGAATTTCTGCAAACCTTGTTAGCAGCAGAAAGACAAAATAGTAATTTAGAGAGTGGTACTATTAGGGGAAATTTTTCTGAAGTTTGTAACTCAGAGACCCCCTGTCAAGACAATGTTTTCTTTGAAGACAATTTCCAGACACAGTATTTATCAGCATCTTACCAAACTGGTAGTTCAATGACCCCAGTTAAAGCATGTTTAACCACTCAGCAGCCAAAGAAAGAGCAGATTCATTTCATAACCTCTGTTCACCATTCAGATAATGTTACCCAGGCTTGTAGTCCAGTAAAGATCACAGTCCCGGATACTAAAGGGACCTTGTTAGATACCACATTCAAAGTAAACAATCAGTTTAACAAAAGAGAGAAAAGACCTACTAGAACACAGGTGGCTAATAGCCACTTTGAACAAAATCCAAGGTATAGCTCTGTTGTTTGTTGTGAAGTTGCCAAGTCTACCACTGTCCTTGTAGAGAAAGATCTGCAGTCTTCACAGGATATAATTACATCTAAGATTCTTGAATTACAACAAGAGAATACAATGTTTCAGACTCTGTTAAAAAACTATAACCCACAGTTCAAGTGGGAATCTAAAACCCCTATAGAAAACAACTTTTCCACCTCTGTTAGCCTCCTTAGAAATGGAGAATGAAGCCTTGCGCTCTCTTTTGCGTTCCCCTCAGAGCTGGTCCAGCAATTGTGTGAATAATACTGTGGCTGATCACTCAGATTCCATTCAGAAAAGCCATAGTACCTTTTCTCACAGTGCAGTTAATGAAAGTATGTGTTTGAAGTCTGAATTTTCTAACTCCTCTGGTGTTTTGTCTTCTAGTGCTAAATTACATGCAGGCGCTACATCTGAGATGTGTCCCTCCACTTTTCAGGAACCCCGAATGCCAGGCAAAACAAAAAACATCTCTTTGCTTTCTTTTCCTGGTAGTGAGGTCAGTTCTATCTCAGAGATAACCCATAGACAGGCCATTGACATACAGACAAAACCTGAACCAGTGACCCACATAATCCCTGATGTGACAATATCCTGTGACTCAGACCATGCTCTTGATTTGACGACTGTGACTGAAGTCAACCTCCTTGCTGAAAAGAAACAAAATCCTGACCCCTTGTTTGCTCCCTTGCCTTCAAGCACAACACAAATTGATAAGTCAGGAAATGATAATGCTCTATGCTCCGATGCAGTTGTACCACCTTGTAATGCTGAAGAAAATAAAAAGATCTCCCATGACCAAGTAATCTCTGGCCTATTTCCTCTGACTAAGAGTTGTGAACTGCCAAATGGTAAAGGAAGTCTGGTCATCAGAGACTCTAAGAAAAGCACTATTCTGAGCCATCCCGAAGAAAGAGCGTCAGTGTGTTCTAATGAGCCAAGAAACTGTGAAGATTTCACTATTGACAACAGGGAATCTACTGTTCATGGGCAATCGCCATTCCCAGAATTTAAAGTCTGTCATCCATGTGCCTCTCTGCCATCAGCTAGTCTTCTTGCAGAGTCTCCAGAGTCCTCAGCCGGCCTGCTGCTTTCAGAGTCTCCAGAGTCCTCAGCCGGCCTGCTGCTTTCAGAGTCTCCAGAGTCCTCAGCCGGCCTGCTGCTTTCAGAGTCTCCAGAGTCCTCAGCCGGCCTGCTGCTTTCAGAGTCTCCAGAGTCCTCAGCCGGCCTGCTGCTTTCAGAGTCTCCAGAGTCCTCAGCCGGCCTGCTGCTTTCAGAGTCTCCAGAGTCCTCAGCCAGCCTGCCATCTGAGCCCGAGCCTGCAGCCTGCCTGCCATCTGAGCCCGAGCCTGCAGCCTGCCTGCCATCTGAACCGGAGCCTCCAGACTTCCTGCATTCAGAGCACAAGCCCTCAGCTCACCTGCCTACTAAGTCAGAGTCTCCAGCCTGTCTGACTTCCGAGCCAGAGCTTCCAGCCTGTCTGACTTCCGAGCCAGAGCTTCCAGCCTGTCTGACTTCCGAGCCAGAGCTTCCAGCCTGCCTGACTTCCGAGCCAGAGCTTCCAGCCTGCCTGACTTCCGAGCCAGAGCTTCCAGCCTGTCTGACTTCCGAGCCAGAGCTTCCAGCCTGTCTGACTTCCGAGCCAGAGCTTCCAGCCTGTCTGACTTCCGAACCAGAGCTTCCAAGCTCCCTGCCTTCAGCAACAGAGCTTCCAGGCTCCCTGCCTTCTGGCCTTGAGCCTCTATCTTGCCTACTTTTTGACCCTGTGCTTCCAGTTTGCGAGCCTTCAGAGGTCTCAGTACGTATACATTCAGAGACTGAATCTCCAGCATCAGAGCCAAAACTCTCAACATGTAAGCCTCAAGGGCCTGGGTCTCCTGCATACCTGCTTCCAGAGTCTCCTTCATGCGAGTCTTCTGTATGTTTTCATCCAGGGCCAGAGTCTCAGGTCTGCTTTTCGTTGTCTCCTTTGTCTTCAGCCAGTTTGCCGTTGACCTCTGAGCCTCCTGCCAATCCGTTATATGCTTTTGACCCTACAGTAAATCTTCCTTTGTTTTCAGAGTGCTACTCTAGCCTGCCATCATCAGGACTTCAAACACCTTTAATTCAGGCTTCTAAGCCCCCGTTACTGGATTTGGACTCTACAGGTTCTGCCTTCAATACTGCTGTTAATTTACAGCCTATTATCCTACCCTCCAGAACATCACATTTTTCCTGTAGTCCTCTGGTATTTTGCACTACATCTTTGATGGGAATGGACTTATTTCATAGCAGCAAAGGCTTTAAATCGAGTCCCAGATTCCGGGAGCGTGTCGTTGGAGGGGGTGTACTGTCACAATTCACTCCCTGTGCTCACGTTCCCACCACCAGGGGGCCGAATTGTGGGGCTTTCCAATATTCTAATATGCTTCCAGACACTCCGCTGTATGCATACCCTGACTTCCAGGCATTTGGACATCATTTAAGAATTGACATCCATTCCCAATCCATGCCCGGTTTTGTGGAAGCCAGTCTGCTCATGCTGGAAACTCCATTACCTATAATCCCCTGCTCACTGCTTTGTCTCCACCCCTGCAGGCCAAGGATGGGTGGAGGAATTCAGTTTACCTGTGGCTGGCTGCTGCTAGCCTGCTCACACCTGATGCATGTGATTACTGTGAGCTCTTTTAAGCCCTAGCTCCCTTCAGCCCACTGTTGGTCATTGTAGCTGTATACCGGTGAGGTCGATCGTTGTTTCCAGTGTTTCCTGAGCTTTTGATACCTTGATTCCTTAGCTATAGTTAATCCTTGTTCCTTGATTCCTGAGCTATAGCTATTCCTTGTGCCTGAATTAGCACTGCCTGCAGTGCTACCTTGTCTCCTGAGTTCCTGAGCTATAGCTATTCCTTGTGCCTGAATTAGCACTGCCTGCAGTGCTACCTTGTTTCCTGAGTTCCTGAGCTATAGTTATTCTTTGTTCCTGTTCCTGGGCTTCAGCTATTTCTTGTTCCTGATTTGCACTGCTTGCAGTGCTCTCTTGACTCCTTGTTTCCTGAGCTGTAGCTATTTCCTGTTTCCTTGAACCAGTACTGCCTGCAGTGCTACCTTGACTCCTGAGCCTTAGCATTCCTTGTTCCTGAACTGCAACAGTTTCCCTTCTCCTGAACTAGCACTACCTGCAGTGCTACTTTGACTCTTGAGCTTTTGCTCAATTCTTGTTCCTGCCCCAGCACTGCCTTCTATGCTACTTTGTTTTCTTGATTCCTGAACCTGCACTATTCTAGTATACCCTTGTAGCCTCCCCTTCTGTATATCCTTTTCCAGTCCCTGCGTTTCTTCCCATTTCCTTGGTTCCAGTTCTAGTTTGCTGTCTTTCTGTTTCTGCTGTCTTGCTTCTGTTACCTTGTATGTTTGTTACCTGCTTTCTGCCAAGTGTGCCCTGTGATTTCCTTCCTTTCCTGTTAAGCACTCCTCCTTGCTAGCTCCTTGTCTATTGTGCTTGTGTTTAGTTCTACCCCTTTGCTGTTACTGCCTTGCGTGTTCCTGTTTGATCGCCAGGATCCGTGGGCACAGCTGACTACCTAGGTGGTGTTTCTTGTTCACTGTGAGTATTGTCTTTGAGTTACTGTTATAACATCACCATAGGTATAAGCTCCACAGACCCTGCCTTTGCATACATATCCTATATGTGGGTATTTTCAGTCAGTATCTGTAACAGCAATTGAGGGCGAGGAACTTACTGAGCTTCAGTCTTACCGTGTGGAGCTCCTGAGTGCTTTACCCCACATTCCCTTTATTGTTAATGTTGTATTATATATATGTCTTGCACGTCCGTCCTGGGTATAGTTAGTCTGAATGCTAAATTGCCTTGTGAGTGCCCTTCCTTTCTGAGTCTTAGCCATCTTGTTCCTTTGTACAGGCTTCCCCTTTGGATCCCTTTTCTCCTCTGACTTCCTGTGTGATCCGGGGCAGCGCTGTACTCCTCTCTCTGTGTACGTTTTCTACCCCGTTCCCAGTCCTTGCCCAAGTCCCTGACTGTGTTCCCGACATAGTCCCGGACAGTCCCTGACAGGTGCGGCCCTGCACCACGTCCTGACATGGCCCTCGGAGGCTCGGGGCCAAGGTGTGCCGGCCGCCCGGGCGGATCCCAGCCGGGATCCCGGATCAGACTGCAGGGAGCTGCCACGCGTCGAAGGACCGTGAATTGAGGTCCTGCGGGTCTGCCGGCAGCAACGCGGACTGTCTCACCAGAGGCGGTCCGCGCAGGTTCAGTTTATCACTGCTGCCAGCCTGGGCCTCGCCCGCGCTCGCGACTCTGGGTGGCGGACTCGGAGGCCTCACTGGTACATGCCCAGGCCATGTATCGGGGAGCTGCGATTAGGAGCAGTGAGGCTCGACGCTGCCCCAGTCGCGGTGCCTGGTGCAGCCACGGTGTGCGGTGAGCCTTGACGTGGCTGCTGGCCCCCGCGGGGATTGCTACTGATGGGGCACCGTAGACTGCCCCCCCTTGCCTGCTAATACATTTGGCTAAGATACAACTTCTCTAGGCCTGGGGCACATCTGCTTAACACACCGCGGTAGGGAGGACGGTGGCAGTGTCCCCCCGATCCGTTCTGCGGTATGGCCGAATTAGGCAATTTTTTCTGGTCTCTCTTTTGCCCCGAGTTGGTTTTATATTTTTATTGTGCTTTTAATTTGGGGAATTGCAAGGGGGGCTGCTGCACTTACTGGGTGAGTGGAGGCCTGGGCTCAGTGTTTTCTCCTGCCCGCCCCGGTCCGACGCGGTAGCCAGTACCGTTGCGCGGAGGGCGGGGCAGGGAGAGCCAGGCACTTCCGTATCGGAGCGGTTAGCGCTCTAGTTGGAGGCAGAGCGCGACTATTTAGGTCCTATGCCCCAGCGTCCGCGCAGTGGATGCGCGCAGCGGACGCGCCTAAGGCAAGCCCGTCTGCGCCCGGCAGGGGCCTGGGGCCAGAACCCCTGCCGGTTCGGCCCTAGGTTCGGCCCTAGGTGTGCAGTATAGTCTTCAACAGCTCTATGCCATGTGCCCCATGTTGGGAGAGGAGTGCAAGCATAGCTTAAACGTAGATGGTAGTAGGAGGAAATGCAATCACTGCTCTTACACGGTTAGCCCGCAGTTGAAGCCTAGAGAGTTTGGCCAGAGACTGAGCCTCTCCTTGATTAACTGCCGTTCCATGAGGAAGCACAGACTGAACATTCATGACCATCTTTTAGAAGGTCAGATAGATGTCCTGTTCCTCACGGAAACGTGGCTTAGTGAGGATGCAGCCCCTGATATCTTGGAGGCCCTTCCTAATGGTTACGGCATCACTAGGGTGGACAGACCCACGGGGAAAGGTGGGGGATTGCAATAATTTTTAAACACTCTATACAGTGCACTATCGAGCCCACTAACATTGTGGTCAGTGAAGCGGGATTTTTTTCCATAACTGTATCTAATAATTATATAATAAAGGGAATTCTGGTATATAGACCTCCAGGTCCCTCCACACGGTTCGCGGCTAGGCTGATTGAGTGCCTAGTCCAGCCAGCATTACGGTATGAGAAACTACTATTATAAGGAGATCTGAATCTGCACTTTGATGATGCCTCCGATTCTGGGGCGCAAGGGATCTACCAGGAATTGGCAGCATTACAGATGACACTTAAATCGGAGTGCCCTACGCATCTACGAGGTCATCTACTTGACCCAATTTTTGCTAATTGGGATGCTCTAGAAATGGAGCAGCCGCTTCCAGTTCCCTGGTCGGATCATTTTGTGATCCCTTTTAAGGTGCGGATGTCGGTTCAAAAGACTCCAGCTAAAGTTGAACTTAAGCTGAAATACAGGAGGTGGGCGAGTTTCTCGCAAGACAATTTTAGCAAGGTCCTCTCACAGGGGGGCCCCCGGGTGGTCGGGAGATTGACTCGGCATGTGAGGCCTTAGATAGGCGCATTTTGGAAGCACTTGACAGCTGTGCACCCTGGGCCACAAAGGCACCCATAAGGCAAGCAAAATCTGCCCCCTGGTTCGGAGACGAATTGAGACTGGCAAGAGCGGCCTGTAAACGTCTTGAAAGACGATGGAGAAGGGATTTCTCGGCCCAGTTGAAGACAGAATATAAAGTTAGTCTTAAGCTCTATCATACCCTTATCAGAAAAACGCGGGCGTCCTATTATAAGGAAAGAATTGTGAGAGCGGAAAATTCAGTCAAAGAGCTGTTCACCGTCTACAAAGAGATCTCATCCCTGGACAAGGTCGCAGCACCGAGTATGAGTTCAGTGGAATCCTGTAATCGGATAGCAGAGTTTTTGTAGAGAAGGTAGAGAAAATCTATTCCACCTTCCCGGTCTCTGCAAGGGAGGGGCGCACTGAGGCTGCTGCTCCTACTAACATAAAGGGAGAGGACTATCTGGATACCTTTAGTACCCCTAATCATGAGACCCTAATGAAGATAGCTAGTAGCATCAAGTCCGGCTCTCCCAGTGACCCTGCAAGGCCAAGGGTGCTGAGAGGGAGTATGGAATGCCTTGAACCATACATTAGACATCTGTTAGAGCTCTCTTTTAGCTCAGGCATTGTGCCAAAAAAATGGAAGGAGGCTGTGGTCTTACCGCTTAGGAAGAAGCCGAATGTCAGCATGGACCAGCTAGACAATCTGCGTCCCATCTCGCTACTCCCTTACTTTGCGAAAATTGCAGAGAAGGTTGTGAATATCCAGCTGATGGCCCATGTCAACACACATAGTCTGCTCCATCCTACTCAATCCGGTTTCCGAGCGTCGTACTCGACTGAATCAGCTCTGCTCCTCTCCACTGAGACCATCCGGAAGTACGCTGATGAGGGTCAGACGGCGGCCTTAATTTTATTAGATCTGAGTGCCGCCTTTGACACTGTTTCTCATCATACGCTGCTTCAGTGTCTCAGAAGGGGTGGGGTGGGGGGGAAGGCATTGGAATGGATGGAATCCTTTCTGCAGGACCGCAGTTTTCAGGTAGCGCAGGGACCTTATTTATCCAAGAGCATTAGGCTTAAACAGGGGGTGCCACAGGGGCCCACCCTTAGCCCGACCCTGTTTAACCTATATGTTGCCCCGGTGGCAGACATCACTGGAAAGTTTGGGGTCAAAGTTGTGTCCTACGCCGACGACACGCAACTGGTGGTGTCCCTAACACAGTCGGATGAGAAGGCAGCCACTAATTTTAACTCCTGCCTGCAAGAACTAGCGGTATGGATGGCTAGCAACTGCCTTAAACTGAACGGGAGCAAGACAGACGTGCTGGTTATTGGCAAGGCACCTTCTGTGTGGACGTCGGCGTGGTGGCCACAGACCCTGGGTCCTATCCCTGGCCCTAGTGAACAGGTTAAGAACCTAGGGGTGTGGCTTGACCCTAAGCTCTCATTTGAGCATCATACAAGGCGGGTGGCAGGAACATGTTTTGGAATCTTGCGTGGACTCCGCAAGACCCTGGACCTCCTGCCTACCGTAGCTAGGAAGACCATGGTCCATGCTTTGGTAACATCGAGGCTGGACTATGGAAATGTGATTTACCTGGGGGCTAATGCCAACTATGTACAGAGGCTTCAATGTATCCAGAACGCAGCAGCTCGCCTGGTTCTGATGCTACCTAGGCGAGCCTCTTCCAGAAAGGCTCTGGTTGCCCTTCATTGGCTTCCGATCAAGGAGCGAATCCTGTTTAAAGCTCTTTGTGTGAGCCATCGGATTCTACAAAGGAAGGGGCCCACATACCTTCATCACCTTCTGACCCCGTATGTCCCCTCCCGCCAATTAAGGTCTAGCGGGACGGGACAGGTTATTATTCCCAGAGTCAGGAGGGCAAGGATGGGTGGGCGCTCCTTTAGTTTCATGGCAGCTCAGCAATGGAACAAACTCCCGTGGGGGCTTCGGATGGAGGCCTCGGAGTTGACTTTTCGCAAAAAGCTGAAAACTTTTCTTTTCCCCACTGAGTAGCTTCCTGGTTGCTAGACCGTATATGGGGGGGCCTGGAAGCAATGTCTTTTTTAGTCTGTACCATAGCGCGGGGACACACTAGCCTAGTGTAACCAAGCGCTCTATAAATGTCATTATTATTTTTTTTTTACACCAATATAGGGAGAATGCAACTGAGGATTGGGGCCTGATGAGCTGTTTAACACCTGGGCCCTGATACTGTGCATCTACAACTGGCTCACGGAGTAGTTGGCTACGCTCACAGCCTGTGGGGCCTGACCCATACACTACACTTGCAGAAGCATTGCTTCCAGGCCCCTGGGGGCCGATACCTGCCTACTGTCGATGCCTTGTCCTTTAATCCACGCACCTGCAGCGCCCCGCTGCAATACCCAGCCCTGGACTGATTTGGACCCAGCTTGAATCTAGTACCTGGTCCATGTAGTTGGCTCGGCCGGTTCTCACTCATTAGAGCACAATTTGTGCTGCTTCACTCATTGGAAGGTGAATATGCAACAATGGGGCGCGGTGATCCCAAACAGAAGCAACTTATTTTTGAGCCAAACAAGACTCCGCGCCGCCCCCGCTCGCCCTCAGGCCTATGATGACTTGGACACTGCAATGGGAAACCACCCGCAGATGGTACGGCAGCCATCATGGCTGAGTTGTTTGCCGGCTTCAAGTCAATAGATGCCAGGTTTGACACCCTCTCGCGGCACTTTGATGCTATGTCCGAGCGTCTGGATCGCCACAGCGTGAGGATGGACGACGCAGAGCAAAGCATTTCAGACATTGAGGATGGCAACACAGACACTGCAAAGCGGCTCGAGCAAGTGGAACACCTCCTGAAGAAAGTCATGGCTAAGAACGAGGATTTGGAGGCACGGTCCCGCCGGAATAATATTCGCATAGCTGGTATTCCTGAAGCCGCTAATACCGGATGGATGGATACTTATTTGGAACAACTGATTGTGGGGCTCTTTGGCAGGGAAACCTTCTCAGCAGCGTTTACAGTTGAAAGAGCCCACTGAACATGCTGGCCTCACCCTGGCAAATCATTGCTAGGCTCCTGAACTTCAAGGACCGAGATACTGCACTGCGAATGGCTCATGAGAAGGGGGCCATCTATCATCAAGGATCCACAATCTCCTTACACCCGGATTACACCCCACTGGTCCAGGAGGCCCGCCGCAAATTTAGGCATGTCAAACGGTCTCTCCAAAAACTGTGCCTCAGGTATGGGATGCTTTATCCTGCACAACTCCATGTAGAGTCGTATGACTGCCACTAGATCTTCAACACTCCATTGGAGGGGAGAAACTTTGTAAGCGTTTCTCCCGCGTCTAGGCCTCTGCTGGAGTGGATGCTGATGCTTCTCCACCCCAGGACTTTGAATCCACATCGCAGAGACTCATGTCTCTCAAGGGTCCCCGAAGTGTCAATTGTTCTGTGACGATTATTGCATACTCCCACATTGACTGTTTCAGCACCGCCTCGCTGCACTGGGTTTGATGTATATGTATTGTCTCTCCTATACGCTAATATCTGTTACTGCTTTTACTGGTATGCTCTCCTGTTCATTATAACTATGCAATTATTATTGTTTGGGTCTGCTCTTACGGGCTTTGTCACCACCCTCATGGTGTACACCACTATGATTGTAGTTTCCGTTTTCTGTTTGCGTTTTTGGGATCTCCAGCCTCTGTTTATGCTGGGGTGGGTGGTGGGTTCTAGGGATTGTTTTGTGGGTTTGTTTTTTTTCGAGGCCTTTCAAATGCTAAGATGCGTTTTCAGAATCACCCTTTCACATACGTTATTGCGCACTCCGAGTTCCGCCCAATGCCTTCGCTGATAAGTGGGTACAAGTTTTTAGCGCTTTCTTGCATGTCATGGAACGTCAGAGGATTGAACAATCCCTGCAAAGGTAGGCAAGTCTTGGCCTACTTCCGCCGGCATGGCATCCAGGTGTCCTTCCTGCAGGAGACGCACCAGGCCCCCAGCGCTGAGTGCAGATATGCCACTGCATGGGACGCACACTGATTCTTTTCCCACTATATGTCATATTCAGGGGGGTTTGCATCCTCATTCATAGCACTGTCCCCTTCCAGTACCGACAGACTATCACAGACCCTGTTGGCCGCTATCTGTTGGTGATGGGCGTATAGAGAGGCCACACAATTTTGTTTGTTAATAATTATGGTCCGAACACTGACTTCCCGGAATTCTTCACGTCCCAAATGGGCTACTTCCAAACAGATTATATACTCATGGGCGGAGATTTCAACTTTGCTTGCCAATCTGAGCTTGACTCCACTGGCTCCACCACAATTTCAAAGACGCGCTCTGCACAGGCCCTTGCGAATCTCATGGGAGGTTTCTGCCTGGCGGACGCATGGCCCCACAAGTATCCGCAACAGGGAGACTACTCTTTTTTCTCTGCTCCGCACAATGTATGGACATGCATCGATCATTGGTATATGTACCCAAACGCACTCTTATTGTTACACTCTATTGCTCATTTTCCTCGTACACTGTCAGATCATGCGCCTGTTGTGACCACACTGCATGTCCCGGTCTCTGCTGCTGCAATTCAGCAGTGGCGCTTTCCTACCACCGAGTTATAAGACACAGTATTTCACTCTGAGGTCCGCGTGGCCATCATTGAATTCTTTTCTAGCAATACTGAATCAGTAGACGGTCCTTCCACGCTATGGGAAGCCTTCAAGGCTTACATACGTGGGATATGCATTTCCAAACACGCGGGGGTACTTCGTTGTATCCGTGCTGACCTTGCTAGAGTGGAAGGCAGGCTCCGGCTTTTAGACTGTGCCAGTAGGGACGCAACCCCTGATTCTCAGATGTACGATAGGTCGAAGCTGTTGCACGACTTTCACGACCTTGCTCAACGCGAGGTGGCGTAGTTGGGAAAATACTCTCAGGAGCGTCACTATGGGGAGGGTGAGCGCCCGGGCTGTACATTGGTGCAATTGCTGCGACCCCCTACCGCACTACTTATGTGCCATGTCTGTGCTGTATGGATGGCACGGAGCTTACAGATGCCACTGCTATTCTCACGGAATTCACCGATTACTACAAGTCACTTTACACAGCCTGCCCTGGTGCCGGCAAGGTAGCACTAGCTGAATATTTGTCTGAAGTTGTCATGATGTGGCTCAAGACGGCCCCCCAGCAATTTATATCCTCCCCGTTCACTTGCGAGGAGATCTCCCAGGCTATTGAGGATTTGAGTGGCTGCAAAGCACCGGGACTAGATGGGTTTACCAGTGATTTTTACAAGACCTATAAACAACTGCTGACCCATCACTTACTAAAAATGTACGCTGAGTCCCTTGCACGAGGCCTCCTACCCCCCACACTGCGTGAAGCGGTTATTATGGTCCTGTTCAGACCCAATAAACTGGTCCACTACTGTTCTTCATATCAGCCGTTATCACTTCTTAATTCCGATGCTAAAATATTAGCCAAAATATTAGCTACCCGTCTGTCACTATTGATGGATCGCATCATTTTCCCTCTGCAGTCTAGTTTTACACCACACCCCTCTACTTCTATAAACCTCTGTACCCTTTTTGCGGTCATTAATCAAATTTCCCCCACAGTACCTTCGGTGGTTGCATTGTTGGATGCGGAGAAGGCATTCGACTCTCCTGAGTGGCCTTTCTTACACGCAACGCTGGCAAAGTTGGCAATTCCCAATGGATTTCACAAACTCAATCGACTGTTGTACCAGGGCCCAGTGGCCTGATTGCGCTTGAATGGAGTGCTCACGGTCCCCTTTTCTTCGGCAAGGGGCACCCGACAGGGATGCCCACTTTCTGCATTGCTGTTTATTATCACCACTGGTCCGCCAGCTTCAGGAAAGGCACCTCCTTAGGGGCCTTAGATTTTCTCATGGGGTATTGTTGGCTTCCCTCTATGCAGATGATATATTGTTATTTGCACGTGAGCCAGAAACTAACCAGCCCCCAGTGATACGCGAGGTCCAGCGGTTTGGTGTGTTCTCTGGGCTAGGCGTTAATTGGAGCAAATCCGAATTGTTCCCACTCACTGATTCCACGGTACCGTGCAAACTCGACTTCCCCTTACAATGGTGCACAGGCTCCACTAAATATTTGGGCATTCTTATCCACAGGGACTGCTCGGAGGTGATTCGCCGTAGTTATGGGCCTGCCTTTAATAAACTTGAATCACAAGTGGAGAGATGGATTAAGCTCCCGCTTAGCATGGCTGGTCGCATAGGACTTATTAAAATGATAGTACTGCCTCGCTTTCTTTACCTTTTTTTAAATATTCCCATTAATCTCAAAAGGATCGTTTTTGCCTCACTATCTGGACTGCTCGTTGGACTGATATGGGGTTACTCTAAGCCGCGTGTTCACTAAGCGTGAGCGGCAAACTCCGCTCCGCCGGCGGAGTTCTCTGAGTTTTTTAACTTACAGCCACGCTCACTCTCACCAGCCCGTTCTGCATGATCCGCGGCTAGGCGCTTCCGCTCTGAGTTAAGATCAGCCTCATAGTGCCAATATCGGCAACACACTCCCCATCACACATACAGCAATCTCCTGATGAAATAAACAGACAAGACACCTTTTTTCGTTGGAGAAAATTGCTGCAGGTTTATTTGCATACCAAAATATGCCAACATGGTGGGTTAGCTTACGGGCGATCCAAGGGCAGGCAGCCCCTCCGCCGCCTGCCCACCTGATGAGCCAAATTGCACCGTGGCCCTAGCCAATCGGTGCTTACCAATTTTGGGGGAGGGGTTGCCCCCTCCCACCGGTGGACCGCCAGTCCACCCCTCTACTCACGCCCCCTGAGGGGGCGGAGCATTCCAGTAAACCCCTGGTTGCTCTGGTTTACAACCGCCCGTAGGACTAGCGGGACGCCGTCGCTCCTCCAGGGTCCACCGCGAGGACTTCCTGGGGATATTTGGCATTTGCACCCTTGTGCTCCTGTAGAGGGTACCCCTGTGTACCTTTCAGCCTCTGGATCGCCCTGTAACTCCGCCTGCAACACAAAATAAGTTAAATGCCTCTCCCACCCCACCCCCTGAATGTACCCCAGGTAAGTGGTAGGGAGGGAAACGGCGTGAAGGGTAGCGGCCAAAAGAGGACGCCAGGTGGGCGGGAGAGGTACTTATACCTATCTCCCCGCCCACCCGTGCCCGGAAATGACGCGGGGCGCGCGGACCCAGAGGGGGTCCCTCAGCACTAGGCTGTATCGTGTGCCCTCATGTGGCACTAAGGCGTCCGCTCTCTTAAGAGGGTCCCCTGCGTGGACCGCGGGCAGCCACATAGTGCCAATATCGGCAACACACTCCCCATCACACATACAGCAATCTCCTGATGAAATAAACAGACAAGACACCTTTTTTCGTTGGAGAAAATTGCTGCAGGTTTATTTGCATACCAAAATATGCCAACATGGTTGGTTAGCTTACGGGCGATCCAAGGGCAGGCAGCCCATCCGCCGCCTGCCCACCTGATGAGCCAAATTGCACCGTGGCCCTAGCCAATCGGTGCTTACCAATTTTGGGGGAGGGGTTGCCCCCTCCCACCGGTGGACCGCCCCCTGAGGGGGCGGAGCATTCCAGGCAACCCCTGGTTGCTCAGGTTTACAACCGCCCGTAGGACTAGCGGGGCGCTGTCGCTCCTCCAGGGTACACCGCGAGGACTTCCTGGGGATATTTGGCATTTGCACCCTTGTGCTCCTGAAGAGGGTACCCCTGTGTACCTTTCAGCCTCTGGATCGCCCTGTAACTCCGCCACAGCTCTGTGTGTGGCCACCGTCACAACCAGGGCCCCTCACCAAGGTAGGCATTCTTACCTACATCCTGCTGATTCCAGGGCCTCTCCCAGGTCCCGCCAAACAAGTGCAAGCCCACTCTAGACAGGTGAACCCCATCTTCTTCAAAACACCCTGTGGACTTGACATGCAGCAAACCATGCCTGATAAAGCCCAACCCCCTCTGTTCAGTGAATTTACGCATGGCACTGTTAACTCTCCTGCGCGAGGTTTCCACGGCCTCCCCTGACCGGGCTCCTCGCCACACTAAACGAGGGGTTATCTCTGACCACCATAACTCACATGCCCCCAATTGGTTGCTTAACTTACACATGGAGGACTTCAATTCTTGCAACAGATCCCTCCTCCCCAAAAGAGTCAGATCATTGCCTCCCCGGTGTATGACCAGGATGTTGGGAGGGGAGACACCCCCCCCCCTAGTCTGTGCTGTAGCTTCTTCAGCAAGCTGGTCCAGCGCATGCCTGGGTACCCCCACCCACTTATCTTGGTGGCGGAAAAGCCATGCCTCCATTTCCTGCTTTCCGCCCACCGTGCCACTCACAAGACGCCCGAATGGCCAATCACCCAGATCTACGATCCTGGCAAAATAAAGAAATGTAAGGTTGTCAAACACATTTATTGAATCATTGCAAACCAACCCATACACCACTAACTTACACATTGAGGAAATTATTCCTTACAGCAGTGCCCTACTACCCAGGACATTCAATTCATTGCCTCCCAGTTGTATGACAAAATTGTTGGGAGGGGAGACACCCCCCTAGCCTGTGCCGCAGATTCCACAGCAAGCTGTTCCAGCGCATGCCTGGGACCCCCAACCAAATTAACTCAGTGGTGGAAAGACCCATGCCTCCATTCCCGTGCTACTCTCAAGACGCACGAGAGGCCATTCACCCCGACCTTTGATCCTGGCAAAATAAGGAAATGCTAGGTTGCCAGACACATTTATTGAAGCACTGCACACCATTCTATACCACTACTCAAGATTGCACATAATTTCACACAATAACACAGCACCCCACCAAACATCTGATGCCTCACAGGGTTGCTTTCGGTATACTCAAAATTCACACTGTACATAATTCATTTAAACTGTCCTCCAGCCTCTCCCCTGGGTGGCCTACAGACTGAAGTACCGTTGCAACATTGGGATTCCCATCATCCCGCCTGCATGAGGTGCTCCGCTTACATGCCCGCCCTGAAAGCTGCAGTCGCGGCCCCTATCCTGAAAGAGTGACTGCAAAGGCGCTAGGCAGGACCCGCAATGCCTCACATTGTAAAGCATGCCTACAATACCTGCTCAACCTGAAATTTGGTAAGGGGCGAGCTGTCAGCATGAATCAGTAAATAACCCTCTCCTGAAGGGCGAAGGCCCAGGCCTCCTTGGAGCCGCAGCACACCCATATATGTAAGTACATAAGTAGGGCTACCTGCCTTCACTTGAATCATGGACAAGCCGACTTTTCTTAATACATTGTAGCCTTTTAGTGCTTTAATACCTTGCTTCCCCAACATGGGACAGCCGCATCCTATTAGATGTCACCTTCCTAAACCGGCCTAGCTGGACTGGCTATCCGGGCAGGGGGAGTTTGTAACTGACGCAACCTGTAACATGACCCCGGGTCCCGTGTGCAACTGTTTTGCTGAGTTGGCCCAGACATTTGCACAGCCCATTTTGATTGCTAAACCATGGCGAACACTTGGCTGGTGTCAAATCTGGTTAGAGGGAATATTTGTCCTGAGCCCACCATTGCAGTCGCTGCGCCCTTTTCGGAGTGTCCCTTACACAGCCCACCAGGGTTACTTACAGTAGCCCGATCCCAGGTACCCCTACCTGCTGACCAACTGTGACCCTTGGTGCCTAAAACAGCAAGAGCCCTAGTTCGCTAGATTCCTAATATAATGTCTAGGCGCGGCGCACCTTATGTGGGTCCGCTGGGTCCCCTCTGCCTCCCTGCAAGTAACCTTGTTACTTAATACAGCTCCCTTACTGTAGTAGCCTGACTCAAGGACAACTGGCAAAACATGCCGCCCTACAGCTTGGTGAAGGAGATGTTTGAGCCAAACGTACCCCGGTCCGTGTGTTCAACATGTTATCCTAATGGAGGCTCCCGTTCGTTTGGAGTGTTTCAGACTCCTGGCAAGGCATAACCAATAGTCTGTTCAACCTTGGAGACTACCCCTCTATGATGTGTACAGGTTCAACTAATCGATGGGCTTAGAAATATGTGCCTATAAGCAAGGGAGTCCTCGCGTACTCGCCGTGAATCCCTCCTTTCCTACAGAAATTATGCCTGTTTAGTTTATCTGTGGTGTTTTCCCCCCAGGCCTCCAAGGCTGTTTACTGCTAAACCATGTGAGCAGCTGCTGACGTTAGAGATGGCAATCTCCCCGTTGCCCCTTGACTTATACACCGCCGCCTAATGTGCTACGTTGTAAGTGCTGAAGTACCTCTTACGTCACTTCACCTTGGGAAGATACAATAACACCGCATTGGTGATGAGAACCGTCATAAGCACCGACTTACATGGACAAACCCCCATAGAGAATGTCTCTGCCCAGCCGTAAGCCCAGAGATACACATGCAGTAAACCCACAGATACACCTTGGAGGTATGCTAACCTGCCACAACATCTGCATCTCCCTGCTCCTGAAGTGGGAGCCTGTTGCCTGGGGGTACCACCCCTCCGTCCCTGAAACTCTCAATGAATCAGCTGGCTGAAGCTGTGACTCAATGCGCAATATTTGTTTGCCCAGGCCTGTTGAAAGTAAAATTGTCTTCCTTTATCCGGAGTCGGGGTGAACTTTAGGTGGGAGGGGGGACTAATATCTTCCCTTGCAGTACCGGCCTTATTGTCTTAACCAAATTTTGGTACACCTGCCGCTGAAACTGGTCCTTCAGATCTCTGACTCTATCCCATTGCAGCATGAACCTGTGGCTTTGTCCAAGAAAACTGTATGTATGTGCCAAACAAGACGCGTGTTTGGTCGCGCCGAAACCCTGAAAGGTCTGCTGGCTCTAAATCACAGAACTCTGTTGATACTTGACTTCCTGGAGTCCTAATATCGCCCTCGGGGGCTGGAAGGCTAGGTGAACCTGCTGGGAGCTGCACCTGTGACCATGTGTAAAAGCAGTCCCCTACCGGGTGTGCAATAGTCCCAAAGCTTCCCTCTTTCTAAAACAAGGACTGCCCACGCTTGCAGAGCTCAAACCCTCTCGAGTCATAATTGTTTGCACTGTCAAGGTTTAGCCTAGGCGATTGCTCCTTTGAGTCCTGAATGGGGCCTACTTCACACTAAAAAAAATGGTAAACATGCTACTGAAACTGGCTCTACAGGTCTCTGACTCTCCATTGAAGCTTGAAACTGAGTCTCTTAACTAGGAAACCTGAATGTAAGCGCCAAGCATGCCGCGTAAACGAGCGCGCCGTCAACTCAACCCTGTGTAAAAGCAGACCCCACCGGGGGTGTGAGTCCTAACACTTACAGCTCTTTTAAAGCAAGGACTGCCCCACCAGCCGTGCTCAAACCCTCCTGAATCATGGTTCATTGCACTGTCGATGTTAGCCTAGGTGATAGTTCCCTTGAAGTCTAGTATGGGGCCTGCTTCACACTTGAAGGAATGCCTGCTCTCTAGAAGGAGAAAGATGCCCAATAGAGCTGGCTGCTACTAATGTTACCCACGCCTGCCTGTCCAGGCTCAGGGACGGATCACTTGCTCTATAATTCCCTAGATCCATGCCTAGCATTCCTTTATGCCCAGATATACCTCGCGATAATGGCTCCCTCGGTCAACCTGACCTGAAAGCCACATAAAACCTGCAGAGACAAGAAGAGGTATTGGATCCTGCCCCAACTCTGCGTAAACATTAAAATGCGCGAGCTTGCAACACACATCTGGAAATGCATGCCAACCAACAGACCATTTCCAGCACCCAGGGGGCATGCAGCCACTCCTTGACCTGAATCCTAACCAGGACGAATATGTATGGTATACAAAGGACCCATCTCTCGTAGCCTGATTGCAACACTTACCCTTGCATCACCCTGGGCATTAACCAATGCAGGGTAGCATGCAAAGCTGAGCCCCACAGAAATCGCCCGCCTGTGCAAGCCGACCAAGCATTCATCGCTCCCCAAGCCTACCGAACTGTCCCTGATGACCTTCGGCTGTTGTGCCCCTTTGCCCCACCCAGCTTAAAACAGCTGGACATGACCCGGTTACCAGGTTAAGGATAATAGTCCAGGGCATGACAGAGATAAGGCATGACAAAGGTAGGCCAGTCCTCCCTTCAGAATGAGACAAAGTATTGATTAACGAGCCTACACATCATTGCAGAAGTTGTCCCCCTTTGCCGGCCCAGGTGTACCTTAGGGGTAATTATCTTGCACCGTTATCCACAGTACCATTTGCCCGCTTAAAATTACTTATAAAAGCCACTCGCTGTGCCACTGATTCTAGCCCGAACCTAGACGCTCTTGGCGTAGGTTTAGAACATATAAGCTGGCGTCCGTGCTTAGTAATGCGTGCTGTCTGGTCCTGCCTCCTCTGCGATTGTACCCGTCAATTGGCGCATCCCGTAACCATGGGCCTATAGCCCGCCAGGACTATTGATTATGCCACTGGTTGGTAATTGCGAGAGGTACATGCAACACTGTGGCTAATTCGTACGGATAAAACATCAGATACCCCATTGGTAGATGGCATAAATAGCATGCACCTAATCAAAAGTTCCCCTGCAGGTATAAAATATTGTGGTTGTGCCACCCTGTGTCCTCCTATTTCTGACCCGCCCACTTGCTCTTTCTTTGAATTGGATTACCAGATCCAAACATTAGTCCATGTTAGCATAGCGTGCTGCATAGTTCCCCCTCTTCTGTCACTGCCTCCAAGACTAATCCCCCCTAACCTTACCCCTACAGCAAGGCTAGAGGTTAGGTTATATTCTGCAGGTCTCCTGTAGTGGAAATGTTATCACTAAACTTGCCTCTAATTCACATGTTGGTTGCAGCAGAGGCCCCTGCCAATGAGTGTTTACCTATTTAGGAGGCAAAGGACATGTGATAAGGACCAGAGGACTGTGACTTACAAACTCGTTAAAAGCTGGCTTCCAATGACAAACCAAATCATTCCATAGGTACGCTCACATTAGTTGCGAAAAAGATTCTCCCTTATTTTCCACAGCAGTCCACAATAAGTCGGTCATGTTTTGCCCTAGCAGTATTGATGGATTGTCAGTTTCTGCCCGCCACTGCTAGTCTATCAGTGTTCAATTTGAAGAAGAATGTTGTGCCCAGAGCTTTGCTCCCAAGCCCGTAGCTGGCACAATAACACGTTGGCGGCAACTCCCAAGGCTGTCCCAAATACCTCACGCCTCTTGTAATCCACCAACAAACACTCTGCCCCAGCTTTCTCTCTTTTGCAAGTTCCTCCTCTATGATGGGTTGCCATCTTTATCTTCCCCTCTTTATTCCCTCTTTCCTGCTCCGGCTCAAAATTTTGCTGAGGGATAACCAATGCTAGCCCCACTGCACTCTGCACTTTTAGAATCACTGCGATTAAGAATGCTGCACGGACCGGTCGGGTCGAACTTATAACCCCGGAGACAAACCAATACTGAGATCCAGACATGCAGGCCACACGCCCCAGTGAACCTCATCCCTAGTACACTCGTAGGCGTGGACCCCGTGTGTCTAATTTAATTATATTAAGTAGATAAATGGACCATTACCGATCGGCAGAGTAACAATAGCTGTCTCGCAAAGAACAGCTGAGCATAACCATTGAGGCAGCGTTGTACCATATACCTGCTGGCGATCCGGGCGCGACGGGTGCAAGCTACCAACTATGCCGATGGAGAAGGGCTTGTCTCGGTGCAGCTATCTGGGAAAATTTAGGCTCGGAGACCACCAACCCAGAAACACCCTGAATAGTACATCTGACCTATGATACATGTCAGAGACTTAACACCTTGGCCCCAGAGGCCTATTACGGAACCAAGTGTACCGTTAGCTGAATGAACGAGAGCCATTTTTCAAACTGTCAGGGCATGGACAGGGGCAGCATGGAAAACATGCAGAACAAGGCAGGCCCGGTATGGCACCCCTTACCTTCGCGTCGTGCACTGCCTAGCCCTGGGGAGACACCTTGCACCCCATCTCCCCCGCCGGGGCCTTGTGGCTATCTGGACCGGGTCCCCGCCCTGCCTGCTCCCCCCGTTGGGCCAAACCTAAGGAGCAAACCAAACGCACAGGCTTGTCCGGCTGCTTGCGAATGCGGTTTTAGGGGAGGGATGGAGGCCGCTGACTTCCAGTTCCGGGAGACTGTTGGTAGAGGGTACATCTAGTTTATCATTTGTGCTTGGAATAGCAGCACTTGGTGTTAGTCCCCCATTTAACAGCCATCCGCTCTCTACATTGTTCAGAGTCGGGTTACTGAGAAAGGAAACCCTGTCCGTGGAATAAATCTTATTTATTGTACACCCATTTGAGGAGGACTGAGGGAGGGCAGCAGCGTAGTGACATAATCGTTGAATCGCAAATCATTTTCAACGTTCAGTTAAATTTCCAAGTGAAGGGTTCGAACCCTGGACCGATTTATCAGTTTGGGTTGCTAACTTGCCTCTCTTCCCCCGCGCTGTGTGCGTTCGCTAAATATCGTGTCGCTCGCTTCCCTTCCCCCCCCCCACACACCACATCAGGCTCACGCGGGCCGAGGCCTTGCCGTCGGCACTGCCGGATTCTACAGGCACGGGGGGAGCAACGGGGCGCCCGAGGTCTCCCCCCCCCCCCCCAACACGCCGCATCAAGCCCCCGCGGGCCGAGGCCCTGTCGGCACACCAGATTGATCATCAGCGTGGGGCGGAGCGTCGCGGCGCTCGCTGCTACCCTCCCCCACACAACAACAGGCCCCCGTGGGCGAATGCCCCAAAAACGACTCCCAAAGCATACATAGCCCAAAACACAGCAAATGCAGCATTTCGCTTCCAGCCTTTGTGGCTGTTGCCCCTGATGGGTAGCGTTGTTTATCTGACCGTCCAGTCACAGCTCCCATAACAGAGGATCTGGCGTATTGGAGCGCTTTACATTCATTGTTTTGTTAGGCACGGGCAGATTAAGTGATTTCCCCCAGAATCACAGGATGCGGAGTCGTCCACCCCGCGGCTCGAAGCTTGGTTACCCAGCTCCAAGGTCGGCATTCTATCCGTCAGGTCACCTCCTCTGCTTGCCACTGTACCACCTGCTCGCTGATCGAAAGCAGCGGAGGGAGAGCCTGGCGACGCTCGCCGCCCCCCGCACGTCTGGCCAAGGGGGCCGATGCCCCGGAGTCGACTTCCCTGGATTAGCGGTAACTACAGGGGAGGCGGGGCACGCAGGGGCCCGCTGCTCTCCCTCCTCCCCCACGCAACATCGGGCACACGGCTGAGATGTGAGCCCAAATCGGAGGGAGCAGACCAGCTGTTGGGAAGCATGACCAGGCAAGCGGTGCGCGTGGCGCGGCGAGGGGGGGAGGGGCAGGAACAGCCAGCATTCCATGACAAAGCAGGGAAAGCTCGGGTATCGAACTCACCTCCCCCGGGGTGAGACACAACAGATCAATTCACTTAAGCCATTACCAAGGCCCAGGATCCAGTTACTCCCACTGTGTAGCCTCGGGCCACACGGTCGGAAAAGGAGGGAAGGAGGGAAAACCTTCGCTGGGTTCGCCTTTTCCCCCCTCCCCCCACCTACACTGCGCCCACGCATGGCCGGGGCCCGGCCTGCGCCAGCCTAGTGTACGGAGCCTCCGTCCACCCACAGCCCCTCCCCAGTCTGCAGTGTGCTGGCCACAACCAGGGGAGGGGTGCCGCTGCCCTTTACCCCCGGGAGCTGTCCTCCTCCCCCCCATCCCCCCCCCCCCATAGCGGACCGTAACCACGTCAATGGCCGGGCTTTGCCGCCTAGCCTCGGGGGGAGGGTAATAATGCACTCACCGTGAGTACAGCTCCAGTTACCGGGGACACGTCCAAACGGCGTGAAGGGTAGCGGCCAAAAGAGGACGCCAGGTGGGCGGGAGAGGTACTTATACCTATCTCCCCGCCCACCCGTGCCCGGAAATGACGCGGGGCGTGCGGACCCAGAGGGGGTCCCTCAACACTAGGCTGTATTGTGTGCACTCATGTGGCACTAAGGCGGCCGCCCTCTTATGAGGGTCCCCTGCGTGGACCGCGGGCAGCCACACTGTCTTCAACATGAGGTCTGACTCTGCAGCAGTAGAGCGCATGGGCGCCCGCCATTTTGCTCGCCCCCCTCTCTGTGGATGGCTGCCTGACCGGAGCGGACACACCAATACAGCTACGGCGCGGCCATAATTTTATTAGGTCTCGCCTACGCAGCGCGTATGCGCTGCAAAGGAGGGCCTTTAGCCGTCGCTCTTCACTTTTTCAAGCACTGCACTCGTGCTTGTGGCGGCATCCACCTTGCGGGAGCGAGCAGCGGCACGCCACAAGCACGAGTGCAGTGCTTGAAAAGTGAAGACTGCGCACGCACACACCACTCCCAGGCTTGTGTTTTTTTAACACAGTGCGGACTGGAAGGCATAGAGCTGTCATAAGCACCAGTCACATCGCACAAGGAAACATTTACTTTCTTTTTTGTAGGCCCAAGAGACAAAGTGATTTGCTTAGAATCACATGATGTTGAGCAGACGCCAGACTTGAATCCTGTTTCCCAGTACCAAAGTCGGCAGCGTTGCTTGTTACACCACATTCCCTAATTACTATACCCTTATAAAGAACACTGACTTTTTCAAACTTAAATCAGCCTTCTCACCGGTAGGTGTACGCAATTACTGGCGTACCTTAAAAATTAATGTCAACGAAATGTCCCGTTTCAATTGCATACATGTAGGAGAGGCAACAGTGGTCATAGAGGGGCTGGAAGCGGAGAGCAGAGTGTGAAAGCTCCCGGTGTGTGTGCTTACTCTAAATTCACGTCAGCGCAGGCTCCGCCTCCCCCTGGCTCCTATCCAGGACGGCGCTTTGCGGCAGCTGCAGTAAAATGAAGCGCCGCTGACTGCACGAGGAGCACCACTGCCGGCCAGGCCCAGGAGAGAGAGCAGACAGGCCCGCTGTCAGCCGCCCCTTGCCTGCTCAGCTGACTGCCTCCCTGTCGCTCTCCTCCTCTGCTGGTCTCACTTTCCTCGGCCCTCTCCACCGGCTGCCATGTCTCTCCCCCGTGGGTGCCTGCTGCTCCTGCTCTGTCTCTGCCCGGCGCTGCTGTCAGCCCGCGGGGAGCCCGATGACTCCGACCTGGCTAAGGAGGAGGAAGAGGACCCCCACGGAAAGCACCTCTACAACGCCGAGATGTTAACTCACGCCATTACCGAGGCGCCGCATTTCATCATGTTCTTCGCGCCCTGGTAAATATGAACAGATACTTTAATGCGAAGAATAACACCCCTCCTTTAAAAAAAATCTCCCACGCAGGGTTGCTGACTGCAAAGTACTTAGATTCCCTTAACTAACGTGACGTCTTTCAAAGTCGCTCGCAGAATTTTAGCCGAATTGCAATGTGTGAAGTAAGAATAAGAGTCCCTCGATCTATTTCAACCAAATTAAGTTGATTTCCATAGCATTGCTTGATTTTTACGTTTTTGTCCTTTGTTTCTGGAATGGTATTACAGGATTCAAGCTTGAGGAATACAGTTACAGGCTATTTACGTTTTGTTCATACATTCGAAGTGCATCCTGTTGCGTTGGGCAATTTTAAGTGAGGCAAACTAAGTCAGGCCTTCCTTTGTGGCTTCCACCAGGAAGTTTCCTCTCTTACCGGTAGGACCCCCCCCCCCATCTCGGATTGGACCAGCTGCCTTTGATTGCTTCAAATGTAGTGATTGTGTTCTGTGAGTGTCTGGCTACCTACTCCAGATTGTTCCTGCCCTCCCTCCCCCCACACACATACTCCTACGATCTGTTTCTTTCGTGTGTGAGGGCAGCTTGCATGTAATACGTTCATGCCTCACATTCTGTGCACATCGGAAACTTTCTGTACTGATGCCCATTTAACTGTTTTGTGGTAGGGGCGAACATTTTCTGTTGTATGCACTGTGCTTGTTCAGTGTGTGCAATTGATATGCTCCTGATCAGTGCTTGGTTTGCAAAATTACCCGCAGCCAATGCTGATGAATGTCAGACTTGCTGAATACCAGTGGTTCAGTCTTGGTCCCACCTCATGCCTCTTTCTGTCACCACAACATACTCCATGCCCCTTTATTGCACCCATTCTGCTTCTGTCTCATCCCTTCTTCTTTCTCACCTTTTCAGTGAACTTCGTTATTCTCTTCCTCCTCCGCCACCCCCCCTTGTTTTTTTAGGTCTCGCCTGGCGTTATAAGTGTTTAGCCATGCAACAGTTGATGTTGTTGCACCAAGGATATTGTGCTGGATAGCTAAACACTTATAAGGTCCCAAAGGCGAGACCTATTGGCTATGCCAATGCTTGTTTTTCAAATGGGGTCTGGTACCCGTGGGCGGGCTGAGGAGTGAGGAGGACCCGCTGCCTGTGAAGCACTGCCTCCAGTCGGGAGGCTTTGCTGATGTTGTGGACAGCGGAGGATATATGGCCGCTGCCCCCTTAGGAACAGTAAGGGCACCAGCGGTGCGGCGTGTCCCCATGTCTTACTGTGCAGCATAGCCCTCTAAGACGTGAGAAAGCGCTGGGGGCGATCGAGGGACAGCGCGTAGTAAGAGGTGACTCACTGTCTGTGACTGCCGTCAGTGCCCTGCAGTGTCACAAAACGTTGCTGAGGTCGGTGCTGCTGTGGGTGCTCTGTGAGTGAATTTCAGTGGGCGGGCACAGATGGGGTGCGGGTCTTATGAATATGATGCATTTTTTTATCTGTATTCCTATTGTGACTGTGTTGTTGTAATTAAATTACAACAACACAGTAAGGATAGGAATACAGATTCAAAATACTCAGTAAGTATCTTTTGTTAGTAAAAAACCTGAAAGGAATTTGCATTTGAAATGCAGTAAACACTGCAAGTGCCGCTTGAATGAAGTGACTGCTGAGTGTTAATCACCCTGACACATGGACTTCTCTGTAAACAGCAAGGTGAAAGAGACATCCTTCTTCCTTGCCGGAGACAGGAACCCACCACAGATGGATGGAGTTCTGTGTTTAAGACAGAAGGGATGAATGCTAATAAGGCCTGGGCGGCACTCCGCCGCACACGGAACTCCGCGGAATTTCACTGAGGTTTTCAGGGAACTCTGCGGAAGTCCGCGTAGTAGAAGTCCACAAACTCCGCCCACTTTTAGTGTCCGCTGGGAGATCCTCAAGCTCCCCTACGAGCGCAGTGGGTTTGGATTGCTGGACCTCCAACTCTATTTTTATATAGCCCAGGCACATTATGTGTACTACTGGTACCATCCCGATGCTTGCCTACCTTTCCTTAAACCCGAACGAGCGCAGCTACCTCAACTTTCCCTCAACGCTGTTCTGCCGCAGGGACTGCTGTGCGATCCTCGCACAATTCAAGCAGTGACGACTACTAGCTGGGCATGGGGTAGACTGCTGCAATATCTAGACGGGGACGTCCTGTACTCTCCACACATCTCACTTCGGGGTAACCCCTGGCTTCTACTGACCCTCGAGCGCCAGGCTCAACATACACTCGATGCACATGGAGTGCAAGCTCTGGGTGACCTGTTCCATGAGGGAGTCCTCAAGGCCGGCTCTGCGATGGCCAACATAGACCGATTGTTAATCTTGGACAGGTATACATTCCACCATCTACATAGCACGCTCCAGACGGTGCTGCCTACAGCAGGGAGTTTGCTCCGCTCTCCCTACTGATTACGTCCCCCGATAACAGGCACTTCGTTTCTAAACTTTACCATGTCTCCATTAGATTGAAGCCTATGGGGGTGAATAGGGCTCGAGTGGCGTGGGAGTGGGATTTGGGAACTACACTCTTGGACACAGTCTGGTATTATTGCTGTATGCAACTAGACTAGTGTCAGGGAACCATAGACACAAAATACTGCATTACAAGTACCTACGGAGAGCGTATGTCACTCCTGATGTCTTGGCTAAACTGGACCCTACTAGATCACACAAATGCCTGAAATGCCATGCCTACCATGCAGATTTCTCCCATTTGACATGGACGTGCGAACACGTAGCTTCCTTCTGGAGGGCTGTTTTTTCTACTGTGTCACTCATGAATGAACTGCCACTCTCGCCTGATCCCCTGTTAGCATTGTTGGGGTACGTCAAACCTTTACCACTGGGGGTACATCGCTTTACTGCTATAGCCCTGTTTTTGGCCAAGACAAAGATTTCATTACATTGGGGCGCATGCACCTTCCCTACTGTGGCGGCCTGGCTAAAGGAGCTGTCTTATTGTGACACTACGTCCGAGCTCTATGCTACCCTTCAACCCATTACATCTAGGTCCAAGGATATATGGCAACCTCTGCAGAATTATTTGTTGTCTGTGATGGATGCTGCTAGCAACTCCTCCTCAGTTTAATTGTGAGACCCCGTGATATGTCGCCATGTAGCCGGCTTGCATCAATGTACAAATACCAATGAGCCTCCCTTCTTCCCTCTGTGTGATATGCATGATATCTGCTGTAGTTATTTTGACCTTTGCCTCTTTGCTATGGAATTTCCTTCCTTTCCTCTCAAGGTGATCGACTGTACCTTAAGTGAATGTTTCATTTATCGCAATTACAGTAACTGGCTTCGCTGTTTTTGTGTTACAAAATGATAAATAACGTTTTTAAAAAACCACAAAAAAAACAATGGCCGAAGGGGCATTTGTCCCTGCCATCCGATGTGGTTCTTGTGTTGGCCAATCGACTGCCGTCTTACACTCTGCCCACGGATCCTTAGGCACTGCCACCACAAAACCTTGGCAATAGTCACAATCTTTTCCATCTTTGTGTACCATTTATTGGGATTCTCTCTCTGCTTTAGAAGAGTATTTGTGAAATGGAAAAGGTCCGATAGGGACCACAGGACATGTACATAGGCACCTATCTGTACTTCATGCAAGGAAAACTCCTTTACTGTTCCCCCCACTTTTCCCCTCCTCCTCCTTTGACCCTTCTCCCTTTTGCTTTACATTGACCTTCTCTTTCTTCGACCACAACTCCCTAAATTTTTGGATATCACTCCACTCCATTCCCTGATATTTTCAGTCAGTTCCCTCACATGGGTCATCAACACTCAACTTTAACAACTGTAACTCCTTCTCAGTCATTGCCAACCTAGCATTCTTCCACAACTTCTTTCGCTGAGTTATGTCAATTCCGCATTCATTCACCACCTTCTTCATCCATGCATGCACCACTCTTGCAACTTCCATGCTCAGGTAAAGCAGCTTGTTCTCCCCGTAATGTCTTAGACAGTCCATCCCCACATTTCCCTTCACCATTTATTCAAACTCCGTTTTCAGCTGTGCAAGATTTATTCACTGTGAGGTCTGCCCTGCGCCTGGCGAATTACCTGATAGGTCAGTACAAGTAGTTTGGCTCCCCATCTCACCACTGACTAGGTTCTCCCCTTGTAGAGGAACTCATGTTGTCCCTCCAGGCCTTATTGCTGAGTCCTGGGGTATGCTTGGGATCGCTCGACCTGGAAAGGTACTTGTTAGAAATGGGGTCTCTAGTTGGCAGTGGTTTGCACCCTGTCCAAGCAGAGACCCTCACTCTAGTCGGGGTAAGGGAGTCACACAGCTAAGATAACCCCTGCTCAACCCCGTGGTAGCTTGGCACGAGCAGTCAGGCTTATCTCAGAGGCAATGTGTAAAGTATTTATACACACACACACATACACACAGCAATACAGTGAAAACACGACAAAAGGAGTCCAAATCAGTTAAAAAATAGCCAATATTTATCTGAATAAAACAAGACCAAAACAACAAAAATACAACATACACAAGTCAAAAATATCAATTTTAAAAGATAAAACAAGTTTAGTTCATAGAAATAAATGGATGCATCTGTTTTAGCACAAAGTACCTTAGATGCGAAAATCAAAGACTGTGCAAGGCCAGGGGAGGTTTGCACCGGGAAAGCGATGCGTCGGTTCCTTACTACACAGGGGAGATGATGCGTCGGTTCCTTACTGGCAGTGGAGGTGATGCGTTGGTTCCTTACTGGCAGGGGAGGTGATGCGTTGTTTTCCGGACATGCGGCCTCGGTTCCTTACTGAGTTGCGGTGTCAATGAAGAATTGGTGCTCAGAGATGATGCATCGAAAATCCAGATGGGCTGCGTCAATGCAACAGCAGCGATGCAGGCGCTGCAGCGATTCCAGAGCCACGAAGCAGGCGCTGCATCGATTCCTCAGCCGTGAAGCAGGCGCTACGTCGGAGTCGGAGTCGGAGTGGGTGTCATGGAGGTTGGCAACACGGAGCTCGAGACTCACGCTGCAGTGATTCTTCTGATGTGCTGCGACTGTGCTGGGGCGTGCAGTGAAAGTCGTGGTCGATGCTTCAAGCGGGAACCATGCTTCGTGGAAGGCAGCGGCAATGCGTCGAACTTTTGCAGCGATGCATCGATAAAACAGGTGCTGGGAGTTGATGCATGGATGTTCTCCTTAAGCTCACCAGGTTACACTTCCAAGGGCCCAGGAACTGGATTTGGCCCCACTTGGCAAGTCTGGACTCTCAGCAGAAGAGCCCAGACACTGGCAGGTGAAGTCTTTGATGGCCCTAAGACTTCTTAACAGGAGGCAAGCTCAACTCAAGCCCCTGGAGAACCCTGGAGGCAGGATACAGAAAGCAAAGTCCAGTCCTTTCACTACCAGGACAGAAGCAGCAAGCAGCAGGCCAGCACAACAAAGCAACAGATGGAGTGGCAGCCCCTCCTACAGCATCCAGCTCTTCTTCCTGGCAAAATGTCCTCAGTACAGAAGTGTTCTGATTTTGGGGACTTATACACCTTTCTGCCTTAGAAGCAGGAAAACTTCAAGGGAAAGTCTTTGTAGTGCCCAAGACCCTGCCTTTCCCTGGCCTGGCTCCAGACACACTATAGTGGGGTGGAGACAGCTTTGTGTGAGAACAGGCACAGTCATATTCAGGAGTCAGTGACAACTCCTCCCACCACTCTAGCTCAGGAAGGCCCATCAGCCTGGTGATGGGCCATCAGGATTTTCAAGATCTTTGTGACTGGGGGTGAATGTTTGCATTGTTC
Organism: Calotriton arnoldi; assembly: GCA_963921515.1. NCBI lineage: Eukaryota > Metazoa > Chordata > Amphibia > Caudata > Salamandridae > Calotriton > Calotriton arnoldi. The sequence goes on along the minus strand of CAWUFW010006181.1, from coordinate 530,475 downwards.
AGCATTCCGTCCATCATTTTTTCCCTTTTGCTTTTGCCACCCAAAGTAGGAAGGGTATGCCCAGCCGTGGGTCCAGTGCTCACTGTGCCACTGGATTCTAGCTAGCCTGGCTGATGAGGGGTGATGCCCCGAAACCGGTCCCAGGATGCCTGTTTCCGATTCAGGGAGGACCTGGCTTGGCAGTTCGGGCTGGACTGTTCCCATGAGGAACAGGGTCAAGACTTATTTGCATATGGCTGGGTCCAAACTGGGGTGGCATGGTGAGCAAAAGAACGATGGATTAAAACCAGATCTTAGTGTTTGGGGGTGAATGTTTGAATTGTTCAGCATTCCGTCCATCATTTGTTCCTTTTGCTTTTACAGGATATGCAAGGTACACCTCAGCTCCCTTTGTGTGACTGTCTAGAGTGAGGGCACAAGAGCCCAACAGTCAGCCAACCCAGACGTGTATTCTACAGACATGCAGAGGCACAGAATTGTTAAGCAAGAAAATGCCCACTTTCTAAAATTGGCATTTTCAAACATGCAATTTAAAAACTAACCTCATCATAAGATGTATTTTTAAATTGTGAATTCAGAGACCCCAAACTTCAAATCTCTGTCTGCTCCCAATGGGAAATTACACTTAAAACATATTTCAAGGTAATCTCCATGTTACCCCCCTGGGAGAGATAGTCCTTGCAATAGTGAAGAAGCATTTGCAATGCAATAGGTCTCGCATTTGTGAGAGTTTGAGCTATTGCATTGCCAATAGCTCAAACTCTTGCAAATGCGAGACCTATTGCATTGCAAATATTTGTTTGTTTACTAGCGCCCATATGGCGCCTTCACATTCATGGAGTTCGTGCCCCTTTCTTTAGACAAGCCGCGTCTAAAGAAAGGGGCATGGCCGACATTAAAGTGAAACCGCGGCTTGGGCGCTTTGACAAAAAAAGCATCTGTTTGTCAAGTTGACAGATTTTTTTTTTTGTAAAAGTGCCCATGCCGCGGTTTCACTTTAATAGCAGGCGGGCACATTTCTTTAAATGCGGCTTGTCTAAAGAAAAGGGCGCAGCCTCCATGAATGTGAAAGTGCCACATGGGCGCTAGTAAACAAACAAAAAATAATAATAATAATCAGTAAGAGCGGCAGCTATACTTAAATTGGACCGCGCTGCTAAAATAAAGAAAGAAACGTGGCCGCTATAGTTAAAGCGGACCGCCATTAGTAAATAAAATAAAAGCGGGCCTCGTGCTGTGAGGTAGTGGGTGGAATAGGGGCAAATCATTAAACAAAATAGTGCTCACAGCCAAGATAAAGCAGACCATGTAACAAGACAAGTAAAAGGTCCAGTCGTAATGGGAGGTAACAAATGCAGACAAGGCGGTACCAAGGAGGGACTAACAAGCCTAATAGCGACTTGGAAGCCAGCGTTTATGAAGGATAATGACACAAGCCAATTAAAAATATGGGCGGAGAGTGGGCAGGGCTTCCAAGCCATACTCCAGTACAGCATGCCTCGCAGAGCAGCGCATGCGCTGCCCAGGCTCAACCTAAAAACACAATTTGCAGTATTCCACTATTAGGACATGTAAAACACACCAGTACATGTTCTACCTTTTAAATACACTGCACCCTGCCCATGGGGCTGCCTTGGGCCTACCTTAGGGGTGACTTACATGTACTAAAAGGGAAGGTTTGGGCCCGGCAAGTGAGTGCACTTGTCAGGTCGAAATGGCCGTTTAAAACTGCACACAGACACTGGAGCGGCAGGTCTGAGACATGTTTGCAGGGATACTCATGTGGGTGGCACAATCAGGGCTGCGGGCCCACTAGTAGCATTTGATTTACAGGCCCTTGGCACACCTGGTGCACTTTACTAGGGACTTACTAGTAAATCAAATATGCCAATCATGGGTAAACTAATTGCCAATACATTTTACACAGGGAGCACTTGCACTTCAGGACTGGTCAGCAGTAGTACAGTGCCCAGAGTCCTAAAACCAGCAGAAACAGGTCAGAACAAAATAGGAGGAGGAGTGCAAAAAGTTTGGGGATAACCCTGCAAAAAGGGCCAGGTCCAACAGTACTAACGGATGCTTCAGCAGGGGTAATAATCAGAGCACTTGCTGAAGGCAAGGTGCTTATTGCAATGGACACAGGGGTCTGGGCAACAGGCAAAACAGAAGTTCCATAATAACTTGGAGGTGTGCGGGCCTCTGTTCATGGTTCTGCTGCTGTTTCCGTTTCAGTCAAAACCAGGGCAATAGCACTCTGTGTATTAGTTGGCGCTTTATATGGGGGCTGTCTTATGCTTAGGAGCTCAAAAGCATCTTCCTCCTCGCTCTTTTTCCATCTCTTTCTTTGGTTTTGCCTCTCTCCACTTCCTGAGCCTTTCCTCGTCCTGCGCACTTCTTTAGGAATGAGCCCTACTGTGGATTTTGAGTTCAAATTTCTTTCTTTTCTTTTCACTTGCCATCTGTTCTCAAAGGTTTAAGGCTTCAAATTGTGTGGACCTTGGCTGTGGTTTCATAGTGTACATTATTCACCTCAAGTTCTCTATTCAAGGGATATGGAAAGTACCACCATAGCTGCCAAGGTTTCAGATTGCTATGAGTAACATTTTCATAATTTCAGTGTAATTATGAGTGACATTTCAATGACAATGAGTGACACTATCTCCGTCACCACTGACCAGAGTCACCCGAGCTTCACCAGCGCGGCCCATTCCATAGCTACCAAGTTTTAAGTACACACATGAGTGACATTTCTATGTTTTCAAGTCACCTATGAGTGATACTCATGTCTCATGTGCGACACCTTCAGTGGCACTTTATAACTGGCAGTTTCTGGAGGCGATTAGCCGCATTGTTTCTCCCTTAGCTGCTAAATACAGTCACTGCCTGATTCTCAGTGATTTCAACTTACATATGGATAACCTATTGGAACCTGAGGCCCTCCAGCTCCGTGATTCCCTTGATATATTAAATCTGACCCCTTTTGTTTACCTCCCTACTCACGATAAGGGTCACATATTGGACCAGATTTTCTCTTCCAAATTGATAGAAGTGGAGGCCCCGCTCCCCCTTACCTGGTCTGACCAATGCCTGATAAACTTTAGAATCCCAAGGGATTTGAATAGGTCCCGTTCTCAGGAAAAGGTCCGTGCCAGCAGTTTAGGCCTTTTAATTTGGTCACTCCCGAGGCGATGCAAAGTGCCTTGCAAACCCACCCTATTCCAACTTGTGGGATTCTTGAAAGAGATGTACACTCCTTAGAGCAATGGCTGCTACTTAGAACCTCTGAACTTGCCCCCCCCCACTTTGAGGGTGGCTAAGGTGAATCGTGCTTCTGCCCCTTGGTATACGGAAGCTCTAAGGAAAAATAAAAGTGCGTGTAAACGCCTAGAGAGATTTTGGCGAGCTAATTACACGGCCAAAGATAAATCTATTTTTAAAATAGCCCTAAGAGACCATTACCGGAAAGTTCGCGAGGGCAAGAAACTCTTCTTCTCCATGAAAATCGACCAGGCTGGCAATAAAAGTAGAGAACTTTATAATATTGTCAAATATTTCTCATCGCCTGTTGCTATTAAATGCCCGTTTGCACCAACCAGTGAATGGACGAATATGATGGCCTCTTTTTTTCATGACAAAATTAGGAAAATACAGGACTCTTTTGAAATGCAGCCACCGGCGCATATTGTTGTTCTTGATTCCCCCAGCGCTGCGGTAAGCTCTGAATTCTCCCTTAGGCAGTTTCCTGCTATTTCTATGGATCAATCTTTAACTCTTATGAAGTCCTTGAAGTCAGGCTCTCCTACCGACCCCTGTCCTGCCAAGGTGTTATCAGCAATTGCTGAGGTGATTAATCCTACGGTAAATCTGATTTTAAACAATGCTGTGCGGAGGGTTATATGCCTCCCTGCTGGAAACATGCTAAAATTCTTCCTCTACTAAAAAAACCTACGGCCGGCCCTGAGGTAGCCGGTAATTACTGCCCTATATCCCTGCTACCTTTCTTCTCCAAGGTTTTGGAGAAATATGTCAACTCTATTATTACTGACTATATTGAGACCAATCATCTTTTGCACCCAAGTCAGTCAGGTTTCAGGGCAAATTTTAGCACTGAATCGGCCCTTTTAGAAGTGGTGGAAACTATAAAAACCACGCTAGATAGAGGAGGCAATGCGGTCCTGGTACTTTTGGATCTCTCCGCGGCTTTTGACACCGTGCCCCACAATAGACTGGTGCAAAGATTGGTGGAGGGTGGTGTCGGTGGCCTAGCCCTGAGGTGGATTAAGTCATTTCTCAGTGACCGCCTCCAAACTATATGGTCCCCCCTTTCTCTGCTGTTATTCCTCCCATGAATGTTGGAGTCCCGCAGGGCTCTATTCTGAGCCCTACCCTGTTCAATCTTTATATGGCCCCTATCGCCCTTTTGGCTGAACAACATGGGGCTAAGATCGTATCGTATGCAGACGATACTCAGTTGTTGTTCACTTGTGAGAAGGGTGTTGAGTTTGATGGACATGCAATTAACTCCTGTCTCTCAGCAGATTTTTTGTGGCTGAAGGATAATCAAATGAAATGTAATCCTGATAAGTCGGAGATTATCTTTTTTGGCTCTCGACCATGTGAGACTTGGTATGACTGGTGGCCGCAGGATTTGACCCCCCCCAGGTCGTCTGTGACCATGGTTAAGAACCTTGGTGTCAGGCTGGATGCCACGCTTTCTATGAAGTCCCAGATTCAATCCATAGCTGGGACTTGCTTTGGGATCTTAAGAATGGTGAAGAATTTTCTTCCCCTGCTCTCTGTCTCTCACAGAAAGACCATTGTCCAAGCTCTGGTAATCTCGAGATTGGATTACGTTAACTCTCTGTATTTGGGACTTCCCAGTTATTTAATTGCCCGTTTGCAGGTGATTCAAAACACGGCTGCTAGGGCCATCTTTTTGGCTGGCCCTAGAACTCATTCGTCCCCTCTTTTGTTATCCCTGCATTGGCTCCCTGTTCAGAAAAGAATCCACTTTAAAGCGCTGATTCTGGTTTTCAAAGCTTTTAATCAGATTGGAGCTCCTTATCTCAGACAAAGATTTCCCCACTACACTCCCCAACGTACTCTGAGGTCCTCATCTCAACTCTTGATTCCTGTTCCTAAAGTTTCACTTGCTCGGGTCGGAGGTCGATCTTTTCAAGTGGTCGCCTCCCACCTATGGAACAGTCTCCCCTTGGCCCTCAGACAGGTTCAGGACCTTCTCACCTTCAGAAAAAAACTTAAGACGTGGCTTTTCCAACTTTAATCCCGTTTTGCAGGTCTTTCGCCTTGGTTCTCCTCTCTGTGGCTGTTTATGTGGTTTTTGCTTAGCGCCGGGACACTCCTGGGAGTAGCCGTGCGCTTTATAAATACCTAATTAACATAACATAACAGTGGATTAAGAAAATGTATGGTACAAAATGAAAATCTTGTTTTAGTAAATGCAGTGTAGTACCTGGATTAAATAAACCACTCACACCTGACGTGGGGTACTTTGAGATTTGTGAAGTTGCCCTGCGCCCTTTCCTACCGTACCATACCTTCCTGTAATATTTTTCAGTAGTATTAAATAAAATGCAGCTGGTAATCTATACCATATAACTGTCTTATCTCAGTATCGGCCTGCATATACGCTTTGATCTGTAAGTTATAAATTAATTTTGTAGTAAACAAATGTTATACTAGTTTGGTATTTCAGTGTTGCAATTGATACACATTACCCAAATTAATGACCACAGTTTTCCAATCTCTGAAGAACTTACTTAGCTGTCACCAGCCAGTGCCCTGCACATTTATCACAGCTCCCTGCCAAATTGTTGTTGCTGGCTGGCCGCATCCTCACGCTGGGCTGGGTTGTCTCCCAGGTACAGTGCAGCCAGCCTTCTTCTTTCTTGGATGGGGTATGGCAGAAGCCTCGACTGGAATTGTTGACAGACTGGGCTGGTCAAGGTCACGCTCAAACACGTGTGCGGTCTGCCGACCGAAAAAGGCCCAGGATAAGGAGAATGGACAAGCACTGTGCCCCTGTTCCCGAGACCACATGTGATCGGAGGGCAAGAGCTGCGTAGCTGACTTTTTTACATCAATGTGTGGCAATATGTGGCCAGACTGGTCCAGGGGCTTAGGAGGGCACGGGCCCAGCAGACTGCAAAACAACACCCTGCACCGTGACCCTCCCCACAACACTGTAAGGGGTCGGACGACACAGAAAGCACTACTTACTTGTCTGCTGATGGTGGGCGCTGCAAAGAAAAACAAAGCTGCCGCCCGCCATTCTGTCTACCTGGGGCCAATCTGTGAAGTGCGTGATGCTGCTGGACATCAAAGGGGTGGTGCCTTTGCAGGAAATGTGGCTGCCCGTGCTCCACGTAGTGGGCCCCCATAGGAGGGCGGCCACCTTAGTGCCACATGATGGCACACAGCGACATTCTAGTTCTGTGGGGACCCCCTCTGGGTCCTGCGCGCCCACGTCATTTCCGGCACGTGGGTGGGCAGGGGAGCCTGGTATAAGTACCTCTCCTGACCACCTGGTGCCCTCTTTGCCACATTACTTCACGCCGTGTTGTCCTCCGCTGGGCACGCTGTGCTGGTCTGGCGTCGGCGGTGTGGTGGTTGCATCCACGTGCATCCTCCGTCGGGGGGTGCGGATGCGTTGCGTCGTTGGCCGGACTCTTTTGTTCTCGAGGTGAGTATGAGAGGGGTGTGCTGCGGGGGAGCGGTCCCCTCGCTCACCGCTGTAAGCAGTGTCAGGTTGCGTCGGTCGTGTCACGTTCGAGATAACGTTCCTGTTTGGTTGTGGTGAGTTTGGGCCGGTGTGGCCGGTTGTCCGGCTAGCCCTAATCCCCCTTCCTTTGGGGGCGGTTACTCGGCTTCCAGGCTGGCTCGATATTGTGGTTCGATATCGGGGCAGAAAAGCTGCAGCAGAGCGGGGGCCTTGTGTTTAGTGTGTTGTGAGTTTCTGGGCAGGCCTCAAACTGGCTCGGAAGCAGGGCCCGCTCAGGGCAGGAAAAGGGCCGGCCACAAATTCTTTTAGGTGCGGTTGCGGTGGGGCTTTCTGGTTACAATGCCATAGATTCACGGCAGCCACAAAGTTGCAAGGTTGCTTTATTTATTATACTGTATTTGTGGACTTATAGAGGCTCCTGGAGGGGGGCCGGGAAAGGGGCACAGGGTAGTGGTTGTCCTATTCTGGAGCCCAGCTGCGGGGCAGCCTTCTCCGCCCCCGGGTTACATCGTGGCCAGGGAGGGGCACATGTAGCGGTTGTCCTCCTCATCCGGACGCAGATGCGGGGGTGGTGGCGGCCTTCTCCAGTCCCGGTTTGATCGTGCGTTCCCCGCAGTGGGAGGGTGGCACACCGGGGGGCAGCTGAGCCGCGGTAACTATGTTTAAATGTGGTGGGGCCTGCCAGTTTTGCCTGGGGAGCCTTGGGACCAGTACGGAGGGGTGTCCGACTCGGGCGGCCGCTCGGATCCCGGGACACCGGGCAGCGCCTCGTCGGTCGTGTGCTTTCCCCAGCCTCACAGCGGTGTTTGTGGCCCGCCGGGCGATCGTTTAGTTTGTGTGGTTTCGACTTCCCGGGTGGGGGAGCCAGGCTGTGCGCCTAGCGGTGGCGGACGTTTCGACCCCCGGGCCTTCAGGGGGGGGCAAGACGTTGCACCGTGGGACCCCAACTTGAGTTGCGGAGCGGGGGAGGCGGCGGGTTTTGTTCGGCGCCACTTTCATACCTCCTATGATAGCGTGGGGCTTGCCTTGCGGAGCTGACTGTCTCCGGGGCATAGCGAACCAGAGCTCGCTTGCTCCCGGCATCGCCACGAATCTTGACCTCAGGCCGGGGCTGAAGCAGGTTGCGGTGTTCGGAGGAGCACATTTCCTCATGCCAGGGGGTTGCTTGCCTTAATTTGTTCCGGTCTGGGTAGAGCTGCTTTTGCAGTCGGGCGACATAACCAACTAGGCGTTAGAGGTGACGTGGAGTCACTGTGCAGGGGCATTGTTGCTGCCTTGTAGAGGGGGCGGTGATGTAGCCAAAAACAGTTACGGACGCGAGGTCAATTGGGGAAACCCTTGCTGGGCTCCTCTGCCCGTTTGCTATCGAATATGCCTTGTAAAAGCTGTTACAGGTGGCCCACGGGCCAGACCTCTGCCGTGGAATGGGGGGTTAAGTTGCTAGTCCCGGCACCAGCTTAGCTAATATTCCTTCGCCCAAATCAAGATGGGCCCAGTCCACGCTAGACATCGTACATTTAATTTGCCTTCCTGCTGGGCTGGGGTAGTTGCATGCTTTGGTTATTCATAGAATGCAAAGCAAAACACGTTTTATGTTGCAGCGGTCCAAAGGGTAAATTGTGTTCATCAACTTCACCATACGCTGAAGGGGGAGTTTCCAATCTCGAGGAACAGCAGCCGAGTACATAAAATACAGGAAATTACTCCTGCTCAATGTGGCTATGGTAACTATGGTGGGTAGTCAATTTTCCCATGTTTTGTGAGGATGAGCCCCACTAGTTATCTGGAATAGACTACGTTCATTTGAGTGGAGCATCTTTTCGGTGCCAGGGTTAGGGAACGATAGCGACAATTGCAGGCTGGTGGGGCCCTGCTGCCACCTTCAATGCGCTTAGCTGGGTCCCGGGTCATTATATCTCTTGCACAGCCTCATCATTCCTGATTTGAAGCACGTTCGATAAGTTTACATCGAAGCCATAGTAGTGGATTATTTTCCGTTACAACTATCTTCCATTGACAAGGTCAACAGCCCTGGCTGGTTGTAGGTGGAATTTCACGTGTTATATAGCTGCATGCAACGACCGAGGAGGCAGAACAATGCAGCACACTATGCTAAGCAAAGATTTCACCGTAATAGTTTTAGTCAACGCCGAAGCTAGAGCTTCTAGGGGAGGGCCAGAACCATTAGGCAACTAGGCGGCACGACAAAGGACTTTTAAAGGCACATGTGAGATTTGTGCAGGCTAATTAGTCCTGAAGGCCTACCTCTTGCTAGCCGAATAGGGATGATCTGCACATTGGATGAACATGCTGGTTTTAATCAAAATTTTGTTTGTTACAATTGGCGATCAGCGGGGCAGGTGAGGGGCCTAGAGAGGCTCACTGGACTAGAACGGCCTTGGTTTGGCAGGACAAGCAGTCAGGGGGATTGGGTGAGGCTGGACTCCCTGAGGGGGGGGGAGAGCTCATGACATCAGTTGAACACCAAATTAGCAGTGCAGGGGCGGGTCAGTCCAATGATGAAATTTAGACTAATTGAAAATTTTATTACTTTAAGTTACATTGGCCTTTGAATGCTCTCCTTAGGATGGTTCCCCCTAAATGCTTTGAGATTTATATAGCTCCACATGCATCTTTCATGCGATGAAAGCTGGATATTTGGAATTGGGAGTATTTGGGAAGAGTTTAATGATATTTAGTCGCCAAGACTTATCCGTCCATATAATGCTTCCCTTGGCGTGGAGTGTACACGCTTCTTTGCGGATAGTCCTATGAGACACAGGAGTACACAGGGTGGACGTCTTTAATGATGTTGCAAGTGAGCTATGCAACGAAGCCATAGTTGGGGCCTGGTTACCTTATGCAGCTAACGGGTATTGACAAAGCCAATAGTACGGGCGGGTAGGTGTGTGGTTAAGTTGGGAGGGTATAACTGGACAACATTCTCACAACAAAGCCATAAGTTGTTGCTTATGTCCCTTATGCAACCAACAACCATTGACTGTCAATTTTACAGAATTGCTGTAGGTGTAAGGTTACGTGTTCAGTAATATATGGACACAAGGACAGAATAGGCAGAACTATGCGGCAGCCTTGGCCAAGCAAGAATTGGGAGGCGAATTCATTTCAAACCAATGCCGATGGGATGGCCTCCAGTGTTTGGGCCAGAATCAGGAGGCCACCCGGTGACACTACAAAGTAATTTGGAACGTGCAGATGGCACATTTTGAAAGGGCGCATGCTAATATTCTACGGTCTACCTTGTGCCAGTCCTAAGGGGACGAATGGTACAGTAGTCGAACACGCTTGGTTGAATCAATACTCTGTTCAGTTTGTAGGGGATGATTTATCTATCCAGAGATGCCTCCTGACAATTATTCATTATTGAATTATTCTTAGTTAATCATGTCCAGCTTCAACGGTCCAATGTTTCGGGATGAGCCAATTGACGGGTACAATAGCAGAGGTGGCAGAACCAGGCAGCATGCATACTAAGCTTAGACGCCAGCTTATATGTTTTAATCCTATGCCAAGAGCGCCCAGGTTCGGGGCAGAATCAGTAGCACAGCGGGGGGCTTTAATAAGTACTTTTAAGCGTGCAAATGGCACATTGGATAACGGTGCAAGATAATTACCGCTCAAGGTACACCTGGGCCGGCAAATGGGGACGACTTGTGCAATAGAGGAGCATGCTTGTTAATCAATACTTTGTTTTAATCTGAAGGGAGGATTGGCCTACCCCGGCCATGCCTCACCTCTGTCAGGCCCTTGACTATTACCCTTACCTGGTATCCGGGGCATGTCCAGCTGTTTTAAGCTGGGTGGAGCAAAGGGGCAGGGTTATCCTGGACAGTTTGAATGGCTTGGGGAGTGATGAATGCTTGGTCTGCTCACACAGGCAGGCGATTTCTGTGTGGGCTTAGTTTTGCATGCTACCCTGCATTGGTTTTACTGACTTGGGTGATGCAAGGGTAAGTGTTGCAAGCCTGCGACGAGAGATGGGTCCTTTGATACCATCCATAATCTTTCCTGGTTGGTGTTCAGGTCAAGGAGTGGCTGCATGACCCCCGGGTGCTGGAGATGGTTTGTTGGTTGGCATGCTTTCCCAGATGTTTGTTGCAAGCTCGCACATGTTAATGTTTCCGCAGAGTTGGGGCAGGTTACCAATCCTCAGCTTGTCTCTGCGAGTTTGATGTGGCTTTCGGGTCAGAATGACCGAGGGAGCCATTATTGCGTTGTATATTTGGGCATATAGGAATGCCAGGCAAGGATCTAGGGAATTATAGAGCAGGTGGCCCCTTTCTGAGCATAGTACAGGCAGGCGTGGGTAACATTAGTAGCAGCCAGCTCTATTGTGCATCTTTTTCCTGCTAGAGAGTAGGCATTTCTTTAAGTGTGAAGCTGGCCCCAGACTAGACTTCAAGGGAACAATCACCTAGGCTTACCTCGACAGTACAAAGAACCATGATTCGGGAGGGTGAGCACTGCTGGTGTGGGGCAGACCGTTGCTGGGTTTGTGGGCTCAGTGGACTACAGCTTCTTCTGTGGGGCCTGGGCCTCTGGGGCACGGATCTAATCCAGTTGGGTTCGCTCAGCCTACCATCCTGCGGAGGTCGTTAAAAATGAGTATCTTTGAGTGGGGGTATCCATAAATGTCTGTTCAGTGCCAACAGGCTCATAGGTTTACCATCAGGTTCTCACAAAAAGCCTCTTGCGCTGGGAGAATATAGGGCGATTTCAAAGGGGCACGGGACGGGGGATGGCTACGTCAACATATGACCTACAGTCTTATGCTGAGTAAAACGATTTGTTTAATTCATTTCAAAGTTACTTGCCGAGGCCTTCAGTGGCGCGCAGTTAATAGCAGTCCAGATCACACCATCTAGGGCGATCATGAGGCTATGTCCCCTACAGAGTGGGCGATAACAGTTTATATTTGCTCGGGGATGTCTATCTCCTTCCATTTGGGCGGCTAACAGAAGAGGGGATAAGCGAGTGCGTGTTAGTCTGCCCGCCTTACCGCCACGCAGCTGGGCGGGTTGATTAAGCTTGTCATCTTATACCATGCGGTGGTTCCAAAGTTCGGGGGAAACACTGGGTTAGAGCAACAGGCCTCACTTATTAAAAAACATCCAGCATTCCCACAATTCTGGAACGGGCAGGTAATCGGGAATGTGTTTCTCATGCTCCCACCATTCCAAAAGCGCAGTGTGGGGATTCGCAATTTTATAGGCTTGCATTCGCCCATATACTGGGTCTGGTTCACTTAAGACAATCTTTCGCTGAAACCGGATATGACACATTAGGAATTTTGTCCGTCATAGTTTTATCACCAAACTGTAGGGCAAACCTATTGGTGATGCCAACAGAAATGGTAGATAAGCCAAGTGCGCCTGCATTCTCGCCATCGCTGCACGGTGGGGATTAAGTTTGTCAGACTTATAGTGAGTTGGGGTTTACAAAGTTTTGCGATAATACTGGGTTACAGCACAAAGGCTACAATTTATTGGACACGCGGCATCCCCAAATTCAGGAAAGGGCAGGTGATCTGCACCTAATTTTCACCATCCCTGTAGCTTTTCCATCCTCTTGTCTGCAACCTGGTACCCACCAGATTAGGTCTGGCTAGGGGTATTAGTGCAAGGGCGGGGATACAGCATGGCTACTCATCATCTAAAGATCGCAGTCAGACTGTGAAGGGCTTGCAGGCCAGGAGTACAGGAAATTGAGCAGAATACTGTATTAGATGATTGTAGGAGATTGGTTCCTGCACTTTAGTGAACCTCCTGCAGCCCTTCTTCCGGGGGGTGGGTGGGTTTCGTCAGTTGTCATTACAATAAGGGTGCTGTCACACCAATAGTGTTGTAAACGGGTTTGGGGGCACCAATGCTGACAATGACCAGAGCACAATTTGCATTCATAGGTAGAAGGGGCAAATTCAAAGCATTGGCAAACCTTTGGGGCACTCTGGTATATCTTTAGCAAAACCTGGCTATGGGTTACATTCGTGGGGGTGGGGACATCAGCGTGGCGACACAGCACCGGTGTCGCGGTCAATTTGATGGGTTCTGCAGGCAATAATGACAAGAAAGGTAGCAGAATATTAGGAGTACTCTTAAGGGACCCCAGGCCTCCCCCGGTGGTTAGATCTACCTTTGTATTGGTGAGGCGTGTCCGAGAGCGAGAGAGGAGATGTCCCCTCTCCCTCCGCACTGCTGGTTCCCTCTCGTGGAACAACGACTGAAGGAACTAGGCAAGCTTTCCTTAGCACCCAGGACCAGTAAGCGTTATGGGCTTGCATTGCCATGTTCTGCTCGGTGGGGGGTGCCAGGGAGGATAGTGGGGTGTTGTATTCTGCTTTAGGTGTCCGTATATAGGTTTTCCTGAATCATGTCCTTATATAGGCACAATTCGCATTGCCCTTTATATAGGCATAGAATCCCTGTCCTTATTTAGGCATTAGCCGTGCACTCCAAATACAGGCATGGTCACCGACATCCGTCCACCCTAACGTCACAACGAGTTCTTAGAAACCAGACCCTTAAGCTTCGGGAGTTCCCCTAGCACAGGACTATTGATTTCTCCAAGAACTCATCTATTACGTATGAACCGTTCTACCTTAAGGGTTCATTCCTGACGTCTTCCTCTGTCCGACTTCACGTCAATGCTAACATTCCGAGGCACCTATCAGGTATAAATATACCTTCCCTCGCCCAAGCAAGTTAGAGGAGACCTCAACTTCAGAGGAGCCCGTATCCCGGCCTGACGCACTGAGAAGACACTGTCATTCCTGCTCGCAGAAGAATCCAGCTTCCAGTGTTCTGACTCCCTTCGCGGGGTGTTAGAGTTCCAGATCCGGCAAGAGATTCCCACCTCTCTCATTCTCAAGGTATGGAGCTGACTAGAACCTAGAGGGACTCTTGGCATACTAGACTTAGCATACTCTTAGTATACCATACTAGAGAATACTTCGCCTACTTCTTACCTTTCCCTACACCTAGATTAGGTTAGGTACATCGGGGTAGAACTAGCTTAGAGACGCATTGTATGAGTACTCGCATTTTTAGCTCATGTTATTTATGTACGTGAATATATGCTAAAAGATAATGCTAGCGCAGTATTATTTATTTCTACTGCTTACGCTGTACATTATTTATCTTGCATACTGTCTTGTGATCATAACCGCACATATCTCTTACACAAGAAACAAGACTGTTCAATAAAACCCTTTTATTGAAACGCCCGTCTTTCGTTTCTGTGTAACTCTGTAGAAACTAAGCATGCACGATTGACTGAGTGAAACTGTTATCTATTGTTTCCACGATTCTGAGACGTGTTCCGATTCTAAAGGGAAACAAAGTGTTCATGTGTATGCGGTTGCCAGAAACTACTCCCTCCTTGTTCTCAAGGAGTTTCTAGTGGCCTCTGAGCTAGCTGGCACAAGTAATTAAGTTTAATATACTCGATAAGGACATACCGACCTTAGTCCTATGTCAAGCCTATAGGTTATATTATTCCAATGCGCAGAGCCTATTAGGGAAATACGAACTACACTACATGGCGCCCAAACGTTTGGTAAGGCAGTAATTTAACGCTAGATACTGAGTAACTCAGTCGTGCTTTTCTCAGAGACCCTTACTCACATACTCCATAAGACGTCTGGAGTGGGTAGGGTTAACTATCCGCCATAACTAAAGAGGACAAAAACCCTATTTATTAGTTGTTTGGTTTGTTCAACGTTGAAGGATACAGTGTTCCAAAATATTGTGCACCTTATCTTTTGTTTCCTTGAAACTTGTTCTACATTTTTCAAAAAACAAATGTCCATACACGGGGACAATAACACCAGGAACGGTGGAGCTGCGGCTGACCCAGTCGTAACAGCTTTTAACTTTACAGGTTTAAATGAAACCGAGGAGGGTGTTGTAGACATCCATCCAAACTTAAGAAGAGCCATCACTCTAAAACTTATAAAACACGGCCTACCACCAAGAGGCGGTAGAGCAGTTTTCGTGATCGAGGCACACGAATATTTTCAGACAGAGGTATTCTATTCATGGATAGTATTCCCAGAATCAAATCCAGTCACAAGGGTGTTTCACTTCAACAAAGAAGATGAACCACCAGAGGAATATATTCCTTTCGAGGATATTGAAATTCCACTAACATACCAGGAGCATCAGCTCTGGTTTAAAGGCGCCCTAAAACATCACAAAAACATTACCAGGCTCGGTCCACTAGGTAGACCAGGAGCAACATGGCCGATTCTAGCCGGCTGCACACCTCATCCTGACATCGATATAATGTCAGACGAGGAATTACTTACTCAACTTACAGAGTTAATAAAAATTTACAGACAATTAGTCCAATATGTCATGCGGACTTTCACAGTCCAACCACCATTAACCATTCCAAATCAAACCCCTCAACAGGGGAATACACTAAAAATTACACCACAGACTTTATACGCAGTCATGGGAAAAATGCCCACAAAACGTGAGCAAATTCCATTCTGGATAGCTCAAACAATTACTCAAATAGAAGCAGTATTTCCTAATACTAGCCCTTATGAGAAACACAGAATCCTAACAATCTGTTTACCAATGGGGATCACACCACAACTGGAAGACTGCACCACTTGGGGCTCAGTCTTTGCTGCCATCTATACTAAAACACATGGTGTTCCGTCGATCGCAGTAATACCAGATGTCCTGAAACAAATTCAAAACGAATACGGGGCAGAGCCTGCTCTGAATTTAGGTATGAAATTACTGAAAAATTTCGACCAGGTCTCAACAATAATATTATCTAATATTAAAGGGGAGGCAGCAGCAGTGGCGATCCGCCAACGATTAAGGAATTCGATGTTACAGAACATCAAACAGAACTACCCAGAATAATAGAACAATCTTATGCAGAATTAGGCAGAGATAGTTTGGGTGGAAGACCATTGAAGCCAAAACTATCTGAAAGTCCTGAGAAGGACTCTATTAAACAAACTCCTACATCTTCTAAAAAGAAGTGGGAAACTAATAAACATAATTCAGACGAGAAACGTTCTCAATCCCGAGGTAGGTCTCCTCAAAAGGAGCCCTCTCAAAGGAGGTATAACCTCAGGAATAGAGATAATTTAAAAAAGCCTGACAGGTATCAAGATACTGATACACGTTCCTCGTACCTTTCAGATATCGTCACAGACATCGGAAAGAAGAGGACGGTCAGAACATAGAGAAGAACGCGTGAAATCGAAAGACGACAAACACGTTCCGAAAAATAAATCTAAACCTCAATTCTCAAAAAAGAAGGTAGCAGGTCTGAAGATCAGACATGCCGAGGATACTGAGAACACAACTCAAGAACGGAGAATGGGCTCAGACAATGCTGGACAGTGCGGCAGAAGTCACAATAGCTCGCCAGAACCTGAAGGAACTTCTGGAGATAGTGGACTTGAATGAGTACATCACAGTTGAGACTGTAGACACCAGGGTTAGTACTCCGCAAATTATATCTGAAATAACACTCCGCATGGAGGGAGACATACCGAGAAAGGTGAAAACACTCTTTTGGGAAAAACATTCAAGGGGTTATGACATACTTCTAGCAGAAAAAGACTGGCCACCACAATTTGTCAGGGAGTGCCCACATGGCGAGGACATTATGCCTGCCTTCTCCAACCATATTCCAATTCATCTAAAATATACTTATGACAGGAAATTGGCAGTTGCCCAGGCCCCAGCATTATATAAAAATCATGTAGGATGGGATGAGGACTCACCTCACCATAAAATACATCTAAAAAATGAACCTACTGCACAGAGGCAGTACCCAATAAAGCAAGAAGCTAAAAAACAGGTCTGGGAGATCTTAGATCAACTTGAATACCAAGGGGTGATTGAAACATGCACCTCTTCAATGAACAATCCTTTGTTTCCTGTCTCCAAACCAGACAATACATATCGTCTAGTTTTGGATTACAGACACTTAAACACTTGTTCTAAAACATTTGCAGTGCAAAATGCACATAGTACAGCATTAATGAATAACATTGTGCGTAAAAAATATAAAACCACATTGGACATCTCAAATGGTTTCTTTTGTCAAAACACAGCACCTGAAAGCAGGTACTTAACAGCTTTCTCAATAATGGGGACCCAGCGTCAATTTTGTCGACTCCCACAAGGGTTCAAGAACAGCCCGGGGCTATTCTCAGCGAGGGTAACGGAGTTACTACAAATTTATGATAATGAGGCATTGTCATATGTCTGACATCTATCTGACAGACGATGACCTGGATAGGCACTTGAACAGGGTGAGCACCATTATACTGGGCTTCGCCTCTGAGGGCTATAAGTTCAACTTTAAAAAATCCAGAATTGCCCATCTCAATGTCCTTTTCCTAGGATATGAGCTTTCAAGTGAAGGCAAGAGCCTGGCAGCCAACTTTTTAGAAAGGTGTGTGCTGCTCCAACCTCCAAAAACGCTGAAAAATTTACAATCCATCTTGGGTTTCCTAAATTTTGGAAGAACTTACATTCTAAATTACACAGAAAGGGTTAAACCTCTCTACGCATTAATCAAACCTGATTTTTCAATCAAAAATTGGACACATGAACACACAGAAATCTTGCGTTCACTCCAAGCTAACATGTTAGCAACAAATCACTTACAAACACGCGTAAGTCAACGCAACTTAGTGATCCGAATAATTTCGGGTCAATGCGGATTCACCTACTTAACATTTAATGAGGGTGAAAAAGTACCAATAGCATACAAATCACATTTGTATACACAAGCAGAAATGCGCTTCACTTCAACTGAAAAAATACTGACAGCAGTTCAAACTGCAGTAGCAAAAGAAAGAGCTCTAGCCCAAGGGAAACGCATTATTGTCGTAACCCCAGTACCGGCCTTAGAGGCGGTAACTAAAGCGAGCATTCCAAATGCAAAAGCATTACATCCTAGATGGATACAGTGGGTTAATTCTCTTGCTGCAACAGATGTTGAATATGTTTTTGATCCTGATCTAAAAACACAAGCGTTCCTGCAATATGAACATGAATGTCCTCTGTCCACTGAAATTCTGCCTCTCGATCAGTATGAATTCATAATTTACACTGACGGATCCGCACAACCCGCTACAGGGAAAAAGCAAGCTTACAGTGCAGCGTGCGCAATCGTTAAAGGTCGCATGCGCGATGGTAACTTCAGACCAATGGTCACTAAAACTCAATCTCTAGGAGATTGCACAGCTCAGCGTGCTGAACTACAAGCATTCAAACTGGCACTTGAAAGTACAGATTGCGAATTCCCCACACTAATAGTGTGCGATTCTTTCTACTGTGGGCAGTCGTATAATGAATATATACAAAATTGGCTTGAAAATGGGTTCAAAGATGCAAAAGGTGGCACAATAAAGCATAAAACGCTTTGGGAACAAGTAGTTCAGTTAAAAAACGAACTACCAAAGGCTCACATGATACACACGCTGAGTCATCAACGTGATGGCGTTCACGTTGCAGGGAATTCATTGGATGACGAAGCCGCAAAGGGGGCTGTTCAGACGGCTTCCGTAGCTGTGATCACTCGTTCAAAAACGAGAATAGACAGTGAGATAATGTTGGCTGTCAATGCTACGAGCAAAGGCAGTGGTGCAGCGTTACCAAAAAAGTTTCCACTCAAGTACTCTTATGTAATTGATGTGAACAACGTTCCTTTTGCTCGAATCCCTGGAGTGGGGGATAGGGTAATTCCAAACAAGGAACGCAGATTAGGAATAATCCTAGCAGCACATGAAGGGATAGCCTCTGCCCATGCAAGTATTTCTGCAACTGTATCTTTACTGAAACAAAGATATTGGTGGCCTGGCATTAGGAAACAGACCAAGAACTATGTTCTGGAATGTGAAATATGCCAACAGATGAAAGTCTCCACAGTGAAACGTCCTGCGCAGACACCCCTGTTAATTTCAGACAAACCATTAGCTTGTGTTTACCTGGACCACTGCGGTCCCTTGCAAAGGGACGGTAACTATAAATATATAATGGTCGCAGTGGATTCATGCTCTAGGTTCCTATGGATATGGCCTCAGCGCTCGGCTGACGCTCGAACTGTTATAAAAGATTTGCGAGTCTTTATCGGCACATACGCAATAGGCACGCTACATTCTGACCAGGGCCCTGCGTTTAGCTCTCGGGCTTACAAAGACGCCATGGCCAGTCTGGGCGTTGCATTGCGGTACTCCTCTCCGTTTCATCCTGAGGGAAATTCTGTTGTGGAAAGGAAAAACCGGGACATAAAGCAGTCTATAACAGCTAGGGTATTAGGTTCGGGTGATGGGTGGGTCAAACATCTTTATGGGGTCCAACGCTCATTAAATAATTTGCCAAGAAGTTCTCTAGGGGGGGTCACTCCATATGAGGTCCTATTTGGGACAAGAATGTGGGTGCCTGATCTCGAATGTAAAGGCACAGTGGTGGAAAATAAACCCTTTGATATCAAAGATCGTTTGGCTGTTTTACACGATCTAAATGAACTAAGATCGAAACAAAGCAACGTGTCCCTGCAGCCAACCACCACTGGGGAAAAACCGGCAGTCCCAGCAAGACCTGTCTGGATTCCAAAAGTTGGGGATCTAGTCAGAGAGAAGATTGCGGACAAGAAGGAATTTGGACCTTCTTACAGACAACCAGTACCCGTCCTAGCCGTACACGGAACAAGAACAGTACTTCTGCCGCCCCTTGCTGGAAAAAAGGAGAAAAGATTTGTGTCCATCGACCTCATCAAACCACAGTATGTGGCCAATACTAAATAGTAGACCTCGTGGACTCCGACCTAGTAGCAGACGCACTCCTCTCGCTACTATCCAAGAGGTTCAGACTGAAAGACTGATAACCATCGAGAATTCAGCAGTAACAGATGAAGGACTGAGCAACAATGCTATGGAACTCATCCCTCTTGAAACTCAAGTAACAGTTCGTCCAAATACACCTGTCTACACCAATGTAACAAGTGATCAACTGGTTCCAGCGATTTCAACAAATTCTGATGCAATTCCAACAATTGACAGAACTGCTTCTGGCTATTTCATTAACTTTGATACGTTTTCTGAGGATCTGAGTGAGCCTGAGACGTCGCCAGCATCAAAAACTTTTAAACAGCAAGTACAAGACTTTTTTCATTTTTTGAGAAAGACTTATCTGGTTTCACCATGGATTGAACTATGGATTATTTCTGGAATATTTTTCTTTCTGCTGTGGCTAGCTTTGGTTATGACTATCAGCGTGCTTATAAATGGCAGATACATCCATTTGGACATTGAAAGTAAAGATGTGAACTTACTTTTGAAGCCTCACAAATCATCCCATCGTGAAACAAGAGACTTGTCTGCAGTGAACATCACAGCCGTTCCTATACAAGATGGTATAGTGTGGGACAAAACAGATTTAGATATTTTTGGCCCTACGGAACATTTGAACATTCCACATTTATTTAAGATTTCACTAAGTAATTTTGTTTCATCCAGTACCTATTCTGATGATTGGGACTTTGAAACTGTAAATGACATGATGTTTGACCTAGAAAAGTCTGCGGCATTTTCTAATAATGAATATTTAGAGGGTTCATCAGACTATGAACAGCTGTATTGCTATAACCACTATGGTCATCATTTTTTGCATAAATCTGCAACACCTAGAAATGTGTTTATGTTTAACCAATGGGAGCATTGTCCTACACCACCAAAAGGTAGTTCAAAAACGTTTGCTAAAAAGTTTCCATATTTTTCAGGATACAATACATCTGATCCAGAAACATTTTACTATAAAAATGTAAACAAAACAGGACTGAAAATTATGTTAACTAATACAAAACAGATTTACTCTGCAGCATTTATTGCCCAACTGTTTAGACATGGTTTCGACTTGTGGAAAGACACAATAGACACAAAATCTGTCTGGTACTAAAAAGTGGCAAGTGCAGGGGATAGAAGCTTTGTTTAGAGCCTGTATCATCCCTCAGCAAATTATGTTTTTGAATGACACTGTGCAACAAACGTCTTGCCTTGGTTTAGCCAGATCAAAGACATGAACACCTTCTGTACCAACACCTGCCAGTAATAACAATACACAGGCAGCGGTTACAGTTGACACAATATTACAAATCAACAGAACAAATCCTGATTCGAGAAAATGGTTGATCTGGCCCACAGACACAAACATCTGTCAAGAAAGATTCCTGAATAAAACACAGGGGTTTACTATTCATAGGCCAGACCCACGATACGTCCAAAGACAACATCCAGGGGTAGTAACAACATACAGTGTAGGAAAATTATGCCTCGATTGGCTGCAAAAATCTACACTTAAGGATGTGAAACAACACTTATCTTTACTTAAAGAAGACGCAGACCGTAGGGTCTTGCTTGGACCAAGAAAACCGCGTCAAAAACGTTTCATATATGCCGGCATCTATGCTGCTTATAATGAAGCATGGAAGGTGTCACAGGTAGAGGTTAATACGTGAACTTGATCGTATTAACTTAGAGAAAACTCTCATTGTGGTCGACAACGGGTTAACAACTTTGTCATCCAGAATTTATTCATTGGACAACATTGTATCCTCTGCTATTGACATACTGGAACAAGATTTAGCCATGTTACAGCAAGGCCAATCTCAGTTACGTTCTATTATGTTATTAAGTTGTACGCTGCAATCTGTGTGCGGGCTATGTGCCTTGGCGTTTTATCAACACGTCGGCTCTGTTTGCAGAATACAATCTAACTGATAAACAGATCGAACTGGCCCAAAGAGGAGCAAAGTATACAGTGCTGCGCATTGAAAAACTGGAAAAATTAGCATTCACAGTGGCAGAAAAACCAGCTACATAATGGCGTATTCATGGTAAAATCACTCTGCCTGTGACTACTTTTCAGTTTCAGTATTGCCTCAAACAAATGCAAGCAGGCAAATATGAAAGGTTGGGTAAAGAATACATTAAGACATCCTGGAATTTACCTTACACATATAGATGTTGGAGTGGGGATCGTGAAGTGTTTCTGAGTGGTACACACTGTGAAAGTGCACTAAGCGGTTCACTGATTTGTCAGGACATTTCTTTACACGGGGCTTGTAATGGTTCTGTGGCAAATTTGTCCTGCCACCAGCAGGGTACACCAGCTACTGTGATTAATCCAACGTTTGGCCAACTTTCTAACGGGAGTTACCTCATGTTGAATGATCAGAGTTGCTGTGGCATGTTGCCAGGCATCCCATATCTGGTAACGGTCGACTCCAGGGTCACTTGCTGTATGCAAGTATTGTTTGCCCCAATAGACACAGTCAGGGAGTCGCCTTTATGGCCTTCGTTGAATGTCTCTTTCATACGATTTGAAACTTTAAGCAGAATGAAAGCCATGCTTATACAACAAACAGTGCCTCTGACCTCGTAAATCATAGATTTCATTGGCCAAGTTGCAAGGACTTCGGCTGAGATACAGGCTTTAATTCGTACAAACTGCCCTATACATTTCGTGGAAATGATGGGACGTATCTTAAACATGTCTGATACGAGCGGAATTGTACATGTATTTAAGACCATCTGTTCCGGACTATTAGCACCTTTCCAGGCAGTCCTCGGAATTATCCCAAACTTCGCACATTCGGTGTTTGGTGGTGTGCCGTTAATTCTAGCACTTGTTGCAGGAATTCTATTTCTATTCCTCCTACTATGCTATGGCAAGCCTATTCGCCAACATCACTCCGAGCGATGTGGAGAAAGCACTCCTTGAACGGAAATGCTGTGAGCGAATAGAACAGCTTTTGGGCATGCCTCGTCTACGGGAACTTAATACAACGTGGTTCCTGTCATTCAGACCAATCTGGCAAGATTGCATCTTACCTGTTCTACGCTGCCTGTTTTGCGGTGAAGAATGCGTGCTAGACACCTGTCTAACACTCTCATCAGTCATGCCAACGGATGTTGATACTCTGCTGGACCCGATAACGGCCCATGCTCTGTGTCGTCCCCAGAGGCTTCCAATTCTGATGACGGCATTCATTGAGATCTCACAGACGCTTCCGGCAGCTGCTGAGGTACGAGATGGATCAACAGGCACACAGGTAACAACGGACGCGAACATTGCATCTTCTGCTGAAGGCGATGTTTCTCATCTCTGTGCAATTAACCTTCTGAACGAGGTGTTCCAAATGTCACCAACTTCGGTGGACGATATTTTGGCTACGGAAATAGATGATCTCATGTTTAACACCAGACCCATACACTGACTTTGATTCGGCTCACAGTGTACCAGGGAAGCAATGAAATTTGGCCTTCATATTTTCAAAACTTGGAACTTTTCCCAGAATTGAACTTTTTTCTTAACATTTTTTTTTTTAAATGACATGGCAAAAAACAATCTGCTTACAGTAGAACTAGTCTTATGAAACGGACTTCTTTCAATACTTCCGGGGACACATTGTCACCTTACTTGTCTAACATTTCATTTAGTTCCATGATATGCAATGGTTTTGATTTTTTGAAAACTTATCAACCATTTCATCATATGTATATGTATATATTTCTGTTTATTCATTCATGTGGCATTTATTTCCATTATATGCTTAGAATGATAACGATGCTTTAAAATATACAGTACCTGTTGCATTTCAACAGTTTATTTTAAGCTTCTTTTAATATGCTTTTAGAAATATTTTTAGAAACGTGGTACTCAATTTTATGTTTAGCATTTAAATGTTTAGCATTTAGTATGATCGTTCATTCGAAAGTGGAGTGGGTGTTGTATTCCGCTTTAGGTGTCCGTATATAGGTTTTCCTGAATCATGTCCTTATATAGGCACAATTCGCATTACCCTTATATAGGCATAGAATCCCTGTCCTTATTTAGGCATTAGCCGTGCACTCCAAATACAGGCATGGTCACCGACATCCGTCCACCCTAACGTCACAACGAGTTCTTAGAAACCAGACCCTTAAGCTTCGGGAGTTCCCCTAGCACAGGACTATTGATTTCTCGAAGAACTCATCTATTATGTATGAACCATTATACCTTAAGGGTTCATTCCAGACGTCTTCCTCTGTCCGACTTCACGTCAATGCTAACATTCCGAGGCACCTATCAGGTATAAATATACCTTCCCTCGCCCAAGCAAGTTAGAGGAGACCTCAACTTCAGAGGAGCCCGTATCCCGGCCTGACGCACTGAGAAGACGCTGTCATTCCTGCTCGCAGAAGAATCCAGCTTCCAGTGTTCTGACTCCCTTCGCGGGGTGTTAGAGTACCAGATCCGGCAAGAGATTCCCACCTCTCATTCTCAAGGTATGGAGCTGACTAGAACCTAGAGGGACTCTTGGCATACTGGACTTAACATACTCTTAGTATACCATACTAGATTAGGTTAGGTACATCGGGGTAGAACTAGCTTAGAGACGCATCGTATGAGTACTCGCATTTTTAGCTCAAGTTATTTATGTACGTGAATATATGCTAAAAGATAATGCTACCGCAGTATTATTTATTTCTACTGCTTACGCTGTACATTATTTATCTTGCATACTGTCTTGTGATCATAACAGCACATATCTCTTACACGAGAAACAAGACTGTTCAATAAAACCCTTTTATTGAAACGCCCGTCTTTCCTTTCTGTGTAACTCTGTAGAAACTAAGCATGCACGATTGACTGAGTGAAACTGTTATCTATGGTTTCCACGATTCTGAGACGTGTTCCGATTCTAAAGGGAAACAAAGTGGTCATGTTTATGCGGTTGCCAGAAACTACTCCCTTGTTCTCAAGGAGTTTCTAGTGGCCTCTGAGCTAGCTGGCACAAGTAATTAAGTTTAATATACTCGATAGGGACATACCGACCATTAGTCCTATGTCAAGACTATAGGTTATATTATTCCAATGCGCAGAGCCTATTAGGGAAATAGGAACTACACTACAGGGGGACATCCTTGGAGCACAGGGTGCAAACCTTTATCGTATGGGCCAAGGAATAAGGGAGAAGTCACTCCTGGATTTCAGGCCACCTGTCGGCAGTTGCTATTATGCTAAGTTGAGGGGCCAGGACGATCCTACTAGGTCTCTCCTTGTCAGGGCGGCACTGAAGGGCTGGGCGAAGCGAGTGCCCCGGATACTGGGTCCCCCCTTTGAGTTGCAGACTCTGCAGGACATGCTTGCAGGGGGGACGATGGGAATCCCAATGTGATAAAAGATACATCTGTCCGTAAGCCAAACTGGGGAGTGGGCGGAAGACAGGTTAAGTGTATTATGTACAGGCAAATTTTGAGTTTACCGAAGGCACCCCGGTGATGCACCAGATGTTTGGTGGGGTGCAGTGTTATGATGTGGAATTATGTGCTAGCTTGAGTAGTGTATAGGATGGTTTGCAGTGATTCAATAAATGTGTTTAGCAACCTTACATTTCTTTATTTTGCCAGGGTCAAAGGTCTGGGTGATGGGCCATTCGTGCGTCTTGAGAGTGGCACGGTGGGCGGAAAGCAGGAAATGGAGGAATGGGTTTTCCGCCACTGAGATAATTTGGTTGGGGTTCCCAGGCATGCGCTGGAAAAGCTTGCTGAAGAAGCTGCGGCACAGACTAGGCGGGGGTGTTTCCCCTCCCAACATCCTGGTCATACACCTGGGAGGATTTAACTCTCATGGGCAGGAGGGAACTGCTGGAAGAAATTAAATCCTTTTTGTGTAAGTTACGCAACCAACTGGGGGCATGTGAGTTATGGTGGTCAGAGATAACCCCACGTTTAGTGTGGCGTGGGGCCCGGTCAGGGGATGCCGTGGAAACCTCATGCAGGAAAATTAATAGTGCCATACGCAAATTCACTGAACAGAGGGGGTTTGGCTATATCAGGCATGGTCTGCTGCATGCCAAGTCCACAGGGTGTTTTGATGAAGATGGGGTTCACCTGTCTAGAGTGGGTATGGACTTAATTTTGCTGGAACTGGGTGAGGCCCTGGAATCAGCAGGATGTAGGTAAGAATGCCTGCCTTGGTGGGGGGCCCTGGGTGCGACGGTGGCCACACCCAGAGCTGTGGCGGAGTTACAGGGCGATCCAGAGGCTGAAAGGTACATAGGGGTACCCTCTTCAGGAGCACAACAAGAGTGCAAAGGCCAAATATCCCCAGGAAGTCCTCGCGGTGGACCCTGTAGGAGCGACGGTGCCCAGTTAGTCCTACGGGCGGTTGTAAACCTGAGCAACCGGGGGCGGCCTGGTACGCTCCGCTCCCCTCAAGGGGCGTGAGTAATTGGGTGGACTGGCGGTCCACAGGTGGGAAGGGGTAAACCCTCCCCCAAAATTGGTAAGCACCGATTGGTTAGTGCCACGGTGCAATTTGGCTCATCGGGTGAGCAGGCAGCCGAGGGGCTGCCTGCCCTTGGTTCGCCCGTAAGTTGACCCACCATGTTGACATATTTTGGTATGCAAATAAACCTGCAGCAATTTTCTCCACGAAAAAAGGTGTCTTGTGTGTTTAATGCATCAGGAGATTGCTGTATGTATGATGGGGAGTGTGTTGCCGATATTGGCACTATGTGGCTGCCCGTGTCAGGTACCCCACAAGTCCTACCTTTAACCTGTGAAGCAACCTCGCAGAGACGACATGAGCCACCACCACCGGACCCACCTTATCCCAGCTGGACTAAAAACAGGCTAGGATGGCGACGGGCACGGGGAAGGAAGCCAGGAATAACGCTGTGGTGTTCTAGTAGCCCGGTTAAGGAACCTCCCTCTGTCTGGGGTCTATCCGTGAGCACCGGTACTGTGAAGAGAAGGAATAGCCCCTATTAGTAAAGACACAGACACACAATCATACCCCCTGCTCCTCCATTATATGGACATGCGAAAACGGCCTTTACCTTGTCAGGAAGACACCACGAAGCCAGGTAATCCACACGGTTCAGTTACTCAGGATAGCTCTCCTGAGATGTGGAGCCTGGATTAAACAAACAACAGGCGCTCCTGCACAACCAATGACATATGAATAAGCGCTCCAGCGCATGCAAACCATAAGACAAACAGCGCTCCAGCGCGTAATTCAATTAGAGTGGAAAAGCAGCACACCAGCGCTTACCAACCATAAAGTAAAATAGTGCTCCAGCGTGTGTAGAAACAATTAAGGCAAGCGGCGCTCCAGCGCGGCAAAGAAAAGTGCAGGCAGGACTGAAGTGAGCTCCAGGGCGGCAAACAAAGGATCGAACTCCAGCACAGCAAAGAATACAGATTGTCAGGGCTATGGAAGTGCACTCCAGCGCGTAAGGGAAATACCTGGTCCAGCAAGTTGCAGGCAACAGGAAACACTGAATCCGAAGCGCCGATCGGGTGGAAACCGCGGTTCAAATGCGGTTTCCCCCGGAAGCGCTGGATGCCGCAGAGGCGGTATCCGGAGTGAAGCTAGACTGCCGACCTCCAAGGAACGGAAGTCGAGTGTTCCGATCTCCGCATGTGTCTCGGAGCCAGCAGACCCTCCCACAGTCACACAGGATGCCCTAACCTAGCGGAACATGACAGCACCCCCAACCAAAACAGAACCCCCGCCCAACACCAACAGGCTCAAACAGGGGTGGCAGGGTGTGGGCGAAGGGGATGTCTAACATGAAATGCACGAACCAATCGGGGAGCATTGCGTACATGGGACAAGGGTTCCCAGGAGCGCTCCTCCGGACCATAACCCTTCCAGTCCACCAGGTAAAAGAGCTTACCCCGGGTGCGACGGGAATTGAGAATAGCCCCGACCTCGTACTCCATATGGTCATCCCTCAGAATCGGAGCAGGAGGAGAAGAGACTATACAGTCTGGGTGCACAGCACGCAGAAGGGAGACATGGAAAACCGGATGCACTTTCATGTGCGGGGGTAGAGTGAGTTTCATGGAAACATGATTGATCACCCTCTCTATAGGAAAAGGACCCACGAAGCGGGGCAGTAGCTTCTTGGGACCATGAACATTGATGTTACGTAAGGAGAGCCACACCCTGTCCCCTTTCCTGTAGGCGGGTTCCAGCTCCCGGTGTTTGTCTGCATAGTGTTTGTAAGTCTCTTTGGCCTTTGCCAACTCAAAACGGGCTTGCTGCCACAGATTGCGAAGCATGGTGTGGTACTCTTGCACCGAAGGCAAGGAACAGGTCAAACGCTCCTCCCAGGGTACTGTTCGTGGATGTCTCCCCTGGAGGCAATAGAAAGGAGACATGCCGATAGCAGAATGCATATTGTTATAGAAGTATTCCACCATCCACAGTATTTCCGCCCATTCCTTGTGCACCGCTAGCAGCAAGCAGCGGAGGTATTGTTCCATGGTGTGATTCGGCCTCTCCGCCTGACCGTCGGTCTGGGGGTGGAAAGCAGACGACAGGCGGACGTCCATGTCCAGAGCTGTACAGACTTCATTCCAGAACCGGGACACGAACTGTGAGCCCCTATCTGTGATCAAAACGGACGGTATGCTGTGCAGTCGAACCACTTCATGCAGAAAAACCACTGCCAGGCCTGCCGCAGAGGGCAGTTTTTTCAGAGGTACAAAGTGAGCCATCTTGGTAAGGTGATCCACTATGGTCAGGACAGTGGTATAGCCGGACTTGGTGGCAGGCAATTCCACTACGAAATCCATGGAGACGGTGTGCCAAGGATAGGGAGGAACGGGGATGGGATGCAGCAGACCTACAGAGGATCCCGGCATGTTCTTTCCTTGTGCGCAGACCGCACAACGGGCTATGTATGATTGTATGTCTGTCTCCATGGTTGACCACCAAAAGTGTCTTTGCAACAGATCCTTGGTCTTGTGGTACCCTGGATGATTGGACAGTGGATGATCGTGACATATGTACAGTGCTTGTTGTTGAGTAGCAGCCCACGGCAGATAGTATCTGTCTTCTTTGTACATAAGACAGTTCCGTAGAGTGATCCCTTCGTGTGCCTTTATCAGGGTAGCAGGATCCGCCTGATCGATATCGTCTCGCAATTGGGTAAGGAAGGTAGAGGACAAGACCACACCCTGAAAGCAACGGTCGGGAATAATAGGGTCCGGCTCCGCAGCTGGCATAGTGTCTTCGGTTTCCTCCAGGCGGGACAATGCGTCGGCCTTGGCGTTCTCCCTGCCAGGTCGGTACGTGATGAGAAAGTCGTATTCGTTAAAGAACAGGGTCCAACGTAGCTGTCTGGATGTAAGGGCACGGGCTGAGCGAAGAAACTGCAGGTTTCTGTGGTCCGTGTAAATGGTCACAGGGTGTTTGGCGTCCTTCAGGTAGTGGCGCCATTCCTCGAATACTGTCTTGATGGCCAGAAGTTCCCGGTCCGATATGGTGTAGTGTCGTTCGGCCGGTTGTAGTTTTCTGAAGTAAAAGGCCACAGGGTGCAGTAGGCCTGTTTTGGCGTCTCTCTGTGATAACACACCTCCTAGAGCGTCTTGTGAGGCATCCGCTTCTACCACATATGGCTGTTCGGGGTCAGGATGTATCAGGATGGGGGCAGTAGTGAACTTCTTTTCAGGTCCTGAAAAGCGTGTTCTGCCGCGGAATCCCAGCAGTACTGGACCCCTTGCGTAGTAACCTGGTGATGGGACTTACTATACCGGAAAAACCTGTAATAAAACGACGGTAATAGTTAGAAAATCCCAAGAACCTTTGGACCTGCTTCACTGTAGTTGGGGATGGCCATTGTACTATGGCTTCCACTTTCTTGTTGTCCATCTGAATGCCTGCAGGGGTGATGATGTGTCCCAAGAACTCCACAGCAGTAACATGGAAGACGCTTTTCTCCAACTTGACGTACAAACCGTGTTGCTCCAGTCGTTGCAGGATGGTCCGTACGTGGTGGATGTGTTTGGCTACGGTTTGCGAGTAGATCAGAATATCGTCTATGTATACTATGCAGTATATATCGAGGTATTCTCTGAGTACTTCATCGATGAAGAACTGGAACGCCGCCGGAGCGTTGCAGAGTCCGAAAGGCATGACCTGGTATTCGAATAGACCGTACTTGGTCCGAAACGCGGTCTTCCACTCGTCACCCTTCCGGACTCTGACAAGATGGTAGGCCCCACGTAAGTCCAGTTTAGTGTATATGGCGGCGTTCTTCACCTGGTCTAGCAGGTTGGATATCAAGGGTAGTGGGTACCTGTTTTTTACTGTGATGGCATTCATTGCCCTAAAGTCTATGCAGGTCCTCAGATCTCCCTCCTTCTTGGCCACGAAGAAAAGAGGAGAGGACACCGGAGACCTGGAATGGCGTATGAACCCATTACGCAGGTATTCCTCCAGATAGGAGCGGAGGTGCTCGTTCTCCTTTTCTGTGAGGGAATATATCCGACTGCATGGAAGCGTGGAACCGGGTATCAGGTCTATTCTGCAGTCAAAGGTGCAGTGTGGTGGAAGAGCATTGGCTCCTTTCTTGTCGAACACCGCCGCAAGATCCAGGTATTCATCCGGCACGGTTCCGTGAGCGACCGTTCCTGTTCCGATCAAGGGTAGAGCATGGACCTGTACTGCTCTGTTTCCGGAGGATTCATGTAGCGTATAACAGGAAGACGTGCACACGGCCGAATCCAAGGACATACTTCCGGACGCCCAATCAATCCGTGGATTGTGGTGCACTAACCATGGAAGACCCAATATTACTCGAAATTGGGGCGCATCGATGACGTCAAAGGTGATGGTTTCTGTGTGGTGGTTTTCAAACGTCATTGACACCTCCTCGGTTTGGAACCGGATGAGGCTGGAGGTAAGGTCCGTTCCATCCACTGCCTTTACTGTTTCTGGTTTTGCCTTTTGTATGGCAACCATACGCAGGTTCTTCATATGCTGGGTGTCGATGAAGTTACCGGTTGCTCCTGAATTGAGAAGCGCGGTAACATGCCATTCCTGGCCAGACCGTGCCCGTAAGACCACCTCCACACCCAAATGCTGATTGCCTCGGAAGAAGGCAGGGGTCGCGATCTCGTTGGATAAATAACCCAGTAGTTGAACCCCTTTGTCTACTGGGTTTCTTCGTTTCCCGACTTGTCTCCTCTGGATATAGGCAGTGCGAAAGGTCTCCTTCCTCTTGTTCTGGCGGGTCTAACTGGGCATTCTCTGACGAAATGACCATCCTTACCACAGTATAAACATTGGTTCTGTTTCCTTCTCCTCTCTCTCTCTGCCATGGTAAGTGGTCCCCGGACTCCGCCTATTTGCATAGGTTCAGGCGCATCATTGGAGGGTACTGGTCCTTCTTTGGTATTTTCCTTGTACGCTAAGAACCGGTTGTCGCCTCCCTTGGTCTTCTCGGTCTTCCGTTCCTGTAATCTATAATTGACCTTAACCACCAGGTCGATGAATGGTCCGATGTCGTCTGGTGGTTCGGGCATTTGTGCTATTAAGTCCTTCAGTTCATCACGCAACCCCCTGTAGAACACGGACACCTTCTTGGACTCGGGCCAATGAGCTTCGATGACAAGCCTGCTGAAGGTGGTAATGTAGTGGAGCAGATCTGTGTTGCCTTGTTTCAAATTAAGCAGTTCGTTGTCCGCTGCTTGGACAAAGGTGTGACGAGCAAACATACGTCTCATAGTCTCTTTGAATACCGGTAGGTTATACAGCATTGGATCGTCGTTTTCAACCAACGAGATGGACCACTGGGCGGCATCGCCCCCCATATAGGAGAGTATAAAGGCTACCTTGGATGCGTCGTCCGGAAAGGCAGTAGCTCGAGCCATGAAGTGCAGGTGGCATTGGTGAAGGAAGACACTGTACTTGGTGCTTTCACCATAAAAGTGTTCGGGTGGTGCTAACTGTACAGGGTGTGGTGCTATCACTTGTATGGTGTTATCTGGGTTAGGAGGGGTAGAAGTGCTACCAAAGGAGAAGACTGGTGGACGGATTAACCCTTCCTGTCTGACTCCGGAAGGGGGAGGCCTACCCCACGGGTTCGCAGCGCCAGCAGCCACCTGCCCTTGTAAGGCAGCCATGTCCTGACGTAGGCTAAGGTTCTCAGCCTGTATGCCGGCAAGCAAGACCGCTATGTCCTGCAGGGTGATATCGGGATTGCTCATGTCGCCCAGGCGAGGTATAACACTTGGGCTTCGGATTCTGTCAGGTACCCCACAAGTCCTACCTTTAACCTGTGAAGCAACCTCGCAGAGACGACATGAGCCACCACCACCGGACCCACCTTATCCCAGCTGGACTAAAAACAGGCTAGGATGGCGACGGGCACGGGGAAGGAAGCCAGGAATAACGCTGTGGTGTTCTAGTAGCCCGGTTAAGGAACCTCCCTCTGTCTGGGGTCTATCCGTGAGCACAAGTACTGTGAAGAGAAGGAATAGCCCCTATTAGTAAAGACACAGACACACAATCATACCCCCTGCTCCTCCATTATATGCACATGCGAAAACGGCCTTTACCTTGTCAGGAAGACACCACGAAGCCAGGTAATCCACACGATTGAGTTACTGAGGATAGCTCTCCTGAGATGTGGAGCCCGGATTAAACAAACAACAGGCGCTCCTGCGCAACCAATGACATATGAATAAGCGCTCCAGCGCGTGCAAACCATAAAACAAACAGCGCTCCAGCGCGTAATTCAATTAGAGTGGAAAAGCAGCACCCCAGCACTTACCAACCATAAAGTAAAATAGTGCTCCAGCGTGTGTAGAAACAATTAAGGCAAGCGGCGCTCCAGCGCGGCAAAGAAAAGTGCAGGCAGGACTGAAGTGAGCTCCAGAGCGGCAAACAAAGGATCGAACTCCAGCACAGCAAAGAATACAGATTGTCATGGCTATGGAAGTGCACTCCAGCGCGTAAAGGAAATACCTGGTCCAGCAAATTGCAGGCAACAGGAAACACTGAATCCGAAGCGCCGATCGGGTGGAAACCGCGATTCAAATGCGGTTTCCCCCGGAAGCGCTGGATGCCGCAGAGGCGGTATCCGGAGTGAAGCTAGACTGCCGACCTCCAAGGAACGGAAGTCGAGTGTTCCGATCTCCGCATGTGTCTCGGAGCCAGCAGACCCTCCCGCAGTCACACAGGATGCCCTAACCTAGCGGAACATGACAGCCCGTGGTCCACATAGTGGGCCCCCATAGGAGGGCGGCAGCCTTAGTGCCACATGATGGCACACGGCGACATTCTAGTTCTATTGGGACCCCCTCTGGGTCCGGCGCGCCCACGTCATTTCCGGCGCGCGGGTGGGCGGGGGAGCCTGGTATAAGTACCTCTCCTGCCCACCTGGCGCTCTCTTTGCCACATTTCTTCACGCCGTTTCCCTCCCTACCGCTTACCCGGCGTATAGACTAGGGGTGGGGTGGGTGAGGCAAATTAACTTGTTAATTTTGTGTTGCAGGCGGAGTTACAGGGCGATCCAGAGGCTGAAAGGTACATAGGGGTACCCTCTTCAGGAGCACAACAAGAGTGCAAAGGCCAAATATCCCCAGGAAGTCCTCGCGGTCGACTCTGGAGGAGCAACGGTGCCCCCTTAGTCCTACGGGCGGTTGTAAACCTGAGCAACCGGGGGCGGCCTGGTACGCTCCGCCCCCATCAAGGGGCGTGAGTAATTGGGTGGACTGGCGGCCACAGGTGGGAAGGGGTAAACCCTCCCCCAAAATTGGTAAGCACCGATTGGTTAGTGCCACGGTGCACTTTGGCTCATCAGGTGGGCAGGCAGCAGAGGGGCTGCCTGCCCTTGGATCGCCCGTAAGTTGACCCACCATGTTGCCATATTTTGGTATGCAAATAAACCTGCAGCAATTTTCTCCACGAAAAAAGGAGTCTTGTGTGTTTAATTCATCAGGAGATTGCTGTATGTATGATGGGGAGTGTGTTGCCGATATTGGCACTAATTGCAGGCAAGGGGATCACCCACGCCTAGAGTAGACTCAGAGGCAGGTCAGGCAGGGCACAGCTGATTGATCTGTGAAGCCCTGGTCTCCCTGCGTTTCAATTATGCTAAACGCTCAGTACAGTTCATGATTATTTCAGCTCCGACATTGCACAAGTTATCTGAAAAATAAAATACTTTTACTTAGCTTAGTCATTCAGCATTATAGTCGAGAAGCAGGCTCACGATGGCGAGTGAAACATCCGCTGCCAGCGCTGGGGGTCGGGTGAGCCTCAGAGGGTGTGACCCGCCCACGGGATTGTTATGCCGCCGCAACCGTGGTGTAAGCAGCATGCTCAGCTGCACTGCCAAAATCACTTGCACACTGCAGCCGAGAAGCCTAGCCGGCTGATACTCTCCTAGCAGTTAAGTTAAACTTAAGTTAGGATTTTGTCTTAAGACCAAAACTTAAGACAAACTTAAGACAAAATCCTAACTTTACTACTCCTAAATGTCTTTTGTGAATACCGAAAGTCGCAAAGTTAGGATTTTGTCTCCGATTACTTTTGTGAATCGGGCCCAACATGTCCGCCCATCCAAATTGGGTGGGTGGACATGCAGCCATTTCTTCAACTGCCCTTACTCCCCAGGGCCATTGGAGAAGTTTGGCCACAGCGGAGACAGAGCAGTCTCCACCGTGGCCAAACTGAAGGTCTGTCCACTTCTAAATTGGGCACGCAGACGTCATATTGGCGGTATGTATACTCTGTCGCTGTTGCGATGGAGTATACATACCGCCAATATGTAAATCATGCCCCATTTGTTGTATCTGATAGCGCCTCAAAGTACACCTCACCTAGCAGGTAAGTTCAACAGCTGAATGTTCTAACCTGAGGTATCTCTTTCAAAAGACCAGAAATATCATCAGAAACACAATAACTACTGCTCCAACAAGTCCAACATTCAAAGCCACATAATTGCTCTCAAATTTCATCTACTGCATTCCATCGCTTATGCATCTACTACAACTCCCATCATGCACTGTTCCACAACTATTTCATTTTTGCGTTTTGCATGCAATCTCTATTGATACTCATGTTGTTCGGTCACCTTGTCTCTCCGGAACCAGGATTGGGTTGGGCCTGGGTCAATTTTTGCTCTTGCGCTAAACCGTCTGGACCATGAAGGTGCAGTACCCAGTTCTATGGCCAATTAATATGTCAATTTGGGTCGGTTCCAATCGGAACCATCACCTCTCCTACCAGCTCTATCAGGGCGCTTTCTCTAACTTAAATACCATTCATGGGGCGCGCCAACTCCTAGGACTGGGAGCGGCGTAGTCCTGACATGGACTTTGGTGCTCCCCGACTAGAGCTGTCACTCTAATAAGTTCAGTAGCAGGTGATAAACATTCTAATAAGAATGACAGACAAGGGTTGTCGGTTCAAAGCTTTAAATAAAGAATTATAGGCAGGTTAGAAAATATTTGCCACTAGGAAAGTATATGTCATAAGTACAAAGAACACAGTACAGTCTGCGATGCAGAGAGCGCAAGGTAAGTGGTTTTCTTTTTTTAAAATTTTATTTAAACCTTGTCGTCTGTCAACTGTCCCCCACCCCACCGCTTTTACCTGCACCAGCAGCAGCTGTAGATTCACCTTCTAAGAGTGGGAAAAGGGGAGATTCCTTCCCATAGAAATCTACATCCTTTTATAGGACTTTAGACAAAGACAGTCATACATGGGTACACATTTCTCAGGGTTTACACCAATAGAAAACAAGCAATATGAAACATTTTATTACAGGATACATTTGGAGATTCTCTCATGGCAGAGCTACATGGGATATGGAGACATTCTCACAGTTAGTTCGGCAGTTCAATGGATACCTTGTATGTTCATAGCCTGGGACAGTTGAAGCGTCATTTGAACAAAGCAAAGAGGTCGCTGAAAACAGTTTTCAGTTTATTTAGTGTGAGTCTTGAAATACTTTATTTGAAACGAAAGAATGACAACAACGCATGATCTTAGTGACGTTGGTACAAGATGGAGGACATTGTAAAAACAACTCAAGTTAGCATAAACCCAAATTGCAATGCATTTTAATGTGAAAGTAGATCAGCTCCCACACTGTACTGTGTGTAGGGATGGCTACTTTGCTGGCCAAAGGGCCCCGGACTGGGCGCAGGAATAAATACACAGACTAGGTGATCTTGTGGCACTTGTGTGGGACGGAAGTCCCGAGAGACCCCGGCCCGTTTATTTAAGCCTTCTGGCCACGCCTGGCCAGAAGGTGATACATTGTGTGTGGGTGATTCCGGGTCGGGTCCAGGGGCTGGCGAGTGGTGAAAGACTAGACCGCTACATCCCATCCCAAATCAGTTCAAGATCAACCAAAACAAATGAACACAATAAAACTTAACACACAAAATCTGCAAGTCGGTGGTTTGGCCTCAGATTGGGCCTCAAGTCATATTGCCGTTGGCGGGCGGTTCGGTTTTCCCTCGGGCTGACAGCCTCCTGTTCACTGGGCCGGTTCTCTGAAATTGTGTCAACAGATGGAGCTGATCCTGCTTGACTCGGAGCTGTGTCTCCAGCAGCCCTTGGGCCTACGTCGTCCCACTCCGCCTCTCTGTTGCCGGACACCTCACCACTTTCTGGCGCTGGGACCCTCTTGAACCATGAGACATTTCTGGTGATGACTTCTCCGTCCTTCACTGCGGTGATGGCCGTCCCCTTGACTGTCCGGACGATCCAGAGCCCTGGTTCATAGGGCGTGCGGAACTTCCCTCTGCTGCGACGGTTCCTCACCAGAACAGCACACCCCGGCGCTATTGTTCGGGCCGTGCTCTTCGCCACTGACTGGCCTTCTCATTGGTTGCCGACCTCCGGGCCTGGGTGTCCGCTGGATCATACGGCTCCGGTGCCCAGTTTTCTGCCACCGGCATGGTGTCGCGTCGGTGGCCGGCTAGCATTAGTGACCACGGAGACCTCTGGGTTGTGCAGTGGGGGGTACTCCTGTATTCCCGCAGAAACGTCTGGAGGACACCCTCCGGATCGGATTGTTCGGCTACCGCTATGCGTAGTACCTTGTTCAGGGTCCGCATAAATCGTTCTGCTTCGCCGTTGGCCTGGGGCCACTGCGGCGTGATGCGGTGGTGTCTTACTCCTAGCCGGTTGAGGAAATCCTTGAACTCATTCCCCTGGAACGGGGGCCCGTTGTCCGTCTTGACGACGTGCGGCAGACCGAATAGTGCGAACGTCTTCTCCATCATCGGCAGGAGGTTGTTAAATGCGGTGGATGGTAGAACTTCCACAAGGGGGTATTTGGTGTAGCTGTCGATCATCACGGCCGTAACCCTCCCGTCCGGGAAACTCCCGAAGTCAAGACTCACCCATGACCAGGGTGATGGGGCTGGAACTTCCGTTATCACAGGGGCCGGAGTCTCCGGGTTTCCAGTGAGCTGGCAAGCTCGGCAGCCGCGCACCATGGCGTCCACCGCTTCTTCTATCCCAGGGAACCACACCTTTTCCCTCATCCTGGACTTCATTCTTCCTGTGCCCTGGTGTCCCTCGTGTGCCAGAGCAGTTGCTCGATCCTGGAGGCTCAGGGGTTGACAATGTGTGACCCTCTCAGCACGACACCCCTCGCTGCAGCGCTGAGTTCTTCACGGACTCTCCAGAATTTTCTTAGGCGGGTCCGGTCTGCCTCGTTCCACCCATTGATGTCGTGGAGAAACCTTTCCCATGATCCTTTCTGCAAAGCGCCCAGCACTTTTTTGAGGACTATGTCGGAGTGCGTGTGGGCTTCGACTTCTACCAGGGTGAGGGCCTTCGGGCATGCCCATTGGGTCACCATGTTGACGAAGTCTTCGGTTTGTCCTTCTTGGCTTGAGTCCTCTTCTGGGGGGCTGGCTGGATGGCGCGACAGGAAGTCTGCC
The DNA here is from genome assembly GCA_963921515.1 of Calotriton arnoldi. Taxonomy (NCBI): domain Eukaryota; kingdom Metazoa; phylum Chordata; class Amphibia; order Caudata; family Salamandridae; genus Calotriton; species Calotriton arnoldi. The sequence goes on along the minus strand of CAWUFW010006181.1, from coordinate 492,976 downwards.
GGGTTTTTCGCGCCTGGCCGATACACCAGGTCTAGTTGATAATGCTGGAGCTGGATCGCCCATCTTTCGATTCTGGGCTGCGGGTGAGGAGCGGTGCCCTTGAACAGCGGAAGTAGCGGTTGATGGTCAGTTACTACGCGGAACGGGTGTCCGCTGAGGTATAGGTGGAAGTGGTTGCACGCCCACTTGATGGCCAGCGCTTCTCGTTCAATCTGCAAGTATCGGGATTCTGTTGCGGTCAGCGCTTTGCTCGCGAAGGCCAGCGGGACCCACGTCCCTGGTTCCGTTTCCTGCGTCAGCATGGCTCCTAGCCCCACGGGGCTGGCATCCACTATCAGCTCTGTCGGCCGAGACGTGTCGAAGTAGGCCATGGTCGTCTTCTCCAGTAGGGTCGACTTCACCTTCCGGAATGCCTCCTCTTCGTCCCGGCCCCACTTCCATCCGGTGTCTCTCTTCGTCAGGTTCCGTAGAGGTTCCGCGATGGTGGCCAGGTTGGGTATAAACCGCTCACAGTACGTTGCCATGCCCAAGAAGCTTTGGACTTCCGACGCCGTCATTGGTGCAGGGGCGAGCTGGATGGCTTGAGACTTCCGAGGGTCTACTTGCACTCCCTCCTGGCTAAAAACATAGCCGACGAATTCGATGGATCGTTTATAAAACTGGCATTTCTCCTTGTGGAGAGTCACTCCATGGTCTGCGAGGCGCTGGAGGGTGGCTCGTAGCTGGCGGTGATGGTCTTCGAGCGTTGCAGAGTGTATTAAGATGTCATCGCTGACGTTGAGCACCCCTTGTAAACCGGACAGGACTTCGCTTACTGCATTCTGGAATATCTCCGCGGCCGACGATATCCCAAAGTTCAGCCTTTTATATCGTCTGAGTCCCAGGTGCGTCGAGAAGGTGGTGATGTATCTGCTTTCTTCCGCTAGCCTCAACTGGTGGTACCCCGCGTTGAGGTCTAGCTTGGAGAACCACCGAGACCCATTGAGGTCGGCCAGGATGTCGTCGACCGTTGGCGTTAGATGCCTTTCTCTCCGTATGGCCTGGTTGGGCATCCGCATGTCTATGCAGAGCCTGATTTGCCCAGGCTGCTTTGGTTTCTCTGCTATGACCATCGGCGATACCCACGGGGTCGGTCCAGTTACTTTTTCTATCACTCCTTGTTGTTCAAGCTTTTGTAGCTCTTGCTCCACTAGTGGGCGTAGGTGAAACGGGATGCGCCTGTGCCTCAGGGCGACGGGTCTTACCGACGAGTCTATGTGCAGCTTTACTGGTGGCCGCTTCATGTTCCCCAATCCTTTGAACAGCTGTGGGAATAGCTCAAGAATGTCCTCCGTTTGTAGTGTTCGTACGGCATTTGCAAATGTTACCAGGCCTAAGTTTTCCGCGGTGTGACTTCCTACGAGGATGTCCGCTTCCCTGTCGACGACATGGAACGGGGTCGTGGCCATCTGTCTTCACCTGGATGGTCATTTTCCCTTTTAGGGGGAGTGGCTTTTGGCTCCCATACGTGAGGATCTTCACTTTGGATGGCGTGAGTACTGGCCTTGGGCTTAACCGTTTGTATTGTTGACATCCCATGACGTTCACCAATGCCCCGGTGTCGATGAGCGCAGTGACGGGGGACCCGGCAATCTCGATGGCGCACGTTGGCTGCGGACGCCGCCTCCGCTTGAGGTCACTTGCGAATGATATTAGATAGCATTCTCCCTCTTCGTCTGTGGATGAATCCTCAAGGTACTGCCTCCGTTGTGTTGGTGTTTTCTGCGGTCTTGACGCTTAGGGTTCATCCAGTGAGAGTTGTCTCACTGCTCTGGTGGGCGGTCTTCGCCCGGGCGGTCCCTTGTGCCGCCCTCCCCCACGGCATACACTCGAGAAGTGATTGGCGATGCCGCACTTTGAGCATGTCTTGCCTCTCGCTGGGCATTCCTCCGGGAGGTGTTCCTCCTTGCCACAGTACACACACTGTGGTCGGCGTGAGCTTCTGTTGGGCCAGCGTCCCCGATTCCCGCGCACCGACGTGCGGGCTGCGTCGACTCGCTCTGTCTTGACCGACACTGCCTGTTCGGCCGGTTGGGTGAGCGCGGCTTCCATGACTGTGGCTCTGGCCTCTGACAGGTCGTGGGATCGTACCAGGATGAGTATATCCTCTAGGGTGATCCGTGGTTGCCTGAGGATGAGGGTCCGCAAGGTCTTGTTGCGGCACCCTTGGATGACTTGTGCCCTCACTTCCTTGGTCTGATCATCCTCCGTGCACGTGCTGGCGAGCTCCCGGAGGCGTGCATGGAAAGCGTCCATTGATTCTCCTTCCCTCTGACGAGCCTGTCGCAATTTGAAGCGTTCGTAGTCGGGGTTAAGTTGAGGGTTGAAGTGAGCATTCAATGCCCTAACCGCCATCTCGTAGTCTGTGGGTGCACCCGTGTTGGGCAAGTGCGCGAACAGCTTGTATATTTCGTCCCCCGCGAAATGCAGTAGCAACGACCTCTTCACCGCGCTGTCCGTTTCCCTCGTGGCAATGAAGTAGTTGTTCAGGCGGCCGATCCACACATTCCACCTCGGTGATGCAGTGGCAGGATCAATGAGCTCGCTGAACGGGGGAAGTGCGTTGACCTGGGAGTGTAGGTGTGCCGGGGACGCTGCAGGGGGTGCTGGCTGCTGGGCTGCTGCTGTGGCCGGGTCAGACATGGCTGGGTGAAGCACGGTGACGCCCTGGTCGCGTGTGTTCTGAGCTGCCACTCCGGTCACTGGGGGCTGGGCAGGTGGATTTGCCATGGTCCGTTTGTGTGGCTGGCGCTTCTACGCTGAAGGTACCTGCCACCTGGGTAGTGATGGTCTTGCTGGTTCCTCCGATCTTGCTGGCAGTGTCTTGGTGCTGCTTCTCAGCACGCTGGGCGTCGGGGCAGTTGGATGTGCAAGGATTGACTGTGGCCTTGCTCCTCTTGTAGCTCCTGTCTCTGGGAGCTATATGCCTCCACCCCTCTTGGTCTCTGGTGGCTAGGTAGAGGTACTGCAGCGCTGGGAGTCACCTGGGGCGAGGCGTGTTCTGCGCATGCGCGCGTCTCCAAATTCAGCGCGGGCTCGACCGGAGGCCTCACCGGGAGCACACACGCGCCACAGTAGTGTGCTGGGACACAGGCAGCGGGGCGGCAGAGCGGGCGCTGTACCTGGCGTCACCAGCCGGTGATGTCGCTTGCTCGCCGTCCACGGAGCGGATTCCTCCGGGCGCTCGACCAGGCAGGTGGGCGCCGACGCGCGGGTAGCGCTGCTGGGCTCATCTGTTTCTCCGGCCGGCTGGCGGGCAGGTGCGGGAGCGTGGCAGCTGCGGGCGGCAGACCCACCTTCGTCGCCAGTGTAGGGATGGCTACTTTGCTGGCCAAAGGGCCCTGGACTGGGCGCAGGAATAAATACAGACTAGGTGATCTTGTGGCACTCGTGTGGGCCGGAAGTCCCGAGCGACCCCGGCCGTTTATTTAAGCCTTCTGGCCACGCCTGGCCAGAAGGTGATACACTGTGTGTGGGTGATTCCGGGTCGGGTCCAGGGGCTGGCGAGCGGTGAAAGACTAGACCGCTACACTGTGTTGTCTCTAGAACTTTTTAGTTGTTACTTGGCATACAGTGCTGTATTTTAGCTGCCCCGTTCCCCAGGTCCATGCGTGACTAGTTAGGCCAGTTCTGATTTATTTTCATAGAATACTGAGACTTGTAGTCTTAGTTACCCAGTAAAATCAGGACTACAAGTCCCAGAAAACTTAGAAAAAAACGAAACTTAACGAACAAGTCAAGCATGGCCCTGAAAAACGAAGTAACTGTGTCGTATAAAAGTACGTTAGGTGTGTTTCACCATTTTTTACAACTGTCCACTGTGAAACAGAACATCAAATGTTGCAAATAGACCTTAGAAACAATTTAAAAAAATTCCCAATCTGTAATGGCGGGCGCGCAAGCGCAATAACTACCTAAAACCCTTGGTGAGGGAGGAACAGAAAAGTTCTCCCCTCCCAAGATGGTACCAGCATAGTGACTACATAAAACGTAATTTCGATAGCCAAACCCTTCGTTCTGAAGTGCTTTTTTGAGCCCTTATAAGGGCCGAGGAGCTTGTCTGAGATCCCGCCTCCGCTAAAGTGTACAAATGGAAAAAGGACAAGCGCCGTTGTGATCTAGAAGCGGCCATCTTTAAAGTAGAGAGGAGGAGGGGGTTTACCCTGACGTCTGCTGGTGGGAATAAAATGTTTTAGCATTTGGATAATAATTATTCCGTATCTTTCCAATATAGTACCGCACATTACAAAGCGCGAAATTCTATCCTCTAATCAGAACCGTGTCTCTCGGTCTACAATGCTACATTCCGTAGTAACATCAGGCAGTTCACGCCGAATCGGTTATTGAAGCACCACACTTGCGCTTTTATTGAAAAATAACCATATCCCGACCATAAAACCCACCATTGATATTTCAGTAACTACTCTTCCCACATGCCCTCGCTTCTTCTACACCTCCTCAACCCTCCGGCTCCACATTACCCTGCGCTCCTAGGGCTACTTTCCTAGCCCCACCCTCCCGTCACCTACCCCTCTTGCCCCACCCTCTACGCCACGCCGGGGATGCCGGGAGAGCGGTGGGTGCCGGAAATGTTCGCAGTCTGAAGTAACAGCGACCGAGAAGGAGGTGAGGGGAACACCCTGAGTGCAGTCCAGGTGGAGGAGCGATACGTGGCACGGAGCTGCTAGTGGTCAGCATTTGCTGGAGGGGCATCAGGGTGGGTGAACAACATTGGCCTCATAACATTGTACAGCACTAGTTTAGAGGGCTGCAGTGGAAGCGTATATAATCAGGATGAGGCGAAGGTACAGGGTGGGCATGAGGTGGCAGCATCCAGGAAAGGGGCATGTAAAGGGTTAGCTCCGAGTTGATGACATAATAGGGGGGGACTCGTGAAGGCATTAGAATGAGTGGAGAGGAAAGGCAAGAATGGAGCTGCAGTAGGAGTGGGCATGAGAAGTGAGCTGTATCTCAAGCAGTGTGGGTGGACTAGAAGGCAATGGGCGTTGTCACTGGAGCAGCGAGGTAGTGTTTAAAGAGAGGGGAAGTGAAATGGGTGTAGCATAGTGTGTAGACGAGAAGAGTATGGTGCCCCATAAAGTCTTCCAGTTTCCTTCCTTTGCTTGATAAGTATACCATAAGTAGTTTACGACTTTATTCTTCCTTTCCCTGTTCTGTTCCTCCATCATCTCTCCTAGACCCTATGACCATATCTAATATCTTTATTGTCTGAATCATTCTGAATCGTGTTCATGTCATAACTATGCAGACCTTTAGTGCTGGTACATCTGAACTTCACGGAGTCTCATAGTGTCTTGTGTTATTCTCTGACGCCTTTGCTGGCAAGCATTGTACCTGCCTGTCTCCTTTATTTCTTTTTGGCGTATGAATGCCTCTTTAATGGTCTTATGGTTTTCTTGTTTTGTTTGTCGGCCTCCAGTCTCTCATCGTTCTGGAGATGTATTTCACAGGACTGGTCATTATGCTCCAGGTGTGCCATCTATAACTGCACACAATTCTCCAGATGAGTACTATAAAATATGCTGTGATTCTTGTCCAGGTCTGGACTTGATGCTCAGTCTTGGTCTCTGTGTTTGGATGGTGTACGCCTTGAGCACTGCTTATATTGGTTTATAGAGGCCCTAGGGCAGTGATTCATTTTGGTGAGGAAACATGTCTCCAGAGGAGCATATGCTAGTGTGACTCACTGCATAGCACCAGTACAATTGGGCGTGACTGTATAATGAGTTCTTGTGTACTTTGATTATAGGTATATCCCAGAAGGCCATGCTGCTTGCGCATATTTCACCAGTACATGAAGGTGCAAGCCTGGGGAGTGCCAGCGCCACATTAATCTGATAGCCACACTATATCATATGAAACGCCTTAAAGGGACGTATGGAGCAGTTCCAAGCTACCAGCACGGTAAAAACCAAATAACTGCACGTCTCTTACACTTCATCATCCAACACACTGCTAAGCCCTGTCTCATACCATGATAACCGCACCTCAGTGGATGTCACGCACAACATGGAAGCACTTCCCACATAGAATCAAAACAGAAAGAACCTTCCAACCACACTCCCGACATGGTGTAGTGTGGTACTCATGTAGGCAAGCGCTTCAGCGCCCCACATAAGGTTAAGTGTTTCAATTGGCAAAAGAATAGTTGGGGGATCAAGAGGCTTGGCATGAGCTAAGGGCACAGTTGAATTGTGCGAAAATTGAGTAATCCTATCTTCTGTTTGGCTTGGTATCTAACCCACAACTTGATGTAGGAAATATGAGCAATGGGAATAGGTTGTCGCAGTTTAGACTGCGATGGGATAGGACGTGATAAAGCAATACCAATAAGATTTCAAATCTGTAACTATTTAAATGTTTGATTTTTCGACACACTACAAAAGCATTTGATACTGTACTTGTAGTGGCTTATCAGCTGAGCAAAACACATTTTTGTTTTGTATTTTTTAGTTCAAAGTATTTTTATTGAATTTTTTATGCATGGAGTTAGTTTGTGGAGGCCTTGATGCTGTAACAGGAGGATGTTTTATTTTACCATTATTTCTATTTATGTTGGGTGAAGTGCGTTGTTAAAGAGCGACAAGAGGACTAAAGGAGTTTTTGCCTGAGTCTGGTGAAAAAGGATAGATATGTCTCGACGTGATGCACCCATAATTCAAGTATATTCTTGCCTGGCATTGTAAGTGTTTTTGGTGAATTGGGGGGAGATCCTTGGCAGTTAGCTTAACCCTCTACAGCGCGGCTCCTCAGGCTGAGGAGCTAACTGCACCTCACACTTAGACTGAGCGGCGGCTCCCCCTCCGGGAAGGCGCGAATGGTTTTGCGTGTAAGTCCCTAGAGCAGGAAGTCAGTTTGTGGTTTGCTTGCAACACTTCCCTTTTTTTTTTTTTTTTTTTCCTTGAAACGTTGCTCTTTTGGGGGGAACCTCTCTTTTTTTACTTCGAATTCCGAGTGTCATGAGTGAAGCTGCTTCCCTGAGGGACAGGGTGACCAGTACGTGTTTAGATTTCAGAGCTCTGCAATGCCCCCACGCTGTGCAGGCGGCTGTCAGGTGTTATACCTACTTGGCAAGGTTAGTGTGTGCTAGGAGCACAGGGCCAAGGTGTGGTCCCTGTTAGAGAGGCACGATATTAATTCTGTATGCGCCATGGCCGCTGGCTGGAAGTTATGCCGTACTCTGGTGGAGGGGAAGCCATGTTGCCCGTGGGTCGTGACGATCCTTAATTGTGTTTGTGGGGCATGATCAGTGTTTAGATAGTCAGGTTGGATCGGGATGAAGTACGGGCATGTTGTCCTGAGGCGATGAGCGCCGGATTATGGATTGAAATGTTGGTGCAGTGGGAGTGTAATAAACACTGTTCTTTAATTGGTTGCGGGGTGTGCTGCACTTGTAGCATGGGCCAGTGCTTTAAATGGGCCGGTACGGAGTACCGCATTTTTTTTTATTTTGAGAGGGAAAGTACCGGCACTTCTCAGAAACAAGCAGGTACTCTGATACGGAGTACCTGCACTTCTATTTTCTCATTTCAAGCACTGAGCATGACGTCAGGCTGGGGGAACAGAAATACTTTACAGTTGGTATGGCGTAAGGTTTGTGCGACACACGCCTCATACTGTCGCTATAGTTTGTGAGGTTGGGATACAGACGTGTTGTCCTTACTCCATGAGTTGGAGGAGCTGTACATGGCTTTAGTTTAGGGCTTTATACCTATTTGTGAGGTTGACTTGAAGGCATTCATGCTTTTGGTGTGGTTTGTGGGTTTGGGATGCGGTTGTTATACAATCTGATGCATCGGTTCTTCTGCCCGGGCGTGTCACAGCGTTAGAGGAGGCCAAAGACCCGATTCTGTGGGACTGGACGTGCTCTGACAGGCCCATGGATCCTATGGAATGTGGGACTGGGTACTGCTGCATCCCTTTACGTGGGTCTCGGTGCTGCAACGTGTTTTTGCATTATTTGGTATGTGGCTCTTCCTGTCTCTTGTGCCTTCAGGCTACAGTTTGATCCTTCCAGACTCAAGCTGATAATCCAGATCTGCTCACCAAAGAGCTTGTCCTGGAGAGGGGTTAATACCTGCGCTGGGCAGCTGGTGAGGGTCCGGCTGCTGTGAGGCGCCCACACTGCACTCTTCGCTCATCCTTTCTTGGCTGGAGAATCAGGTCTCCTCTGCGGCTCCCCGTGCTGCTGTCAGCAGAGCCAGTGGCAGTTAAGACCTCGCTGTGCTGGATCCCCTGCTGTAATGGGTTCCCTGCTAATCAGTCCAAAGACAGGTGGTGCAGGGCACCATCTCTCTTCTAGTCCTAGCACATGTAATGGCAGGGTCCCTACTGTGTTCGTGTCCCTGGGCAGGTGATATAGCAGTGGGCAGGCATTGCAGACCCCCTGCTTTGTGGCTCAAGGCTGAATACTGCATAATATTTCTGTGCTCCTGTCTACAGGCAGTCATTCGTCCTGCCCCCTGGTCCACACGCGGTATTATACAGTGTTCGCTGTACTCTGTCCAGTGGCAGGCATCAAGCAGCTTCCCTTGTCCTCCGTTTCATGGACAGGAATCTCAGAACCCTAATGTGCTTCGGGCCATGGGCTATTATTAAAGGGTCTGATCTCACCGATCCACATGCATGTCTCTTGCTGTCCCCTGATCCAGGGGCGGAGTTACAGGGCACCTGTTGTGCTGACCCGTTACAGGTATTATAACCGCCACCTGCTCCCCGGTACATAGGTGGGTGTTAATGAGCCTTGCTGTGCTTCAATTCATGGGAAAAACACTGGCGAGGCCCACATTGGCTGCAGCTGAGCTGTGGTTGCTTGTGTTCCCATTCAGAGGGGTTGTGGTCCAGCAGTTATTGCTGGACAGTTCAGATTGGAGCAGAACGAAGGCTGGTTTGCTTAGACCTAATCCCTATCAACAGTGGCACAATAAGCAAAAACAGTGGTCTGGAATGTGTCGGAGATTAAGGTATAGTGAATACCATTAAATTGAGCATTCCAGCCATCATATTTTTTCACTTTATGTAGCTTGCCAGTTCGTGAGATACAAGCCTGGTAGTGTGTTCCACCGCCAGACTGCCTTCTTGCTGCATTTCTGTCAGTTTCCTCTTGAGGATCCTGATATTTTCTGTGAGACAAGTTTAAACAAACATTGGCAAAGCCAATAGCTATTGCTATTTGTTAGGCGAAGTGTTTGCTAATAGTCAAACAGGTTTTGTCTGTTGCCCCCACCTGGCCTACAGAGAGAATCCCATTCAGGAGGGCCACGGGCAACCAGGGGCTACTGGGTGGAGGCTGGGGTCATTTGCCTCTGATGACCTGGGGTCTGTCCACCATGACTCTGCAAAACTAGGCCTTGTACAATCGCTCCAGCACTTGACTATCCATAGTAGTGATAGCAAGCAGTCACAGGCTTCTGAGATGGGTAGTGTGGTGGGATGCAAGCTCAGAACTCAACAATCGCCCAGCTGCACAATAACTGATTGTCCAACCCAGTGCTTTACTTTACTAAAAGAAAATTACTACACATTTAAAATCTAATACTCACATAACATGTACTGGATACAAATAACACACCAGCACTTGATCTACTGTGCCATAGATTCTGCCCCCACCTCACCCCTTCTCCTGGGTGCACCCTCCCTCTCAGCCTTCCTTCCTCCCTCTCTCCTTTGGTAATTTCAGGCTTGTCTCCTCGAGGGTTTTAGAATTTCTATTGGGCATGTGTCAAGGCTTCCGTGCAGATTACCTTTTTAAATCCATACGTAGATCTCCGTTATCAAAAGTCCCCTTTCAGCAGAGTGTCACCACAGCACGGACATCGGAGTTCTTTCCTGCTTCTTGGAGAAGATGTGCCGACTGGAGTTAAAGCCTGTGATCCAGAGGAGGGGAGCATTAGAACGTGAACAGGTGCCACTCTCTGACAGACAGGCATGGACACTAAATGATGCAGCAGTCTCCAGCGAGCAGTGAACTCTGAGTCTCGGGTGAGGTGCAGCAGATGGGCTGCCAAGAGTCGGGGATCCCAGCAGCATGAGCACAGTTGTGGCAGGGTCTTTGTTGCTGCAGGGTTCACCTGGGGAACAGACCTTGGTCACAGTACACAATCCACCTTGGACACAGTTCTTGATGGTGGCAGTACAGTCCGGCTTGGACATAGTTTCTGGGTGGTGGCACGGTCTACCTCTGGCACAATGTTTGGGTTCGGTGGCAGTCTGCCTTGGGCACAGCTCTTGTCTACAGCTTCAATGACTGCTGTTCGTGATTCCCGTCTGAAACTGCTACAATGAAGAGACAGTGCCCACACTTCTCAGAGCATGTAGCTAGATCACTCTCCACAATTTTCCTTCTTCTGGCAGACCCATACTCCACCCAGGGTCAACCTGTTTCTGCTACTCCCTGGACAGTCTCACCTCCTGCCGGATTGGCAGGCCCCTTCCCTCTTCCAGCTGGCTGCTAGGTGCTTCAGGGCAGAGGACCAGCTTCTTCCTGCTAGACAAGACTCCAGACGATGCCCTCTCACCTCTGGGAAGCTTGCCGTCATGAAGACATCAGCTCTGGTTGCACAACAGTCCTGGGTTCTCTGCTGAGCACTCCCTTCCTTGGTGAAAGATAACTTGGAACTGGAAAAACAAATGGGTCCATGGCTCCCACTTTTATATAGTCAAAGCAGATAGATGTGAATTCACTGTCTGCACTTTCACAGCCTATTTGGAGTGGTTCTCCTTTCAGGTGTCCTACAAAGGCTGCTTTCCAGACAGCACAGCGATTCTTTTCTCAGCTGGGTAATCTCCAGCCTGGAGCACCCACAACAGATGCACAAAGAGTTGTGAACTTTTGATCCTGGCCATCAGCAGCGACACGGAAGAGAGAAAAGGTTGGGCTCACAAGAAGGGGTCCTTTTCACATTAACAATAGAGGCTGCAGTCTCACCGTTCACCCCCACCAGCTATCAGTTGTCAGTGCAATAGGAAGACTAATCACCAGCCCCTCTCAGCAACAAGCCTATTTGAATTTCTGAAGGAGCCTTGCCTCCTCTGTCCCCGCCTCAATGTGTAGGTCTCTTTCCCCCAGGGTCAGAAATGTCCGCAATATATTTCCACTGTTTGGAAAACAATCTCACCGCCATCTTGTGCCCAAGAACAGGCCAGGGACTTCCAAAATGGAACCCACATGCCTCCATTTCTCTGGCTCACACACACAACGCATGTACCATAAAGGCCACATACACAACATACAGATGGGATGTTAGCACTAGGATCTGGGTTCGCACACAGAAGCAGAAAGTGACATAAATGGGGCAGTAGACATTCACTCCAGTGACATGGATAAACAAGCATTTGCAATGCAATAGGTCTCGCATTTGCAAGAGTTTGAGCTATTGGCATTGTAAATGATATTGTTTTTTACTTATGTTTTTTTTGTTGGAGTGGATGTATGTTTGTAGTGGAATTATGTGGTTTGGATTGGAATTGTTAGTTGTGAAATACTGTGGGGTGGAATTGTGTGGTGTATAGTGCATTTATGTAGTGGGATTGTGTGGTATGGTGAATAGATAGAGGTGAGAGCTGTACAAAATAGATAGCAAGCAAGATTGTGAGGGATGGGTAGTTTGTGTATGAAATGGTGAATGAAGACTAGATGGAGTAGGAGAAAGTGTGTTAGAGAGAATGAATGTGAGAGAAGATTATAGACACATAAAGAGGCCGCGTTTGTGTAGACACCAAAGGAAGTCGAGGAGAGTGTGTGTTTGGATTTTTTGAAAAGTTATGGTAAAGAAACTGTGCTGTAAGACCTGAAGTGAACCAATATGAGAAATGTTGGTTGAGGATATGCTTGTGCAATGCAATTATGTGGACAGTAATTATGTGGTATTAACTGGAGTGGACTGATGTGGTATTATGCATTGTGAAGTGTCATGTATTGAGTGTAATTCTATGACGTGGTATTGAATTATGTGGCATGATGTGGAATTCTGTGGTGTGGATTAGATGTATGTCTACAAAAGAGGTTCTCCTTTTATGTCCCGGCGGGACAGCTGCGTTCCTCCTCCCAATTACTGGCTCGGATCCCCCGGTTCTTTCGTCAAAGGCTTGGCGGATGCTCCCTTGTCCGGAAAGCCGTTCTGGCATGGAACGCTTTGCCATTGGATCTTCGCAGCATCCAAGATTCCCGGATCTTTAAGAAAAAGCTGAAAACCTTCTTGTTTTAAACTCTGGCATATGATCCTCTCAGGTTTCGCGCCGGGACACTCTCTGGAGTAGCCGAGCGCGCTACAAATGCATATAACAATAACAGTATGTGGTGTGTAGCAGAATTGTGTTGTGGAGTAGAATTGGGTGCTGTGGAATTGAATTGTGTGTAGTTGAATTGTGTTGCATGGAATGGTGTGGGACTGAGTTAAATTATGTTGAGCGGAATTATGTGGCATAGTGTGGAGTGTATTTATGTGGAGTGTTGCTGTGTGCCATGGAGTAGATTTATGTGGGGGTGTGATTATGTGCTATGGAGTGAAGTGTAATTATGTTGTGTGATATGGAATTGTGTGGCATTAAATTGTGCTGTGGAACTGTGGCATGGTGTTGAATTATGTGGAGTGTAAAGATGGGGCACGTTGCTGATTTGAATTTTGTTGTGTAGTTGTGTTTTGGAGCCAAGTGGATATATGTGGAGTGTAATTAGGTGGCTTTAAGTGTAAATATGTAATAATGTCCAATAGGCAGTGTAACTATGTATGTGCCTTGGCTCCTTGAGGACAAATGGGTTCTGCATTACCACCTTGCGCAGCAGCATAATGTTGTGTTGTGTTAAAAAGCGCATATTTTCTTTTTTCGGGTGGAGCCGGGGTGCAGTATCCCTCTACTGCTGCGCACACACACAGAAAGTGCAGCAGGCAATTAGTATATCATTAACAATGACGCTAAACAACACAAACTAAAGCAGATTTTGTCGCTTTAAATAACATCGGCTTAGTAACGTGGTCTAGAATATTTGTACAAAATAAAGTGTTCAACATTTTGGACGAGTACATCATATGTATTTTTTAGCATTTATGTCTAATACTGCAAGACAGATTGTGATGTATGTGGTGTGTCTCGATGTAACCCTTGAGACGCAGATCGATAAATATATTTGTGGTACCATTAATCCATATACCTATTTGTAGGCAAAGGCATATTCCCAAATTGAAATTATGAAACATTCCCATATAGTCCAGCTAGCCAATGAAAGCCAGTAGGGCTAGAAATAAGTAACATGCGTTTAAGAAGTCGATGAGTTTGGGAAAGAATCAATTTTAAAAAACCGCAGGTATGGCGCATAGACAGCCAGCTATTAGAGAGGTGCAATAACGATGACGGTAGGGCTGGTGCCCGAGTCAGTCACTTCTGGCCTCTGGAATTGAAAGGCGAATTGTACAGAGGAAGAGTTAGGCTCATTGCACCGTCCCTTTGAAATGGGGGTGCCTGCCAAGCGTCAGTCCGAGCTACTGAACGGCGGTTGAGGGGGGAGTCAGTCATGTAACTGGAGTATGGCAGTAAAAGGCAGCTGGGGCCTGGGGGCTTAACGGCAAGGACAGACAGATGTCAGGAAGACTGTGTATATATATTTATACACATGCATGTACTCCGTTAGGTAGGCAAGGCTGTGGAGAGGTCAGTAGCACGTCAGACATTGGCAAACTAGCGACTGAGGCTGTGCCCCAACAGTGCTAAAGCCTACGCCCCCATGTATGCACTTAAGCACTCTAGGCCCCATTTGGCCCGGGGCAGTCAAAAGAAGCTTTTTACTTTGCTGGCCAAGTGCGACTATCTATATATCCCTGTCAGCACCTAGTGACGTCTTTCACTGCCGTTCTGCTTTTATAAATCAAGTACCGTGACTGTCCACATACACCGCACCGCTCTAGAATCCCTATCTGTAATGTTTTATCCTCCCTTATTTTGTATTTTTTGAAAGTTTTATGTGCGTACATGACCCACGGGAATCGGAGCGCTATACAGTACACAGAAGGTGACCACCATTACAAATGGTGTTTAAGGAGAACGTATGAGGTGACAACAGTTTCAAGTGACATAAGGTCGCTTAGCCAGAGCTGCTGACTTTGAAGCTGGGGAACCAGGTTCCAGCCTCGATGTCTGCTCAGCATCTGGTGATTCTGGGCAAATCACATAATCTCCCCGTGCCTAACACAAATGAACGTGTCCTTGGGTAACATAACTGGTGCTCATGTAAAGTGTTCCAATACCTTCGAGTTCGAGCTATATAAATCTGCCAAAAAAAAATAGAAAAGGAAATACAAGGGGGGAGGCAGCAGATTAATCACCAGGAGGGGCATCCCACTGCTCTTCATACAATAAACAAGCAATCGGTTCGCACCGTAATATTTTTAGTGCCATTTTTGTGTTAAAATTGTTTATATTGGCTGGTGTTGGAAGTCATAAGGGTGTGCAGTGGGTTGCTCTGTGGGCAAATATGTCTGGAAGATGTATGCACGCTGTGAAGCTGTAGTTCGGGGGCAAGTTTGAGATGGAAGTGTGTTCCTTGAAGAATCCCTACCCGGACTACGAAACCGCCTGCAGCCTGGACATGCCCTTCCACAAAGCTGGAAAGGAAAATAAAGCTCTTGGCAGAGGGCGTGGGGACCGAGGAACTTCAGCAGAACAGGCAGGCTGTAAAGAAGTGACCGAGTCCGGGAAGGTTTGAGGGCAGGGCCAGGCGGCATGGAAAACTAAAACAAGCGCAGATGTCGGTCAGAGTGAGGAATTAAAACAAGTTAAATACGGCGAGCCGCCGTTATCAAAGTAAAAGCGCGCATGGTGTACTGCAAATACAAACAAGCCAGTTTCTTGCTTTTCTTATGTGACTGTACCTTTAAGACTCTTGAATTTCATTCAGCTGTAGTCGAAACGACCATCTGTTGTGCTCCGATTGGAGCTTCTGTAACGGGGAGATCTGCTGCTTTTTGAGAGCAGGCGCACTCTCTCGTCGATCATACTCGCAGCCCGAGTACGTGAATAAGCATGAAAAGGAAGGTATTTAGGAATATCAACTTACCCGGGCGGCGAGTGGGATTTGTGTTACCCTGTCCTGCCCCCGGGCGGTGTGAGAGATTGCAAGTTGCCGGCGCCAATGGCAAGTTTGTGTTCATTGATTTCGGCAGCCGTGCATTACAAACGAAATGCGCGGCTGCCGTTCTCGAACCTGAAGGTGCCTTGCACACCTCTTAAAAGCACAGTGCTTTGAAAATATATATATCAATTTATGGGCAGCGTTAATGGCGCGCCTGCCATTCTTAAAGCAAAACACATACGATAAAGCGCGCCCGCGATGCTTAAACACACAAGCGGTTCCAGGAAATCATGTGCCTGTAGTAGTAACGAGCTGTCGCCACGCCATTGCGTGAATGAAAAGAAAAAAAAAAAGTGCTCACAGACCCAATTGAAGGAGACCGTTTCACGCCGCCAGCACATGATCCAGTCCGGATGGGCTGGCTGAGAAGGAGATGGGGCGTTCACCAAGAAGCCTCGTTTCCAATCGGAGGCCACCGTTTAACATAAATAATGACGCCGGCCAATGGGAAGGATGGGCGGGGCTTCAAGTTCCCTTCCGAAGTCTCCTCAACGACAATCTATCTCGCAGAGCGAACGGCGCATGCGCTGCAACGCAGGCGAGACCTAAAAAGGTCTGGTTTTACTATGGATTCACAAAACAC
This sequence comes from Calotriton arnoldi, assembly GCA_963921515.1. Taxonomy (NCBI): domain Eukaryota; kingdom Metazoa; phylum Chordata; class Amphibia; order Caudata; family Salamandridae; genus Calotriton; species Calotriton arnoldi. The sequence goes on along the minus strand of CAWUFW010006181.1, from coordinate 477,209 downwards.
AATGGGCTTCAACCATAGCTCTACATGCTGAACCCAGGACAGGGACACTAGCCCACTGTGAGTAAAATTAATGCATGCTTGGTGTTCCCCTTCATGTCACAGAACGGCTCCAGGGCCTCACTCATGCCAAGGGATGGGCTTTGGCCCTCTCTCTCTATGGTGCTCACTCGCACACTTTTTATCTCTGTAGGTTAGTGTGAAGCTAGAGTGGAAAAAAACAGGATACAAGGCACTCAGTCGTGGCAGGGGAACATGACTCTGCATTATGTAGAGGACATTCCGACCCAGCGCCAATAATAAATTAACTTCTTGGGCTACGAAAACATGGAAGCTGGGAGTAGAGCCTTTTTTCTGAACTGACAACATTAGCATAATTTAGCTGTACCTCAAAGAAGAGTGTGATTAAAATGACTTGCAAGATTTTTGCACCATAAGTGATGAACTTAAAGAGCATACGCGGCAAATATTGCATAACGGATAACTTTGACAAGGAGCCAGTTTTATTCATTGTCCTTTCTAGTCTTAATTTTTGAAACAAAAAGCCATTAATCCACCACTTTATTATGACAGCAGAGTAAGACAAATTAATTCACAAGGGTGATTAGTATTTGGCACCCTATCTTTATAACGCAGCAAGGCATCCAAACATGCCTTTCCTAAACAAAAAAGTAATACATTAAAATGTTGTGTAAGCAAAATAAATACATTAAAGAACACACAATGGGCCTCGATTACAAACTGCAGGCCATGTTGCATCTGCAGTCTAACAAAATAACTAATTGGTGACTCTTCACCAAAACCTAATGAGAACACAAATTAGACATTGTAACCATACATACAGTTAGTGTTTTGGTTTTCTTTTAGTCTTCTTACCTTTGAAGCTTTTTGTTTACCTTTCATCAGAGAAAGGAAGGCCGTATGCCACACAGTTGTCAATGGGCATTTATGAGCGTCTCTTCGATGAACGTTCTAAAACAGATTTATTTAAACATGTCACCAAATAATAGAGAAACTGCGCCTCGTCTTGGCTAGTAAGGCTGTGCAAATACAATTAAAATACAGTACAGTGTGCCGGCAAAAGCCTAACTCCTTAATGTTTGGACTGCGGGTTGAAAACCTAGAAAAGCATCCTTCATTTAAGAAATCATGTTCTTAGTTTTAGAGGCAGCACCCCGTACAGTGCATGTTCTCCGTGGTGTGTGGCACTGTGCAAATTGTCTATTGCAGTGTATGTTTTCATGTAAAATACATTTGAATGTATCATGTAGTAATCTCGCATGAATGCAGCCTGTGAAGTTTCCACTCAAACCCCCGGGTGCTGAGTATGATGAAACTGCATTCAGGGGTGAGTTGTCTCTGCTTCTCAGATTCTAGGGCGGGTCTAGAAGGTCTCAAAGCCCCTCACTCCCCTACCCTCTGTGCTACAATCCTGTATGGGTTCCGGAGTAGCATGCTACTCACCGAAAAAGCACTTCAACACCTCATCAGGGGTAGCAAGCGCTATATAAATGCAAACCTTTTTACCTCTTCTACCACTTCGCTATCCTTCTCAATCCAAATAACTGACTAACATATCCACCACTCAAATTACTTTCATATGTTCACTATTGTAATTCACCACTAATCCTTTATTGGTTCCGGAGTAGCGTGCTACTCGCCGAAAAAACGCTTCGACGCCTCGTCGGGGGTAGTAAGCGCTATATAAATACAATTACAATCTACGACATGCCATAGTCTTGATGGATAGGCCATCCTAGTAACAGCGTTCCATTTCATGAAAAACAATGAAAGCCTTTGGATGAAGAGGCTGATCCAAGGCGCACTCCATCTACTTTTTAGGTCTCGCAGACCTAGCGCTGGAGCGCTCCTCGCGGCTTACAGTGATTGAGGAGATTTCAGAAGGGGACTTGAAGCCCCGCCCATCATTTTCATTGGGTCGCGTCAGCGTTTATGCTAAAAGCTGGCTTCCCATTGAAAAGGAGGCTTTTAGGTTACCGCCCTGTCTGCTTCTCGAACGGCCCATCTGGACTCGATCGTGCACTGGCGGCGTTAGACGGTCTTCTTAAATTACTAGATAAGCACTTTTTAATTTTTTAATTTTTTATTATTCACAATGTGACTGCTGGTTTAACATTGCGGTAGAAAACGGGTCTTTCATCGCGCAATGTGTTTCCCACCACCTTGGAATTGTGTAAGTTTAACAACGTGCTCGGTTAATGATTATAATGTCAAAATTAAAGCATGGGTTTCTATTATACCTTAAATATTTTTCAACATATTATACTAAACATTATTTTGAAATACATTTACTTGTTTTTACTTGAACAGTTCACGCTTTCACTTTTCAAGCAGTCGGGATACAGGCTTGAACCTGGCTCCCCAGCTCCAAATTCGGCAGCTCTGGCCCCATAAGTCCACAACCTCTCCCGTGCTTCATGCCGCACTTTGGCTCTTTTTAAGTGAAGTACGCTGCTCAATGCCCTACCGGTGAAGGGAAATAGATGGTGCGCCTAATGTGCATCACTGGTGTTATTGGAGAATTCCATGTCACTGGAACACCTTGTTTCCTCTTCGGGCCATCAATTTAGCAGATTGGTGCATTATGGGAGCTGTTTTGTTTCCACCCAATTAAACAGTTGATTAATACAGCTAACGTAATTATTTGCACAGGGAAGGCGCAGGACTCGAAAAGCAATGCCCCAGTAGCACAGAGTCATCCAGTAACCCTAAAAGCCACGGATGCTTCCTGTGTTTTACTGAAATAGGCCCCTTTCGTCACTGCGCACATCGTTAATCATCTGTCTGATCTGCCTACATATGGAGCCATTCTTCTCTTCACCTGTTTGATGGATGTAATATACAGCTAGGCCCCTCTTTATTCTGCACACGTATTGTATGGTCTGTCCCGGATAATCTCACCAGGGTCGGTTCCGAGTTGTCTAATATCAATACTCCTAAGTAATCACTTGCCACACCAGGGTATTGTGTGATCTGTGTCGTGTGCAGTCATTTTGATCACTTCGGGGGTATTTAAGAGTGTGTGTAAAACACAGGCATGTCCCGGTTCATCCCTGCACATGTATGTTCAGTATGATCTGTATATATACAGCCATGCTCTTGTTAGGTCTCGGCCTGCACCAGCGCTTGCGCTGGTCTGGCCGAGAGTTTTAGTAAGCGGGTTTTGGAAGTGCAAACCCACTGGCTTTCGGCTGGCGACCAGCTTGCGTTCACGATGCCGTGCACGTGCGCAGCTGCCATCTGGGTTTCCTATCTCTTCCTCATTTCCTCGTCATGGCTCATTAACTCTCTGGACTCTGATGTTTCAATCGCAGCAGCAGCTCACATTACCAACTGACGGCCCTGGACTACAGTCACATGAAAAACAACAGTGATTAGCATTGAAATGCAAGCTTTTTTTTGTCTAGTTAGAAATATTGCTTCGGTGGGTTGATTTCACCTTATATCGCTATTTGTTTTATATTGGGAGTCACAGCCGAAGTACCAGTATTTTTGTCTCACTCTGGTTTTTTTTGTTTTTATATTTATTCGCACAAAGCTATATTTAAGGTTACTTTTTCCGCATCACTTCTTCACTCTATTTAAACTCCACACCCCCCACTCTTATTGTCTCTCTCCTTCTCCCCTCTCTAATTCTCTCTACTTAATTAACTCTCCCCTCTCTATCTTTTTTAGCCTTTCATTCTCTCACCCCTTTATCTGTTTCTCTTTCAACCTCCTTCATTCACTCTCTCTCCCCTTCTTTCTCTCTCTATCCCGCTCCACTCTTTATTCTATGTATACCCTTTCTCTCTCACCACCCTCTCTAATTGGGCATTATATCTTCACTCTATCTCTCACTCGGCAACACCACAGCATCACTCCGCATCACTCAGCGCAACCACAGCATCAATCAGAGCCAGCACAGCATCACTCAGCACCAACACAGCATCACTCAGCACCAACACAGCATCACTCAGCACCAACACAGCATCACTCAGCACCAACACAGCATCGCCCGGCGCCGCCGCAGCATCGCCCGGCGCCGCCGCAGCATCGCCCGGCGCCGCCGCAGCATCGCTCAGCAAGACCTGAGTATCATCTCCGCAACAGTCATCACCACCACCACTACCACCTCAGCATCACTCAGCACCACCTCAGCCTGCTCTCGGAATCTGGCATCTGTTGATTCTCCCCTAGCGTCTGGCCGCTGCTAGTGTTATAATACAGGTACTAGTTCCCAACCTTCACCCTCCGATTGTTTATGCCCCCTCAAAAAAAAAGCTTTAACAAACAACCATTGCAATAGGCAGAAACAAGTTGCCAGCATTGCAAGAACAAAAGAAAACTGAGAATTTTTATTGTAAATACTTTTTTAATATGGTCGTTCAGTTTTACATAATGCCTTCTTGGTCATATATAAAGTAACAAAAATGCTTCTGACACTTTTTATTATAACTTTTCAGCATGCTGCACAGCAGCCACACTTCTCTACAGCACAGCTTGAAGACATTGGCAAAGTCAATAGCTCTGGCTAAACTCTTATAAGGCCCCAAAGGCGAGACCTATTGGCTATGCCAATGCTTGTTTATCATACTTTCAGCTCACTCTGCCAGACAATGAGACAGCGGGGTTGGTGATACAGCAGACGCTTTGCTTTCGCTGGAGTTTGTGCCCCAATTAAATAATTTAAGGAATGTTTTAAATTATACACGCACTTAAGAGGCAGAACCTCTAGAAGGAAGGTGTGTGTGTGTGTGTGTGTATATATATGTATATATATATGTATATATATATATGCAGGGAACTACAAACGTGCTAAATCTGTTTGAGTTTGGGCCAAACACGCAACAAAGCAGCTTGGCACAGTAATGTCTTCAGTATGGCATGGGGCTGCAGGGGGCTTCTCTGAATGTTTTATGCATACCTTACTTTGGAAGGCCCGGAATGCCAATGCGAGTGGCCCTATGTCGTTTTGCCAACATGAAGTGGCCTGCCTGTTTACAGTCCGATCTGGCGCCTTGTCATTGAAAGAGGAAGAAGGCATTCTTACAAACACGGGGCACCCTCAGTGGGCATGTGGAAAAACACGTGAACGTGAATCTGTCACAAATCATAAACCGGTAATAGTAAAATAAATTGGCTTTAAAATGTTCATTTTTGAGGCAGAGATGACCACGGTATCCAGTATTACATGAACAGCTCTGGCAGATGTGTTGCATGCGTCCTGCGCACAGATCTGAAGTTATGTTCAGCTGGAAAGAGGGGTTGTTGCTCCCCCGGGTTGGTGAAAGAGCATGGTTTACGGGCTTTCCTAAAGTTTAAGTCTCAAATGTTCCCTATATTAATCTGTGAAACTCATTATTGGCTTGGGTTACAGACGTACTGTAGGTCTGTTCTGTTACAGACCAATGTAAACTAACTGTTGAAGATTGGGGCCAGTTATTAGCATTTGTTATTGACTGTCTTTGCCTAGGAATTGTTTGGTTGGTAATTCATTGCCTCCTTGAATAGCAGAGTTTTTCGGCGGTGCATCCAGGATGGCTCAAGTGATTTCAACAATGGCCACTAGCGAATTCCGCAAGGTCATACGAATGGCAATAGCGCTATGCAAATTTCGTCACTCAGCTGCATTAAAAAAAAAGTAAAAAACATGGTCATTTTCAACAGTAACTTTTACAAAGGCAAAACCGATTGCATTGCAAATGCTTGTTTATACGTCCACTCCAAAGCAAAACACATGGGTAAAAGACATTGTCAATTACAACACCAATAGCTCTAACTCTCTCAATTGCGAGACCTATTGCATTGCAAATGCTTGTTTCTTATTGTACTTTTTTTTTTTTTTTTTTTTTTTTTTTTTACTTGATAGCAACAGGTTCTTTGCTCAGCTGACTATAGTCAGACCTAAAAAGCATACAGTAGTCCACATCCCCACTCCAACCCAGACAGTGTTACTTCACTGCCGTGCTTTGAAGGTAAACGGTACTCTATTTTCTTATAGCAATTGTAACTGCTACACCTACTTGGATTCCTACGCCCTGCTGGTTTAACCTCTAAATTCTCTTCTTTAAAGTGTGCTCCTTCAAATGTCTCCAGTCTCTGTGAGAGCAAAGATATGAGTGTTTCTATATTCAGTTTCTTCCATAGGAAAACTCCAGGAACTGGTGAGTGGGCTTTTCATGATACAGTAGCGGCATGGGCATCGCGGAGGGGGTAACCACTGCAACCTCATCTCATGGGCTCAAGCCCCAGTCTAAGAGGCGCGGAAGGGATCCAGCTTTCCCGTATCCCTGGCTTCTCCCCCTGGTGCATTGATGAAGATCCTTAGAATATTGAGAAACACCAATATTTTGTGGCAGCGCCAAGGAGTATTGATGATCACTCTGTTTTAAAAGGCTTTTCCCACAGCACACTGGCTGTACTGGCAGCAGTTCTGCTGATGTTTTCATTTTTAGGACCCGGGGTTCTGATTGGTTGTTCACTGGCAGTGTTTATATCTGTTATTTATCCTGACACACAATTGCCATCAGTGCAAAATGTGTCAAATCTATTTTCTTCGCGGGCACACGCAGTTGTATGTTGTGCTTCGAGTGTTTCTAACGGACACAGTTTCCTGATTGTAACTTAATTGTTTGTTGCTGTAGAGGAACTTTACAATTTGGGCGCTGTGCCCAAGTCTTTAAATGTCTCTGGAATGTATGCCTTATTATCCATTGTATTTGAAATGTAGCATTCTTAAATATTTTATTAACCCAGGTATTTTTAGAATGTTCTTCAATAAGGCCAAACCATCTAGAAAATGTGTCTTGTGTTGTTTCAGCAGTGTTGGTGTAGCGCTATGGCCTGGGTGACGTGCAGAATTGGGTGTGACCCCCTCACTCCTGTGTGAAGGTTATGTGCTTTTGTTGTAGTTATAAAGCCTTCATCTTACAACGCTATCTCCCTCGGTGCCCTGTACTACAGTGTGCACTGAGGATTAGTTCCCCCCCCCCCTCACATAAGCTGTCCCTGGTATGCTAATACTGCTTTTGAACTTGACTTGGATGTTGGGGTGCCCGATGACCTACCCCAACCTCGGTGCTCAGGTTTTGCTGGTGTTTGTTTGCTGTCAGTGGATAGGGCGCTCCTTATTGTGGACTTGCACTAGTGTTTCTTGGTATAGAGAGACCCTGTCATTTGACAGTTTTGGAGAGCGGCTTCTAAGAAAATGAGAATGCTTTTAACAAATTAAGCGAATGTCACCCTTAGCCTCCTCCGCTCACACACTCCTGGCATCATAACAGTGCTTGCCTGTGAGTGAGACTGGGCTGGGCTCGCCTGCCTTCTTGAATGGGGATCTGTCTGTGCTCTGTGGTGCTGGCTGTGGTCAGTGAAGAGGTCAGAGCAAGCGTAGGGTGGACCTGCTTTGGTACTGATCGGTGTTTTAAATGGACCGGTACTCAGTACCAGCACTTCTTTAATTTGAAAGGGATAGTACCGGCACTTCTCAGCACTGCTCCAATGCTTGTAATAGGGGGGGGGGGGGTACCGTTATTTCTCTGCAGCAAACACACCCTGGGAGAAGGTCTACCTTCACTTCTACATATCCAGTTCGAGAACTGGCATTGGTTAATGTCCCACCCATCGTTTGAGCCTGCCTGGTTTTATATTGGCCCATGGTGTGTGCTGTACTGTCACCCCTCCTATCTAGTACCTTCTCTCTTCAACATTCATGCTCCAGCCATCTGCTTGCGCTGTTCTAATTTCACACTTAAACCATTGTGTAGGCCTACTGTTTTAGTTCACCATCTAACCCTGTTGTAGATGTGCACTCCACCCACTGCCTGCTGTGTTATAGATTTCCTATCACAAATCTCTTGCGCAGGCCATTTGCACTCCAGTGCATGTTGCTGCTACAGCCTGCCACGAGCAATACATTCATTTGGTTGTGTACGGCGCGTCATGTGGTGTGTGCTTTACTTGGACCCCACTGGGCTTTATCGAGGGCAGACTTTATGGTTGTTGCTACAAAACTGAGAGATGTCTGTGGAACGTGGGCAAACGCTAGTCAGAAGCCCACGTGATTGTGGCCACTCTGGATCTCTGCTGTGGTGTTGTGTAGCAGAGATCTGTCCGAGCACGTGGCGGTACTGCCATAGTGGAGGATGCGAGTGTTTCTTGCGGTATCACACGGGTGCAGGCAGGCGAAACGGTGTGTTAGATCTACATGGTGGGACTGGGGTGGCGGGGGAATGTATGAATGTTTGTCATTTCCAGTATGCTCTTTGAAGCACCGAGGGGACTGACCCAACTGAAAATTGCAACAGTGGGAAGGGGCGGGGCACTTTCGGAGGTAGTAGGGAGGGTGCAACAAGAAGGCAAAGAATGCTGTATCTGGGTAGGAGAGGGGATGTCGCATCTGGCCTGCACACTTCGCAATCTGGAGTCCCGGGTTTGAATAACGGCCTTTGCACTTGACGGAAAGTTGCTTGATTATGGGGAATTCACTTAAAATCTCTTTGCCTAAAAATTTAAATATGACCAAAGTAATTGTGTAGTTTGAAGATGTTAATCCTGCTTGATGTACACGGTCGTGCATTGTCTCCCCTCCCCCCCCCACTAAGTACAGCACTCTTGTTGCTCTTCAGCTAGGTTCAAGCTATATAAATTCCAATAGTCATACATTAGGCAGGGGTGTAGCATGGCAGTGCGTGTGAGAGCTGTTGCTACATGGACTGTTGGTAGAGAAGTAATGCTGCGTGGTGAGATGCAGAAGACACCCTATGAAGTCTTTCTAAGAGGTTGATTATTAGCCAAGTGTGTTGTGATGGTTTCTTTTCAGACTCAGTGTGTGGCGGCCTGGTCTTACTACTTTGGTTGTCCTTTTCCAGCTCTATTCTTTTCCCTGCTTACTCAGAGTTGTCAGTGTGCTCGCACTGGTTGGTCTTTACATTCCCCTTTGCCATTGTCAATGTGCTGGTTTAGACTGGAGATGCTGAGAGTTTACAGTCTCTAATATTATTGTTTCCATCATTGGGAAGTGGATCTGGTCTAACAATATGACCTCTTGCGCTCTATAAAACATCTAAATAAACGACTGTCTGTCCTTAGAACCTGAACGATGGCAGCCGACATGCAGAAGCTGGTGGAGCGCTTGGAGAAGGTTGTGGGGCGTCTAGAGATTGTGGCTCAATCCTCTGGGCTCCACAGCGGATCTGGCGGTGATGCCTCTTCTACAGGTATAGGTACAAAATACTGATGTATTGGGGTGGCGTGTTTGGTCCTTAAAACTCTTTGTCCATGGATTTGGCACAATGAAGGATACTTTCAAAAGCATTGCAAGGAGGTGCGCATAACCAGAATTAACTGCTACATTGAACGCAAACTAATCTTCTGTTTTTAGGATAAAGTTCTTCTGTGCTTTGCATGGATGGAGCTGTTCTCTAGGTCCCTCTTTCTGTCACCCTCAGGATCTAAATTTGCTTGTTTGGCAGGTCTGATTTTTGTCAATGTAGAAAGTGCCCCAGGGCAGAATCCAGGCGATTGCAGGGTTGGAGGTTAGGACTGAGATGTTTTTATACAGCAAGAAGGGTGGAACATTCAACCCTATCAAGTTTCCCAGGTCCATGTGTGATGTGCTGCGCCAGTAAAGGTTTTGTTTTCTTTGAAATTTGGGACTTGTAGTATTGGTTGTGCCATTCCCAGAATTCAAAGGAAAAAAATGGGCTGGAGCTGAACATCATGCATAGGCCTGGAAAACGTGGCAGCTATGAACATTAATGCTACGTTCTACTGATTGAGGCACACCCGTAAGGCGGGGGCTTCAGCATTGGAGCTCAAGAAAATGTACTTTCAATTCTGGAACATGTAACTTCACGACTTTAACTTTTTAAAATACAGTTGCGTAACATGTTAGCTTTTGCTTTATCAAAGCGAGCATTTTCAGTTTCAGCTGTTTTTAAAGACAAGTAGGGCTACTTTTAATACAATTTCAATAATTTGTAAAGGCAGTTCTCAGCAAATGTCTACATCCTGTAATTCCAATTGTGCTTCAATCACAGGAAAGCAGGCTTGGTTAGACTCCTCCAAACCATGTTTTTTCAGAAGCGATGCCGCCTCTTCAGTCTGCAGTTTATTTAAGACTGTTACCCTTTAAGGGTACGCTCTCATTGCTGTAGCCAGTTTGACTTTATTTTTTTTTCAAAGGGATGCTAGATCCACGGTATGTTTGTAGGGCTGTGATAAGTGAGGATCAAAGGGCTGCTGCTTGTCTGAATATAACAGTGCAACTTGGATTTCCTCTGTGGCCAATGGCTTCCCATTCGGAAGGGACAGCTCATGCCCAGGAGGAAGTTTCTTGGCAGATACTCTGCATTGCTGGCTAGATGAGAAGGCTTGTCTAAATTTAAGTGAGTTCCTGCTCCTGTTTCTGATATTTATTTTATTCTCCTAAAGCAGCATTTATGAATTTTGCAGTGCCTAGATATCCAATTCTGGTGTGAATGGATAAAGGGTGGGTTGTGGAGGGAGTTGCGACGTGGTTACTGGTGTGCATGGCAAGTTAACAAATGGGTACGGGATTTCAAGTTGAATTCATTTGATAAACCATGGACTCCAAGTACCCTGAAAGAACTTTGAAAGCATTGATGTACTTGTGAAGTGTGTAATGAGTCGTCTTGATTGCTTTTGAAGTGAGCCCCTGGGGACATGGGGAGGGTGGTGTCAGGAATACCTCTACTGCTGGTTGAGCTTTCCAGCCCCAGTGATTTGTCTGATTCCTACATGAGGCGGCTTGGATATCCACTCAGTTTATCATTGTATCTTTCTATCCTGTAGGATCTGCTCCCTTCGTCCAGGCCTTCGACAGCCTCCTCAATGGTCCTGTTGCTCAGTACATGAAGCTCAGCAAAGAGATTGGCGGAGATGTCAGCACGCAGGTTAGGATTTTAAGAGATTCATCAAGGCACTGCATTATATCTACATACCTCCCACCCAATAATATACCTTTCATCTAACAAATAAATTGTGCTTGAATGATTTATTCCTCTTTAAACGAAGACCAGGCAACCCAATGCTTAAGAAATATCTTGGTACTTAATGGAATAAACAAGTGGTTCCTCTTAAGTGTATGCACGCACTTTGGCATTTTAGAAAAAGATTCAATTGAAATTAATCTATATTGCAGTTTACGGAAAATATGAGTGACGTGCATTGAGGAGAATCCTAAATCAACATTGTATTATTTGAACAGAAATCGTAAATACAAATGTTACATAATGTACGGATAACTCTGTGCCTCATATTATAAACAGTGTAGAAACCAGTGTTTACACAGTAAGTTATTTAAGCCCAAATGGGATATAAATATATATGTGGTGGATAGCAGTCCGGGCTGAGTTTTTGATCCACCAATGGAAATTAGTCTAATAACAATGTCAATGCCACAAAGATGTTGTCGACGTCTAGACCCCGTCAGGACATATAGACAGTGCTTAGCAAATAAAACAAGATTTCAGTAAACTGCTACAGCTAAGCTTACCGGGGATCAGTAAATGAGTAGATGGTAGAGGGATAAAGAAATTAATATGCTTGGTTTAGATAGTCTGAAAAGCTGAGTTTTGAGATGCAGGTGGAAGTAAATTCAAGATAGTTTGCTCTTTATGTCTACAGATGGTGAATTTCAGAAAGACATGGCTGCTCCTGAAAAGGATTGGTGCTGCTTGAGGGTTGTTTTAAATCTTGGAATTTTGAGAAGTGTTCTTTCTTCTGAGCCCTCTATCTTTTTGATACATTTAGGAGATTGGAAAGGTGTGTAGGCATGTTATGGTGCAAGGCTTTGTAGATGAGGCAACTTAGCTTTCTTACCTCAGTAGGTAACCCTGCAATTGTATTTGGAATGATGTGGTCACATTTCTTTGACTATAAATCTGGCAGTAGAATGGTAGGTAGATTTAAGCAGGTAGCGTAGAGAACTAGCAAGATAATTTCCAACGTCCAAGCATGATATATGAATGTGTGAGCTGGAGTCTTAAGGTTAGTTGGCAGCAGCAGTCGTTTAAGTTTTTGAGAGTATGTAACTGAATGTTGGCTACTTTAGCCAGGATTCTGCATATAAATAAATTACTAGACGGGCATAAAATATGAATCCTAGTGAAATCTGTGTGGCTGTTGAGATGGTGAGCAGTCAGCAACTTTCACTTGATTAAGGCGTGCCAGATCAAAGCTCTTCTACTTTTCTGCAATAGTAATATAACTTTGTCTTTTTGGGATTGAGGTGCAAGAAATTATCAGCTATCCAGATTTGGATGATAAGCATGGTTCACAGGGTGAATACAAGTTGTAATAAAGTGTTTTTTAAATAAAGTTGGGTGTTGTACTAGTGGATGGAGAATCCTTTACCCTTGCACACTACGCTCAGCAGCTCCTGGTACAAATTAAAAATAGTGTATGCCAGATGGATCTTTAGGAAACACCACAGAGGTATGACATTCAGTTTTGACCAGTTGTGATCACAATGGTAGGAAATAGGATATCCAATTTCGCATAGATCCAGGGAAGCTAATGTGATCAAGTATTCAAAGTAGACATCCATGATAGATCATGTGGAAGGTCGCTGTGAGATCAAGCAGTTCTAAAAGGCACAAGACTCCCTCTTCTAGTATTCGATGATCATTTTTTTCTTATCTTAGGAGTGGCTGTCTTAGTGCTGCATCTAGGGCAAAGCCAGGTTGACGGTTGTTCTGAAGATGTTTAGAGTTAATGTAGGAAGTCCGTTGTAGAGAGGCACATCTCTGTGGTTTTGCCCCACCAAAGGGAGGCTGGTCACAGGTCTGTAGTTGGAGGTAAGTTTGAGTCTGTATTCAGTTTTCTTAGAATGGGGTGATTCTTGTCTCAGAAGACTGCTTGGGAGACTGAACCATTGATTAACACAGCCCAAATTGCAGCAAAGAAAGTAAAGTTACCTTTGATAATGTTTTTCGGTGATGTATCTAGATGGGAGTGGGTTGGTTTGACTTCATAATCAGGCTAAGCTTCCCTGAGTTTATGGAACTGAAGTGGTTTCAGATATTGGGGGTTGTGATGTGGGTAGCGCTGAAAAGAAATAGTTGGGTGATTGTTGTTGCTGAAGAGAGTCTTCCCTCAAGTATTTTAGGAACTCATTACATGTTGGCTAAAGAACTAGGCGCTGCTTTGGTGATAGAACAGATGTAGGAAAGAAAATATTAGAAGAGTGATCTGGCTTCTTTGGGTGGCAGCGAGTCCAGCTGCTGTTAATGTAATTTGGCTTTACCTAATGTTATTGCAACTTTGTACATTTTTGTTAGGGATTTTCATCATGTGCAAAGAATTTAGGATTTGGAGGATCGGCAGTCAGTTTCTAGATTGAGCCATGAATGGCATTATCCCAGTGGCGCCACAAGTTAGTTTAGGAGCAGATGCGCTCATATTCTTTTTGAGGAGGATGTTTGGCTGATCAGGATGGGTCGCAGATGTTTAGCTGGAAGAGAATGGTATGGTGGTCTGACCAGTCAAGCTCAAGGGGGTGCAAGCGATTGAGGAGAAACACGAGGTCTGTGATCCAGCCATTTTTTATCAATATGGGGGACTGTTGGTAGAGGTCGTGCAGCGGAAAGCGAGAATTCAGGTATTTGAACATTTTGCATTGGTGTTTACACCAGTCAGTAATACAATTGCAGATGGTGGTGTTATTCAAAGATAATGTTCGAACTTGTAGAAAAGTATTCCGTCTGCTTCAAAGCTGTCCTTAAGCTTAGGTGGTGATAATTGATGTGAAGATAGTGTATGATGGAGATAGCGAGGACCATCTTAAGGCATTCAAAAGATGACTAGAAGGGTCTGATAGATATTGAGGAATTTGAGTCTCTTTGACTAATTTGAATTCCTCCACCCTGTTGGATTTGTCTATCCTACTAGGTTATGGAGTAACCTTTAGTAACAAGGGAGTCAAGAATGGACTGGGGTGTGCATTCAGCCAGGATTTGCTCAAGCAAAGGTTCAAGCGGTTTGTTGTGATGAGGTTGGCAGTATGTGCATGGTAGGCGTTTTCCGATCTATAATTGTGGAGCATGCATGAGAGGATAAAAGGGTAGTGAGATTAAAGTGCCTCAAAGATGTGAGCACTTAACGTTAAGACTTCCTGGGTTGACCAATGTCATATGGGTGTAGAAGGTACCAATAAACTGTTTGGTAACAAGTTTTTAATCAAGACAATTTCATTGTTCTGGAATGCTTTGAAGTTTGTCTTAGCTGGCAACTCCTTGTAAATGGTTTTAATAATCAAAACCTGACTTTTACCACCACTGGGATTCTGTTGTAGTTGGAGAGCAGGGTTTACTTACATTCAGGTAGGAGGTAAGTTCTTTATTTCAAGTTAGGTCCTTAGATTACAGCAATAGCAGGTAGGTCCTGTCAGGGCTCCATCCTCTCTACTGTTCCCATCTCCTGGCTTCCCTCTTCACATCACACCAACATTCATTCTCCGCATTCCAGACACCACATTGGACATGAAAGGATTGGGCGCACACAGGATACTACCCATTCACACCGAGTTTGACCGGGATGATGGACAACTTGGGCAACTTTGTTTGCTTGATCGGTAAAGGAGAAATGTCAGCCTATTAGTACCTCTAGGTTGCAGATCTGTACGGGCATGGGAGACTAACCCGGTTGTCCTGCCATTTGAAAGTAAGTCACCCATGTGAAAGCCAATCTTCAAAGATGCTGGCCAGAGTGGGGTAATGAGTTGTTGAAGTGAATTGGAGACGAGCCGATCCCTGAGGAGTAACTCAGTTGATTTAAATCCGTGTGTCTAGTTTTTCAGAAGACCCAAACCAGGTTTCGGCAGCTGACTGGTCGATGCCATCTCAAGCTGCTCAGGCATCCAGTAGTATACGCATACATATATGTTTGCTGTCTTGGATAGTTAGAACCCCCTCTGTTATATTCCATAGGATGCTTCGGTCCTGCAGTCAGATTGTGTGGACAAATGGTCTTGAGTAAGTTTACATTCTCCAGGTTTAAAGAACGTTGAGTAGTTGCCACAGTTTCTATATTTTTCCTAGTAAGGGTTGGTCTGCTATGGGACTGTAGATGGCCGTGATCTCTGGATCTTCGTTCAGTTTTTGCAGAGCTAACGTGACAGTTGCTTGTTACAGCATCTTTTAGGTGTTCCTAGATGATGTTCATGAGCTTAGTGCTTGTTGTGGGCACTGGGACAAACAGACCTAAGTTTGTAAACTTTCAATTCAGTATTTCCATTTCCAAGCACTTACTTGTAGAAGAATACAGTTTGTATGATTTTCGTTACTAGAGATACAAGTTATTTCTCTTGATTAAAGCGGTTTATGCTACAAGGGTTAACGTGTCTCAGTTGGCGTAAAGTAACTATCTGTTAAAAGGTCCCTGTAAACATTAACTGTGATCGTCATCAACTAGAAGTTGAGGATACAACTATAGATCACAATAGAGCAAATCAAGTCTATGCCAATGCTCTAACCAGCTCAGAAAACTTCAGCTGGCCAAAATGCTTTCCCGATGTCTGCCATAATGGAAGATTTGGGACGCAAGGGGGTCACGGGGTTCTGGGTGGCCATTGGGGCCATGATTTCTCCCGCACTCTAGCGGTAACCCTGCCAGATGCAGACTTTTGCTTTGCACACTGTGGTACTGTTTGAGGTAGCCCCAATACTGAGGGACACCTTCAATGTAGAGGTGCCCAGTACTTATCCATATACTGGGTTTCGAAGCTTTACCTGGATGCTTCAGCTCTTGTAGGTGCTGCTGGCTACGAGGCATTGGATAGATGCTTGTGGAGTGAGTCGGGATAAGGCCAATATCCGCACAAACTATAGTCAACTTGCACAATAGGAAATTGCATCTTCAGTGGGGGGGCTAGCTCCCAAAAGGCCCTGTGAGTGAGGTACTCATTCCATTTTACATCTGGGAGTTCACAGCTGAGCCCCGCTTAGATGAACTGTGGAGAGTTTTGTCCAGTAAAGGTGGGTCTGCAGCACTGCAGGCTCTACAAAGATGTGGTTCCTGTATGGAATGTTTACCCTTTGGCGAGCCATCCAGGACTTTATACCTTAAAGGCAGAATATGCTTGACAAGAAGCTATTTGCAGTGAGGCAGCAACAAAGTTCTTTGGGACAGATTGTGCCCACTGTCCTTGTTTTGCCTTTGGCTGTGTCCCTGCTTCAACTTCAGAAGTCCTTTAAGCATCTAGCTGGAGCTCCTAAAAAAAGTTGCCTAGGATTATTCAATGCCTTCCCCCTTCAGAATAATTTTCAGAGAGCGCACTCAGTGTATCTCCTTCAGTGGAGCCAATCGAGAGAGCTTGCATACTTGTAAACTGCTTGCAGTTGGCCCACCAGCATTGTCTGGATGTCATAACTTGAGAGAACTAGTGTAACAGGGTCAGCCGACCACTTTACCAAACACTGGGTAATGTGAGTCCTAAGACTATCGGGTATGCCAGTTCTAGAAGTGGACAATCTAGGAGAGAATGCAAAGGCTTTGGGAGCTGGCGCTTTTAAGGGTACAGTTATAATTGTGGAGCTGTACAATTGCTGTTGCTCATAGTCTAGCGGGATACTAGCCTTAATCTTATCTAGTGTTGTGCGGTGCCAATTTCTTGGAGTGCTGAAGAATGTTTCTTTCCTTATCGCAGGACTATACCCATCTGCCGCCTCTTCCCCACACAGCTATCTCCAACCACTCCTTTCATCTTCAGTCATTGTTTTGGCCCTCCACACTCATCCCACCACACTCATCCCACCCCATTCCACACACCACCTGTCCCCTTCTCCATGAATCTCCTTTCTCCAAGAGTCACCCTTACTATAAAATAAACTTTATTTCCTTACATAGCCTCCATTTCCTTTGTCTCCTGCTGACAGCCAATGTCCTTGTGGTTCCCATTTTCCCCTTTCTCCCTGCTATCGCCTGTCTAGCTGAACAGATGCAATAAGGTGATATAGGATACAGTAAATGTTAGCATTTCTTCTTCTTCCTTCTAGGCTGACATGGTCCTCGCTGGGCTGAAGATTGAGCAGGGTATCCTTGTGACAGCTTCCCGTTGTCAAAAGCCAGAAGAGGTGAGATTTGGAAAAGTCAGAAATCGTTTGTTGACGTCTTTGCTGTCCCTAGTGCCCATAACCAAGTTTCCTCTAATATCACCACTGACCTCTGTCCTGTTCTCTCTTGTTCTCCTCTTCCCAGAATGAACTTCTGACCTTGTTGAAGCCTTTGTCAGAGAAGATCCAGGCGATTCAAGATTTTAGAGAGAAGAATCGTGGCAGTAAACTCTTCAATCACTTGTCAGCTGTCAGCGAGAGCGTGCCGGCTCTGGGCTGGCTGACGATGGTGAGATGTGGAGCTGTGAATGCTTGAGAATTGGGCAGTTTTTTTTTTTTAATGAACTTGGGTTTGAGGAAGATGTGAAGATGAGTGCCATCTGTCAAACTAAGGTTTTGTTTGTGGATGACTTCACTAGCTCAGTATGTTTTCGAGATCAGCGGGTCGGCTACTTGGAGTGCAGAACACATTGGGAAAGGGTGGGACCTCCAGTGTGTTTTCTCTCTGGTTGTGTGTTCTTCAGACTCCCAGTTGTCGCGTGACAGTGGTGAGATGTCTAGGAGCATTCTGTATGTACTGCGGTTGGTAGCAGTGACATGTTTCAGAAGGGCAGTTCTTGTGCACCGCATGTGATGGTAGAATTTGCCTCTTCTCAGGTGTTTTGGTCGCAGCCACTGTGCACACCATTGGTAAGCTATTCTTTCCTGAATATGCATTTATACCTCTTCCTTATCTTCTAACTCTCTTTGTAAGGCCCCAAAGCCAGGTCCCTACGTGAAGGAAATGAATGATGCAGCCACTTTTTACACCAACCGGGTGCTGAAAGACTACAAGGATGTGTAAGTTCATCACTGGGGTTTGGGTGGAATTTGATTAACTACTCACTCGTTAACTAGATAAATCACCTTCTTGAGAGACCATGTATTTCTACTGACAAGATAGTACGGACACTCTGAGGGGCCAACGCCATTCTAGGGCAAAGGACTCGCCGGTATTCTACATGCTTAGGGCCAGCAAGTAAATGAGCCGAGCTTATTCTCGATCATTGTGTGTTCAGAGGTCACAGCTTCAGTTAAGCAAGTACACCGGAAACAACAAGAGGAAAGGGGGTTAGAAGAAGTAGAATTGTAATAACGAATGCTCATGTCTGACCCTAAGGTGGGAAAACATTGTGTGCTATCAAGAGGAACTGCTCTTAAGCATTGTGATGGGGATGTGCGGCCACTGCATAGGTTACCGGAAGTCGAGAGCTGGAACATTTCAGTGGTGTAACTCTTACAAGTGAGCCTAGTGCTTCACACTTTCATTTGCGAACACGCATCCTCGGAAGACTCGGAAGACTCCTCTAACGTCTCGTGGCTTTTGGTAGGAATTGTCTCCATAGAGAGGAGTGCTTCAAGCGTGGCTGCTTTGAACTTGGGGGCTACATGTTCATAGTTATAATTTCGTTGTTTAAGTTGCTCAAACTACAGAGTGTGTACTGTTAAGTTCTCGAGACAGTGTAACTAAAGCTGCGCTCCTTTGCAAGAGTAAAGGGTTTGCTTACTGAAAAATGTGAAAGGAAACAATGAGTGGCTTTTGTACTAGTTGACCAGGTTGGGCGGGATCTTCTTTCTGAATAAGACTACAGATCCTCACAAAAGCTTTTTGTATGCCATCGCCTCTGCCTCAATTCACAACTCTCACCATTTCTTCCTGGCACTTTGTTTCAGTCCAGTCAGCATTGCTGCTGGAGTGCATTCCAAATATGACGTATTGGAAAGGAATGTCCCTTTCTCCCACTCTTCCAAATATAAGTATGTAGAAGTTTGGAAGATGCACTCCCACAGGACGGGGCATCTGAATGTATATTGTCCACCCTGCCTATAGATTGCAATGACTTGGGGCCTCTACTTGTCTGTCATTGACCCCAGGAGCCAGCTAGGACCTTCAGCCCCTGCAGACGTTTAACACCATGCCAGGCCAGCACGTGGACTGGAACAGGCTTGTTTTCTTCCAAAACATTGAGCTTTTTACCCTAACTGTTTGTGCAGCGTTGTAAACTGTTTGTGAGATTTTTCTGACTAGTCTGTCCCCTGGCTGCTGATTGCAAGGAAACCCAATAGCCTTATTCTGACAAGCTGCTTACTTCCCATTCCCAGATGCTAGAAGTCCAGTCCTGGGACTTCCAGGTTCTGGATGAAAGGAAGGTACATGGCTTATGTAAACCAATTAGAAATGGTTCGGGTGCAAAATTCTGGCCCCACGTGTTAGTGGAAACTTTTGCTGCTGCGCAGTATGCCTTTTGCGTCTGTGAATTTAAAAAAACTGCACTTTGCAGATGGGGTACATTAATTCAAAGCTAAGATTCACAACTTTACTCAACTTTGTACTCCGCTACATATAAATATAATAGTTTCCCATTTGTTATCATGTATACATACATACAGACGTGTAGCTATTATAGCTGTGCCATTGTAGCTAAGAGTAAGTTACACTTTCCAAGAAGAATTACAAAACTATTTTTTGTCTAAACCCTAGAAATCTTGGACAAATGTTCTCCAAATTCTGAATAGCTTCCTGGCTTGTACACGCGGCAACACTTGCGAAGTTTGAACGTAGAGCTAGGATTTCATCATTTAAATGACTGTTTGTAAGCCATTCTTGAGTTCTTTTTTACGTAAGCTCCTTTATAACTATCATAGCAGTCACATTTTCCCGAGAGTGCTGTAGGAATCTCATTGTGCCCGGTCTTTAATGCATATGTAACCCCACTGACGATGCTCATCGGGTTGTTTCGCCTGATCCTTTAGATCTTATGTCTTTGGTAACCACATATGTAACTTGTGTTCCTAGGGACTAGTTATGTTTTGTAGCACTGTACAAGTGTTCCTATAAGTTGATCCAGTAATATCAATTTGACCAATTTCAGAAGGATGAAATTCTGAGATTCAAATCAATATCCTGAAAGCCACAAACCGAGCACTGCCGACAGGACAGTGCTGGCACACTTACCCATGAGCCTATACCCACCTATATACCTATGGAGATCATGTGAATTAAGTAGACTGGTTCACAGAATAGTCTTTCTTTCTGCAACATATATTTTGTCACTTTTGGGTTGGACAACTTCACCTTTCATCCTTCCAAAGTGGATAAACAGAGTACTATAATTTTTAGTAGCGGCTGTAATTTTCACAGCCGTTTGAAATGACAGAAGTGTGATATTTAGGGCTATATAGAAAAAAATTGTTGCCTATTTTTCATATTGCGCTGCTAGTTGGAAATGGCCCGACAGGAAAAAAATAAAACAAATCATTATTAAAATATATATATGTTCTAATTAAATGTACATTTTACTTTACTTGAGAAGATAAAATGGTTTTAGTATTTGTCATGTGGTTGGTTTTGTGTATTAAGTATCAAGTGTGGGAGAAGGCGGTCTCTTTTGTTGTAATGGGAGTGTTTCAGGAAGCTCTCTGTTCATTTGTACATTATATCAGCAGCTTCCATCGTGCTGATTTCACATCATTCCCCAAGCTCTTTGGAATTTGGGAGAGAGAACACGCTGCAGTACTCACTTGGAGTATTAAAAAAAAAAAAAAAGGAACAAAGGGTGGGTATCTGTTTGAATTGTCCTAGGGTGGGCCAGATGTCACATTTGTGGGATCTGACCTACCTGTCCATCCCCCTAGAACTGGGCCTGATCTGATGGTCGGATTCGGAACATGGACCATGGGTACATACATGTGCACACTCCTCCCCTAAGCACGTGCACTGTCTCTCCCTTCTCTTGATTCTCCTGTCACGAATTTCACCCTGGCTATCCTAGTTTTTTTTTTTTGCAACAGAACCCCTTGCAGTGCTGCTGCCACAACATGCTGTGCGTTTGTGTAAGAAATCTGGCAACTCTTGTAACGCCCTTTCTCTCTTAGTGACAAGAAACATGTGGAATGGACCAAGGCCTATCTGAATATCTGGGCGGAACTGCAGGCATACATTAAGGAGTATCACACCACTGGGCTGGCCTGGAGCACAACGGTTAGTGCAGATTGCGTCCCTCATCAGTGATTGCTGCAACTGTTCCTTGGATGGTCAGAAGGGAATGTTCTGTGTCGGCTTGTCTTGTTCATTGTTCACTTGTATTCCATAACGTGTCAAACAAGAGCCGTACGTCATTTTTAATAAAAATAATTGTTAAAGAAAATGTATCGGTTTCTCATCTTTCAGGGACCCAAAGCTTCCGGAAGTGCTGTGTGCCCTGCTGCCCCACGAGCTGGGGCCCCTCCTCCTCCGCCTCCAGGACCACCCCCTCCGCCACCACCAGCAGCTCCCAGCTCTCCAGACAGTGGGAGCTCCGTCAGCCGGTCCGAACTCTTTGCACAGATCAACCAGGGAGAGGGGATCACACATGGTGAGCGCCATGATGAACGGGGCTCCTGAGATGGTGCTTGGGGAGTATTGGGAAATGGAGATGCAATTTTAGTGTGACATGAGAGCTCACAGGGGGATGGTAGGCGTATTATAACAGTACAGCGCATCCACTACAACTAGGGATCGCCACAGCAAAGTAAGTTGCAATGAGGTAAGTTAAACACACTACATTTGCAATGCGTTTAAGGGTAGGTGGTGGTGTTTAGTGGCAGTGAGAGGATTTGGGGTGGGTTTCGTTTTTAAGATAGTAAGGGCTTTTTAGGGCTCGGGTGGATAGCATATAGGGGCGTTAAGCGTTTTTTAGTGTTCAGGGATGGATGGTGAATAGGGATAGTAAGGGAGTTTAGGGTTCAGGGATTGGTATTACGGGGTATTAGGCTTCAGGAATGTGTGGTGTATAGGGGTAGTAACGGGATTTTAGGGTTTATGGATGGGTAGTGATAATGGGTAGTAAAAATGTTTTATGTGTTTACGTATGTGAATTGATTGAAATGGGGATGCAACACGTGGTTGTTTTATGTGTGGTAACAGTAAATGTCATTGAATGTATGTAAATGTGTTTTGAGTGTAATTGTAACAACAAGGTGATGAATTGAATGCTTGAATTGATCCCAGCTACTGGCAGTCACTTGGGACGCATCCCAATCCATTGTTTTTCACCCACCATGCCACCTCAGTTTGCACCCAGCCATATACAAATTCGCCTTGACTCTGCTCCTCATGGGAGCAGCAGTCCAGCCCGAACTGCCAAGCCAGGTAACTGTTGTTGAGCATACGTGCTAATGCCTTGTGTGGTGTTGGGTGCGTTGTTATAGCCTATATTTGTGACTATTACAAGGTATGGTTTACAGGGAGATGTAAGGTGAGTATAGTGTAGATATGTATTGGGATTTGTATAGCGCAAGCCTAGCTGCAAAGCGTCCGAGCGCTGTTTAAGGGAAGCATAAAAGAGACAGTTTTTCAGGGGGTGATGAAAGCCAAAGGAGATACACTATGAGTGTTGTATGTGTTGGGAGCCTGGGGAGATGTCGGGCAAGTACTAATTGTGACTGTGCTTGGCACAAGGGTGACTGGATTGTTCACTATGAATCCAGGAGAGACAACATGAGTAAATGAGATTCCACCTAAGGATAGACGGGGTGATTTACATGAGACCTCAGGCCTAGGTGGAAGCAGTGTTAGATGTTTCTCAGGGAGGTACAGTGCAGGGTAAATACCGTGTTCAGTGGTGTCTAGGGAGGTTCATGGTGTTGCATGTCACCCAAAGATAAGTGATAAGGGAGAAAAAAATGGGTCGGCCAAGCAGAATAGGCTTAGGAGTACCATGCAAGGTCAAGATCGTCGCAGTGTGAGTAGGATATCACCTTGGGCCAGAGAGTCCGACCCTGTGAGCTGGGGCTATGTGGAATAACTTAGGGGTGGGAGACCGCACTGTAAAGAGTGGCATTTTCCTCTGTGCTTGTCCATTTGCACCTACTCAGCCCCTTTTTCTAAATGTGTAATTGTATATGGTGTTCTGACGGTGTGTTAACGGTAGAGCATGGAAGGAAAGTTCAGAAACATTATTTTGTGTTCCTTGGAGTGTAACAGTGTTTGCTTTTTGTGTGTTCAATAGGTGCTTATTTCATGTGCATCTGATATTTTTATCAAACAGCTGTTTCCTGTGTTTCTCTCCAGCACTGAAACACGTCCCTGACACTTTGAAGACTCACAAGAACCCTGGGCTGAAGGCCCATGGAGGACCTGTCCGGAGTGGGCCCAAGCCATTCATCACACCAAAGCCTACTTCTGCTGCGAGCAGTACACCCCCTAAAAGTGCGCCCAAGAAAGAGCCAGCTGTTCTGGAGCTGGATGGCAAGAAGTGGCGAGTGGTAGGTGCCTCGAGCCATTTTGACTTGCACTTGATATGTACCTGTTGGCAGCATTGCAGTAGTAGAATGTTCCCTGGGTAGCAGTACCAGGGAAGTGTTGCATTTCTTTGATAGTGGCACAAGAGTGGGGTTTGGATGTGGGGAGGGAGTTCAGAAAGTTTTGGGTCACCTAGTATCAGCAGAGTAAGTTACAGAACCGACAAATAGGTTTCAGCATGAACCTTTGAGGGATACTATGGATTTGGGGTGAGGTGATGGTGGAGACCAGCGGCGGCCGCCATAAACAAAGGGTGGTGAGGCGGGTGGGGTCGCATAGGTGTCGCAGGGGGGGATACAATTAACATTTTTTTTTTTTTAAACTTACTGTTTGCCGCCTTCAGCATCGCGTCTCCTCTCGCCGCCTCTCCTCTTCCTGCCTGTTGGTCCCAGCAGCCCCTGGGACAGACTCCCAGCCAATCCCTGTGCTGCAGAGCAGCGCGTGGATCGGTCTGAGCAGGCAGAAAAGACGGCCTGCCTGGACCAGGGAGTCTGTGGGGTTTCTCCAGCCCGGCTGCTCAATGCAGCTAGGCTGGAGAAAACCGAAGTGCGCATGTGTGTTTTGGTCGGCCTATGACGGCCGGCCAAAACAAATATGCACACTTGGGGAGTGGAGTGCACGTAGCACTGCACCCCTCCCCCCACCCCCCCCACTCCCAATTACTCAGCCCGCCCCTCCCAACACCGCTGGCTTAGAACCAGCAAATGTAAAATAAAACGATACATGAGCATCGTTTTATTTTACATATGCTGGCTCTGAGCCAGGCAGTGGGGCGACGCTTCTCTGCCATTGCGGAGACACTGGTGAGCTGGGTGGAGCTAATAGGACACTACTGTGCGATGGGAGTGCTACTGCTGATAGAGATGGGTTGGCTCTCCCTTGTAAATTCTTTGTACTGTCTTGTGCCTCTCAGAGTATCTCTGCTCTTAATTGAAGTGTCTTAAAATTTTACATCATCTTTAGCACTAGGTAGTCTAACATCTAAACTGCGTTGTTAACACAGCACATGACAACAGAAGTAATGTGTAGGAACTCTTGACAGACACTAGCAGGCATTCCCACAAGTGCTACCTAAACTAGGTAGTCCTTTTCAATTTTATGGAGAAACGTGTCTGTAGCACAAAATGCAACTATCATCCTTTTAAAGTCAGGATTCAAGTAAAGGGCTCAATAGGGAATACACCTTCTGCCAACCAGTGGAAGAAGTTTATTTTATGCATTTCCTTTGGTTTCCCATTTCCATGGTTGTCCTTAAATTGAGAGGGCCAGTGGTGCAAGATTGCATGCAAGTTCCACCTCCCCAGCATCCCAGAGCCAGACAAAATGCATTCTCCCTCCCTCAACTATAACTGACAATCTCTTAACATCACAAGACATTCGGGAGGAGAGGAGACAAAGTAGTCCAGAAAAGTGTGTGTAATGTCACTCTCTTGGAGAACATTGAGAGTAGCCAATTGTTTGAACATTGTCAGGAGGAGATTAATGAGGGCCCCGAGTTTACTGGGGCAAGCAGAGGTATCATTTCAAGTTCATGTGGTGTGCAAACGAAGTGCAGCTCACCCTTTCCTATAAGAGGTGCCACATCGGCTTTGTGGTAGACATGCAGCCAGGACTTGCCTAGAAAAGAGTTGGTCTGCATTTGGTATGAATCAAGAGGTATGAGCATGGCTTGTGTGACTAAGTATTTGTTAATATCTGCATTAGTATTTGTAATCGGGAGAAAGCAAATGCTAAAGGTTAAATACACATTTGCTTTTAAGGTAAAAGCACTGTTTTGTAATTCTCAAGTATCTCAAAATGCCAGTTTCAGAAAGCAGTTTTGTTAGTTGTAGGAAGCTCGCTCTTTGTATGATCTGCCAAAATGAGGTATATCATGCTGCAAAGAGTCCAGTATTCCCTAATGAGTGGACAGGGGCTTGCTCTAGCAATCCCAATGTGCTCTTCTAGGGGGTAGTGTGGTCAAGCAGCCTTAGGCTTATCAGAGAAGAGTGTTGGAGACCTCTGCAAACACCCACAATAGTCAATAAATGATGCACACGACTCAATAAGGAAGTCCACACCAATTTATAAAAATAAAGTATATGCTTATATAGGTTTAGCACCAGAATCCGTACGATTTGGTAAGTATGTTTTGCTAGAGAAATACTTTTACGTTTAAAAAGTCAACAGTGCATTTTTTAGAAGCTACAGTCTTGTCCTATTGGAGGAAAAACAAGTACGGCAGGTAGAGTACAGCGACTTACGAGACCAATCTCTGAGACTTAGAGTGAGTATTGGGCAAGGTCCAAGGCAGCACCAGCAGGTCACCTCCAGCGGCCGGTTGCAGTGGTGCAATACAGCGTCAGGTGCCCACTGTTAATCCATGGGAATCGGTCTGCAGGAAAAGAGGCTGCAGGTTTGGACTGGGAGGCCAGTCTGGTTGAACCAACCAGGGGGTTCAAGCTTTGCGATGCTAGGTGATGCAAGGGACACCAGTGGCCCTCTTCTTGGGCCGGGGCTGCCGGGTGCAAAGGATCTTGCAGCTGTTGGGTTTCTTCGTTCGGAAGCACTTGCAGTTGAGGGGGCCTGCAAACGTCAGAGTTCACTAGGGGTGAAACCAAAGAGGACTCTGTCTCTTGCGGGCTTGGGGACCACGCTGACACCATTGGCCCACTTCGGCTCAGGCTGGGGGGGCTCGGGTGAAGTGGTACTTGGCGGCTTCGGGTTTTGGCGGTTCTGGAGTCCTCATGGTGGTTCTTTGGGTGCCTGCAGGAGAGCAGCTCTACGGGATTCCCTGGGTCTTTGTTGAAGGCAGGCAGTCCGCCCAGTCTTTGGAGGCACAACATCTTGCAGGATGACAACTTTTGCGCAATTCGATGGGGAACAGCAGACCGGCTGGCAGGGCTGGTGACAAGTCAGTTCTTCAGCCATTGCTTTCGTGGCTTTTCAGTGTCCTCCTACGTAGGTCAGCAGGATCTAATTTTCTGGTGCCAGGGACTCCCCTAAATTTTGAATTGAGTGTAGAGTAGTAGCCAATGGGCTACATACCCCTGGGGTCTCTACGCCCCCTATATGATCACTTCCTGTGGAAAATGGGCATACCCTGTCCCAGAGTTCCTAAGTTTGCCATCACCAAGATGGTTAACTTTGAAAAGTTGCCTCCACTTCAGGTAGCCCACCTTAGGGGTGGTTACTAGCCTGAGGGTGGACACGCCTATCTGACTAGCTAATTTTCCAGTCTGTCCAAGTACCAAAGGGCTCTGGACAAAGGGGTTCGGCTTCCTCTCCTGTGAGTAGCCAGATTCACATACCAAAGGTGATGGGCTCTTTGAAGCTCTCCTTCCTTGAAATGCTAATCTGCAGATCATCCTATTAGGGTGAGGGAGGGGTTGTAAACACCCTCTGCCCGATCAGGCTTTGTTTCTGACCTTCTCAGAGCAAAGGCTCTCACCCTTGGGGGTCAGGAACATGTCTCTGGTGGCAGACTGGCGAAAAACAGTCAGCCTGCACACCAGTAGCTGGTAGGTTTTCAGAGGGCACCTTTAAGGTGCCCTGTGTGCTTGTATTACTAAATCTGACACTGGTATCAGTGTGGGTTTATTGGTATTTTCAGCGAAGCCATCGTGTAGCTGGGGAACTCATTTTCACTGGTGTCTAACCCATGTACTCCGGATGGCTTCCCTGTTCACTTGTACTGGCAGCATAGAGCTGACCAGCACAGGGGCATATCTGCTCATGCAGGTATGTCCTCGCATGCAGTATAGTGTACCTTGCCTTAGAGCTGTAATGCCTGCTGTAGGGGTGACTTACCAATACTGCATGCAGTGCCTGTGGGCATGGCGCACAGGGGTGTGTGCTATGTTGAGTTTCCACTTTTGTCTGCACCAAGACATGCAGCCTGCAGAGGCAATCTGTATGTTTGGTGAGGGGTCGTTTAGGGTGACACAATTCGTGCTGCAGCCCTCAAGAACCCTCTTTAACATCCTTGCCCTAGGTACCAGAAGTATCACTTACTAGGGACTTCAGGGAGTGTTAAAGGTTTTGCCAGTTGGGGTACAAATGTACAGTTTTGAAAGAGTACTGGCACTGGGGACCTTGTTAGCAGGAACCCAGCGCACTTCCAGTCGAAATCACATCAAATACCAGGGAAAAAGTGGGGGTGACCATGTAAAAAAGGTGCACTTTCCTCCTTTAGTTTGACATGTAGGCAATAAAGTAATGGCATTTCTAAGTACTTGCAATGCACACTTCAGTAAGAGTTGGAGCAAAAGGCTTAGATTAGTAAGTTCATGGGTTGCTTTGATAGCTGACTCATGGAGTGGCTCTGTGTGCCATAAAAGTGTGCTGATGAGTGACTGGCAAATCTCATGCTTGGATGTTCCCCACCTTTCCCTGTCACTTCATTATCGGGGTACTCTCCTGCCTGACTTTATCTCATTAGGATACTGTAGTGGCAGGTACGTGATTACCTTCTCTCTATTTGATATTCTAGAGTAATGTCATGCAAATCTATTCCAATTGTGCTTGGAAATCGTGAGAAAAGCAAGTGGGCCTGCATTACTCCAACTAGAAAATGTTGCACGTACGGTGTAGTTCTTCATAGACTTGATGCAGTTGTGCCTTCTCCAAGAACCTTTACAGCATCTTTCCCTTTGAAAAGGCATACAAACGGTTAAGAGCTAAAGCCTCAACCATTGCTGTTTCGACCTATGAATGAGCCATGATGTGGGAGCTAAACATACACTCCAACCTATCCCAACCCAGCTCCCTCTTAACACTTGAATGTTTTCAGTGTGTCTTCCTGGATGCTATGTACATTATAATCTTGGATTATAATGTACATAGCATCCAGGAAGAGACATTGAGATTAACACTGGTTTAGTTTTTCATTTGCACAAAATATGTAGATACTTTTCCCCTTAAAAGTTGTTTTTACATTTTCAGTCCATTTTTGATGAATTGCAAAGGAATGCAGATAGAGTACCTGCCTGCTACTGCAGCCTTCTTGGGCAAAATCCCACATAGTTCTGATATTCAGATGTACCCATCCGCAGTATCGGCGTCTACGGCCCTGTTGGCTCTTTCCACTCTGGAATCCCTATTCAGGTCGAGGTTCACTCCTCTGTGATCACCTTGCAGAGTGCTTGTTTTTAACTGATTTTGTGCCTCGACAGAAGATCATGCAGGATTAGGTAAATGTTAACTGATAACAAGGGTTGAACTCCATGGCTCACAGGCAACCTTCACTACCTTCCCTTCTTTTAGAGTATTGTTGGTCATATAATTATGTTTCTAAGTCATACTGTGCAACCTAGAGGTGTTCAATTTGGTATCTATTTTGTGTCATCGGGTGTCTGCAATTCAAGAGACTGTAGTTTATGGCAGATCGTTTGGCAGTAGCTGAGCATGCCAAAATGTTCTGCGATCCTCCTCCCATCACTTGTTCATTTCCAAAGACAACATACATTCCACAGAGATGGTGGTACACTTTTTTCAGTCTGCTGTTGTTGACGCAGTAATGACTCATATCATTGTTAATCTGACCGACTGGTGGTGTGACAATGGACAGGTGGTGGTGTGACAGAGCAAAACTGGCAGTGTGGCTATAGAGTATACTGATGGCAATGGATAATACTAGTTGGCATAAACGGTGCAACAGGTATTCTTTCTGTGAATGCTAGTGGTGTAGCAGGTGGTACCAGCATCCATTCTTGCACTGGTATGAGTTGTAACTGGATATTTCTCTTGACAGGAGAACTACGAGAATGCCTCCAAGCTGGTGATCAACGATACAGAGCTCAAGCAAGTGGTGTATGTCTACAAGTGTGTGAACAGCACTCTGCAGATAAAGGGAAAGATCAACTCCATCACTGTGGGTGAGAGCTGACACCCTAGCAGATCAAAAGGGAGGGGATCAAAAGCGGGGTACAATCCTAAAGCAACATTCTGGGATGCAGCAGAGTTGGGAATGGAAATCCGAGATACTTTCACACAGAATTGTGCAATAGCTACGACAGTCTCAGTACTCTTGTTGAACATAATACTATATATGGTCTTGCAATTTCATCTCCAACTCTGTTCCAAACACGTTTTAATTAATTCACGGTTATTCTATCCACTAATTCTACAGGGATGTAATTCTATGGGTTCTATCTTGGAATCTGCCTTTTGCAATGGAGGGTGAGGAGGGGATGTACTAACAAGTGTCACAGTAAAATTTAGGAAGTGTTTTTTTTGTTTGGTTTTTTTAGTTTTTTTTTTTTAATTTTTAAATGTATTATGCAAAGCAATGGGGTAACCCAGTATTCCTCAGAACCTGGGCCTATGTACTACAAACAACAATTGGTTCTGTCGGGTCAAACAATTTCTTTGTGGTATTAAACCTTTACAAAAGTGATTAACGTACCCATAGCGCTTGAACACAACCACAAGGACAAATTTGTGTTCACAAAGAAGATAATATTTTACTTTGTTTCAAATTATTCAAGTAAGGTCAAGAATTACCATGACTGACAAGGAAAGGCTGTCTGATAGTTCAATTAATAAAACGGCGCATGTGAGCGTGATTGTAGTGACAAGGTGGCGAGATTTGTGTATTATACAACAAGGTGACATGATACTGTACATATATTTACAAATGATATTATTCAAAACAAGGTCCAATTTCAAATTCAAGCAGCAATGGCCCTAGCTCCATAAATGAATTACATGGATTTGTGTGCTAGGAGGTCTATTAAAGCATGAACAAATAACCGTCGACGTTTCGACCCTGAGTTAAGGATGTCAAAAACGGGTCGTCTTCAGGACAGGGTGATGAGTTCGACAGCCTGCAGAGAGAGAGTTCTGAGTGAGTGTGTGTTCATAGCGTGTATGGGAACATGCCAATGCATGGGGTGTGTACAATACACTCACCGGTTATTCAAAAAATCGAAGGACGCACGTAGAGCTAGAGCCTTAGGGTGAAAACACCAGGGGTTTGGTCCAACTGGTAGTCAGGGGTAGACTGAATCAGTTACCTAAAATAATGACGGGGGATTTTATTAAAGAGAAAATAGGGTGAAAACATCCCTCAATTAAAATAGATGGAGACATCCAAAGAGGTTGGATTAACGGGTCAAGCATACCTGATAATGGGAAATGAAACGGAAAGAAGGATGCTCCAGGCACTCAGAGCATGTTCTTAACACTTAGTTGAATAGCAGACAGATAGAAGGATGCACCAGGCATTTTCTATCTGTCTGCTATTACCAATAAAAGTAGGCAGGGTCCAAGAAGGTTTGCCACCTTTTCAGATTCTTTTGGCAGCGGGTCTGATAGTGAGTCAGACCTTCAAGTAGTCGCACCACTGGCCAGGCACAAGGTTATCAAGAACCACACACAGCTGCTCTTATTCGAACCCCTTTGGGACCAATACCTAATGCCACTACACATACGGATGTCCATGACCTACACCAGAATGAAACCAACATGGTTGCTGGCTCGCAGGGATCCGATTTGACTGCTATTATTGGGCCACGCAGCAACAACATTTTAATGGCTGAAAATGAAGCATTAGACCGTACTCTACCCAATAGTAGATCTCCTGACCCCTCTGATCCAATTTTGAACCTCTCAGACTATATATTGGCAGAGACTGAGAACCAGATCCTTTCCAAGGGTCTCTCCTTTGTCCCTACTAAGCCTCCTGATTCATTCAACACCAAGTTAGAACTCCTGCAGTTCTTTAGAAAGATAAGATTGAAATATTTCTTCGCTCACCGAGATTCACTCTCCACACCTGCCACAGCCACACCATTCAAGTCTCCCTCCACATTTACTCCACCTACATACCTAATGAGTCAAAAAATCATTGCGTATCAACAAATAGTGTTAAAAGAGACTATGGAGATTCTAGAAAAACGCAAGTATATACAATACAACACAACCCTTGAAGAAAAACGAGCTCTAGAATCACTGAAATGCAATCCTAACATCGTCATCAAATCGGATAAAGGTGGAGCTGTAGTAGTACAGAACAAGGACCACTATATTCAAGAGATCCTACAACAACTGAGTGATCACAACAGTTACCAACGCATTCCTAAGGACCCTACATCAGACGTTAGGAAACTGATACAGGACCTCACCAGAAGAGGATTAGAGGTGTTTCCTCAGTGAGCCAGAATTCGATTTCCTAAACCAAAAGAATCCTAGGATCCCTACCATCTACACCTTACCTAAGGTACATAAAAACCTTGAGAGGCCACCAGGAAGACCAATAGTTTCAGGATGTGGTTCCCTCCTGGAACCCTTGAACCAATATATTGACTATTTCCTCCAGCCGTGGGTTGAACAAACCACATCTTACATAAGGGACACCATGCACATGATCCAAACTGTGCAAAATCAACCATTCGAAACAGCGGCACAAATATTGGTCACGCTTGATGTTTCCTCCCTTTACACAAGCATCCCGCAATCTAAGTCCTTGGAAGTAATAAGATCTGTACTGGACAAACGTGTCACACCACATTGGGTCCCTACTGACTTCTTGATAACCCTGCTTGAAATAGCAATGTCAAAAAACTACTTTGTGTTTCAAAATCAACACTACCTGCAGTGCAAGGGCGTGGCTATGGGGGCAGGCTTTGCCCCAAGCCTAGCCAACCTGTTCATGGACGCCTACGAAGAGGAGCACCTTTACTATATCGATAACCCCTACATAGAAAACATCAGTATGTGGAAGAGGTATATCGACGACGTTTTTATGATTTGGTCAGGTAATGAAGCCACATTGAATGACTTTTGTGTCTGGCTGAATGGGAGGTCCAGAGACATTCAGTTCACTATCTCATCCAGCAGGGATTCTATCAGCTTCTTAGACCTCACGTTGCAAATTGAAGATGGTTTGGTTTTTACCAACCTATACAGAAAGCCCACTGAACGTAATACCTTGTTCAAATACAATTCCAACCATCCCAGGAGCCTCTGTGATAATCTACCCTATGGGCAATTTTTACGCCTACGCCGGAACTGCTCACACAGATCTAATTATTTTGAAGAGTCTGAGACATTGATACAACGGCTGACGGACAGAGGTTATCCTTTGGGCCTTCTGAAACGTGCCAAGAAAAGGGCTTGGTATTGCCCACGTGAAGCACTACTGGAAGTCAAACCCAAGACCAACCAAAGTGACAAAATGGTCTGTGTCACGACCTACAATCCCAAAAGCCATGAGATCAAGAGGATAATCAAAAAATATTGGAATTTGGTGGCTACAGAAATTGGGACCACAGAAGATCCATTATTTGCCTTTAAACGTGGAAGAAACATCAGAGACTCTGTAGTTTGTGCATATCTGGAAACTCCCAAACAACCTAACCTAAGGATGCAACTCAACTTACCCCCGGTGACTGGCCACCACAAATGTGGTCATTGTAAGACCTGCCCTCTTACCATTGAAGGAAACAGTTTTTCGCATGCCAACCGTACCTACACAATGTCACATTTTATCAACTGCAATAGCACCAACTTGATTTATGTCATCAAATGCCCCTTCGACAAACTATATGTGGGGCAAACGACACAAAATATCAAATGCATGATCCTACAACACATTAGCAGGATCAGATGTCATACACAAGGGGCACCCCTAGTCGACCATTTTGTCAACTCCGCACACCACCCTGAAAGCCTTAGATGGACTGTTCTGGAGAAAGTACAGTTACACCCTAGGGGCGGCAATCTTTCAGCTTCACTCAATCTCAAGGAATGTAAGTGGATCCATTTATTAAACACAGTGGCTCTTGGTTTGAATGAAATGGAGGAGACACACAAACAGATGGGTCAACTTGGGAACAGATGACATTGTTTCCCTTATTCACATGGTAGACATGCCTTAGTTGTAGGGCAAATGGGTTGATACACATTTTTAACAACAAGGGTAGGATACTCTGGTTTCTCCTTGCACCAACGGGGGTACATTCCATTATCAGGAGTCTTTCCCTGACATAGAATAGTTCCTTAATTGTTAAATGGCTCCGCAACCCCAAATGGCGGGCACACATTCGTTGATGGTCACATACGTGATTTCTGTATGTTTACAAACGTTTGCCTTGCCAGACTACTTCACGTAGCCATCTCAAACATCAATTACCATCGAATACTCTCCGTACATTCAATGAATGAACGTTTATTTATTTTTTGTTTGCATAAAACATTACCAATGCTTCGTTACCCCACTTATTGTTGAAATGTGTGGATTAATGTTGAAATATGTGGATTAATCAATTGTGTGTTTTAGCAAACATTGAGCAGATGTAACCTTCTATGTCCGCCAAATATTTCTGACCCAGATGTTATCTTTCAGTGTAATTATTAACTCTCCTCCAAAATTTGAGCCCGTATCATTTTAAGATATTGAAGCCACATTAATGCACTACATTGTTACTTTGTTTCCCCATCCCTACTGTATTTTTACTCTAAAACCGGGAAGTCTTTTTTCTGTTTAACTCCCGTTTCCCTGCCGGTTTTAGCTGCTGCACGCTAGCGTGCACTTCAGTTTCATCACGCAGCGCTCCATTTAACCACAGGCGTTTCCGCTGTTGTCGGCAAAGAGTGCAGAATCCTGCCGCCGGCCAGCTGTCACTAGGTATGTGTGCTCTTGTACTTTGCTCAGCTTAGTCGCATTCCCATTTCACTCGTCATTTCAGACTAAGATCGGGTTCTTCTCTCCCCCTGTATAGCTACAGTGATGCCTTGAAATTACCACGACACGCCATGTCTGGCATAAATCAGTACGCCTAATTGCGATTTTTGCCAACACTAAACAGAGATCCAGGTACGCTTTGTCCACAGTCTCGATGGGGTTTTTAAGCAATTGTCTCCAATGTGAACCGCATATTTAGGATTTATTCCATATTTTCACAGTTTGATGCCCCACGACTGGTTTGTCTGCCATTCAACTCAGTGTTTTGGCGAAAAATGCTCGGAGTGCCTAGAGCATCCTTCTATCTGTCTGCTATTCAACTAAATGTTTTGGAACACGCTCTGAGTGCCTGGAGCATCCTTCTTTCTGTTTCATTTCCCATTATCAGGTATGCTTGACCCGTTAATCCAACCTATTTGGATGTCTCCATCCATTTTAATTGAGGGATGTTTTCACCCTATTTTCTCTTTAATAAAATCCCCCCCCGTCATTATTTTAGGTAACTGATTCAGTCTACCCCTGACTACCAGTTGGACCAAACCCCTGGTGTTTTCACCCTAAGGCTCTAGGGTCTAGCTCTACGTGCGTCCTTCGATTTTTTTTTTGAATAACCGGTGAGTGTATTGTACACACCCCATGCAGTGGCATGTTCCCATACACGCTATGAACACACACTCACTCAGAACTTTCTCTCTGCAGGCTGTCAAACTCCTCACCCTGTCCTGAAGAAGACCTGTTTTTGACATCCTTAACTTATGCTGTTTGTCAGGGTCGAAACGTTGACGGTTTTTTGTCCATGCTTTAATAGGCCTCCTAGCACACACATCCATGTAATTCATTTATGTAGCTAGGGCCATTGCTGCTTGAATTTGAAATTGGACCTTGTTTTCAATAATATCATTTGTAAATCTATGTACAGTATCATGTCACCTTGTTGTATAATACACAAATCTCGCCACCTTGTCACTTCACTCACTATGTCACTATAATCACGCTCGCATGCGCCGTTTTATTAATTGAACTATCAGACAGCCTTTCCTTGTCAGTCATGGTAATTCTTGACCTTACTTGAATAATTTGAAACGTAAAGTAAAATATTATCTTCTTTGTGAATAACACAAATTTGTCCTTGTGGTTGTGTTCAAGCTCTATGTGTACGTTAATCACTTTTGTAAATGTTTAATACCACAAAGAAATTGTTTGACCCAACGGAACCAATTGTTTGTAGTTTTTTTTTGTTTTTGTTTTTTGGCATGAGCATTCATCTTAGGCTGAAGTGGTAATGCTAAATCGGTAGGATTCACTGGGGGGGGGGGTGATGTGGGTGGTTTTTACTTCAATCCATAGGTCATTTTGCACCCACCATCAAAGTTAAGTGAGTGGGAAAGGAGCAGCGATAGTAAGTGAGCCTACTGGGTTGGCCACCAGCTACTTCGCCCCTTTTTGAACTGGATCGGCCTTTGATATTAAGAGGGTGTGTAGTATCTGTTACAGTCTGGACTTTAGAGCACTTGTTTACTGTGTGACATTAACTTCCAATGGAAATTCTCTTTGCACGTTCTCAGATAACTGTAAAAAGCTTGGCTTGGTCTTTGACGATGCTGTGGGCATTGTGGAAATCATTAACAGCCGAGATGTGAAAGTGCAGGTAAGGGTGCTCCAACAATTGTTGTGGTTCAACTGTGAGAAATCTGTTGCTGGCTTGTGCACTGAAATAGGAATAATGTGCTTAATAGTCACACCATGCAGCACTCTTCTGTGATCTTCCTTTACAAGAAACTGTCTTAGTGTACTAGTCCACCTCAGTAGAGTCATGGTAGTTCCGGGTTGTCCTTCATTTGCAAAATTAGACATATACCCCTCTTTCGGTTGCTGAAGACATTTTGGAGACATTAGAAAGCTTCCCTAAGAATGCATTCCGCCAGTTGCTTACCATTGGCTCTGTGGTTTGTAACTCACATTTTCTAGCTTTCTATTTGCTGGCTTTACTTGTTTGTCTGTTGGGAGTGAGTTTGTCCCTCCCAAGGAGCAAATCCCTTTCACACTATCTCTTTGTATTCTTGCACGAATGCTCCTGTCTGTAAACAGGCCTGTAAATCTTGTTCTTATCTTGTCACATTTGCTGTGCACTCAAAGACCGAGGTCAAATGTCAGGCTCTGTCTTCCAAGGGAGCTTGGTGTTTACTTTTCTTTTTTTGACTTCAAAGTGAGAAGATTTAGGTGACAATCTTGCAGGATACTGAGGATAGCAAAGTTGTTGTGTTTTTTTCTAGCAAACCACATTTAAATAAATAGTGCAAGTATTTGAAAAGAGTATAGTTTTAGTAGTAAAACTGTATGTCTGTGCAAATGTAATGGTCATTTCAATTAAAAATGTATTGTCTGTAATGGCAGTGTGCTACCGCACCATGCATACTCAACTCTACGCCACTCCACTTAACTCTGCACAATTCCACTTTACCTCACTGAACTCTGCAACACTTTGCTCTGCGCCCCCTGCACACTTTGCTCTGCGCCCCCTGCACACTTTGCTCTGCGCCCCCTGCACACTTTGCTCTGCGCCCCCTGCACACTTTGCTCTGCGCCCCTGCACACTTTGCTCTGCGCCCCTGCACACTTTGCTCTGCGCCCCTGCACACTTTGCTCTGCGCCCCCTGCACACTTTGCTCTGCGCCCCCTGCACACTTTGCTCTGCGCCCCTGCACACTTTGCTCTGCGCCCCCTGCACACTTTGCTCTGCGCCCCTGCACACTTTGCTCTGCGCCCCTGCACACTTTGCTCTGCGCCCCTGCACACTTTGCTCTGCGCCCCCTGCACACTTTGCTCTGCGCCCCCTGCACACTTTGCTCTGCGCCCCCTGCACACTTTGCTCTGCGCCCCCTGCACACTTTGCTCTGCGCCCCCTGCACACTTTGCTCTGCGCCCCTGCACACTTTGCTCTGCGCCCCCTGCACACTTTGCTCTGCGCCCCTTGCACACTTTGCTCTGCGCCCCCTTGCACACTTTGCTCTGCGCCCCTTGCACACTTTGCTCTGCGCCCCTTGCACACTTTGCTCTGCGCCCCTTGCACACTTTGCTCTGCGCCCCTGCACACTTTGCTCTGCGCCCCCTGCACACTTTGCTCTGCGCCCCCTGCACACTTTGCTCTGCGCCCCCTGCACACTTTGCTCTGCGCCCCCTGCACACTTTGCTCTGCGCCCCCTGCACACTTTGCTCTGCGCCCCCTGCACACTTTGCTCTGCGCCCCCTGCACACTTTGCTCTGCGCCCCCTGCACACTTTGCTCTGCGCCCCTGCACACTTTGCTCTGCGCCCCCTGCACACTTTGCTCTGCGCCCCCTGCACACTTTGCTCTGCGCCCCCTGCACACTTTGCTCTGCGCCCCCTGCACACTTTGCTCTGCGCCCCCTGCACACTTTGCTCTGCGCCCCCTGCACACTTTGCTCTGCGCCCCTGCACACTTTGCTCTGCGCCCCTGCACACTTTGCTCTGCGCCCCCTGCACACTTTGCTCTGCGCCCCCTGCACACTTTGCTCTGCGCCCCTGCACACTTTGCTCTGCGCCCCCTGCACACTTTGCTCTGCGCCCCCTGCACACTTTGCTCTGCGCCCTGCACACTTTGCTCTGCGCCCCCTGCACACTTTGCTCTGCGCCCCCTGCACACTTTGCTCTGCGCCCCCTGCACACTTTGCTCTGCGCCCCTGCACACTTTGCTCTGCGCCCCCTGCACACTTTGCTCTGCGCCCCCTGCACACTTTGCTCTAATCTATGCCACAGCATTGTACGCGGCTGAATTCTATTCCGCTGCACTCTACGACACTATACTCTGCAACACTTTACGCTAATGCATGCCACTCTGCGCTGCGCCACGCCACTCTGCACCATTCTAATCCACGCCACTCTGCACCATTCTAATCCACGCCACTCTGCACCACGCCACTCTGCACCATTCTAATCCACGCCACTCTGCACCATTCTAATCCACGCCACTCTGCACCATTCTAATCCACGCCACTCTGCACCATTCTAATCCACGCCACTCTGCACCATTCTAATCCACGCCACTCTGCACCATTCTAATCCACGCCACTCTGCACCACGCCACTCTGCAACATTCTAATCCATGCCGCTGCAATTTATACCACTCTACTCAGTTCCACTCTGCCCTTCCAATACACAACACTCTGCCACTCTACTCCACTCTTTGCTATTCCACTCTACAACACTCTCCTGTATGCCACTAACTTTAATCCATGCTGGACAGCAGCCACGTTGATGTACAACATGGCTAAAACACATTGTCTAAGCCAATAACTCTTGTATAGGTGATACCTATTGGTTTTGCCAATGCTCGTTGAGTGATGGGAGTACCCACTACCTGCTTCTTGTCTACTGGTTTTACACACTCTCTTAGCCTGCCTGTTTCATTGTTGCAACACTGTTTGAAACTCTGTACTCCGTGTTATTGTTATGCTGTGAGTGTGCAGTGTTACTTTCCATGTGCCAGCATTATTGCGGTCTGGATTCCTTGACTCTGCTGATTTTCCACGACGTTCTTTCCTTGCAGGTTTTGGGTAAAGTGCCAACAGTGTCCATTAATAAAACTGATGGCTGCCACGTGTACCTGAGTAAAGATTGCTTGAAATGTGAGATAGTCAGCGCCAAATCCTCTGAAATGAACATCCTAGTTCCGACCAGCAGTGGCGATGACTTTGTAAGTCATTGACTTTTCTCTCTTTGTGACATCTGCATAGAGGCATGGCAGACTTTGGCTATGGTGGGCTGTTGGGTGGTTACCCAGGAGGGAAGAGAGGATGTGTGTTCCTAGATTAGGCCTTGGTTTAGTTTAGGGGAAAAGAGCCGTGTTTTGGGGATGGGCTTTGTAACACAGGAGGCGGGGTAAATCTGTTTCTAGAGAGTGCTACGGGCGTCTTAAATAAGGAAGAGGGACAAATTGTTCCTCGAGTTTGCTGTGACTGTTTTCAGAGGACGGACCCACCATTGTGCAAGGTATGAAAAATCTACCCAAGCCGAACATCGGCGTTTTCCAAATTGTAGCACATAGTAAGGAACATTGCTCAAATTGCACTCCTTGTATGCATAACAAATGTGTGCTTATTTGCATCGAAGCAGAGAGGAAATATTTCATACCAAACAAACAAAAGTTGGTAGAAAAGTCTGGATTGTCAAAATAGTTTCCATGGATACTTTGTAGCTGGAATGAGCAGTGGGCAGTTAAGGAGGAGGACATGAGGTCTGGTTCCTGGGTGCATTCGGAGGGTGGTTTTTGATAGGATTTTGTTTTGCAGCATTGTTTTGTGGTAGATTTAGATGTTTAAACGCTTATGCACGCTAGGAGCCGTTTCCAGTATAGGTTTAAAGTTAAAAAAACAAACAGTGGGTGTCTCAACAAGCAAGCACATGTGTTTATAATCACTGGTCGAATCGAATGTTTCCGAGTCGAGTCCAGTATCTTCCACAGAGTTTTATTATGTGATTTCTAAATTGTGGTGCGCAAGATGGTAGGTAGCATCTTGTGAGGACTTCTTGTGGCATATAAGTTTGTGCTGAACTCTTCTAATGGAGGCTGTTCCCCCTTCTGTGCCTACATAAACAAGCTAAACAACAATGGTATGGGATGTACCTGGAACAAGTGCCACTCGTTCAGGTTAATATGAGAATTAACATTCATTACGTTTTTGCACTTCAGGCCGGGGGTACCAGTTGTCTGCTGTGCTGTCCTGTCTGTGCACATTGTTGGCTTAGTGATGTTTATTAACTAGTTCCTTCTCTTCATAGAACGAGTTCCCAGTACCTGAGCAGTTCAAGACTGTTTGGAACGGACAAAAGCTTGTCACCACCATGACGGAGATTGCTGGCTGAGATGTCCCCGAGGCCCCTGGAGTGAAGAATCCTTCTCTGCTTGCCTTACTGCATCTTACTGCTCTCACTGCTTCTCTGCCCTCCCTCCCACCCTTCCTTCCTCACGGGCTTGGAACCTGGCTGCTTGCCTTCTTCGTATACCTCAGCACTGGGATTGGGGGTAAGATGGTGTTCCCCTTGCACACATTCCTGCCCCATGAAAGCCTCCTTCTCCCCACCCCAAAGCTTTATTTCCCGGCTGCTGCTTTTGTTACGCCATTGGATCTCTGCCCATGGGTTAAATGTTCCCAGGTGCCGTGCGCTTGGTTAGCCTAGAAAGGAGAGGACTCTGCTGGTCCGCCACTAGGCTGTCGTCTTAGAAGAATTCTTCATCCAGGAACACTCCAGTGCCAAGCCTTGCACATAATTCAGGTGTTACAGATCGCTTCCACAACTCATTAAAACATAACAGGGTCTGTGCATAGGGTGTGGAGTCCCCAGCACAACGTGTTTCAGCAAAATGATAATCTGATTTTATGTTCTTATTGACCTCAAGAACTCATCAAAGGGACAGAAAGGGGATGTGCAAGCATCTTCCTGGCCACCGGACCAAAAGTGGAGGGCGTGGGTATAAAGCCCTCCTCCCTGCTTCATTCCATCGCATCCAATAACGAGGAGCCCACTTAACGACTTATAGAAATGCATTGGTTTTGGGCTCACCAACCCTTGGGCTTTGCTGTTTCCCCACCTAGTCTCTGCTCTGGTTGTGAAGGCTGTGGGGAATTAATTGGGAGGTAAGGTTAGTGACTCCCATCGCCACAGAGCCCAGTAATACAGGGGGCTCCATCTTCTGGCTTTGTTCACATATGTGCACACCCCTCCTTTATCTCAGCTTCTTTGACACTTTCTTTCCTCTGCATCTGGATTTCTCTCCTTTGACCGTGCTGTCCCAGGGATGTCCGACAGAACGGTCTTGTTTTGATGCACATGAAGGGACCACCGCTCGCCAGTGCCATCCACGTCTGAATAAATCTGTCCCCACAGTGTTTCCTTTGTAAATTTTGCGAGACTTTTTTCATGAGTATAATTAACAAATATATGCAATTTTTTTTATTCTCCATTGACTTTAAATTCTTTCTTGAGATTTGTGGGAATTAGCCTTTCCAATGTACGTACAGTGAATGAAATAGAATAAAGTCAATGCCAATTGTTAAGTATTCCTTTCTTGTTTTAAATACCAAACCGAAGAAAGTGAGCAGTTAAGATGTCGTTGGCACCATATTTGCACATGCTGGCACAAAAAGGGGGTGGGAGGAGGGCAGTGGGTGTATTGGTGTTGTGATCTGAAAGAGACACGTTAGTGATAGATTCCTTACCTTAGAATATCCCCAGGCGTCAGGCTGGATCCGGAAAGTTTTGCGTAGCAGTACCCTTGCGCGTCGGTAGGCGGCGTCGTGCGGCTCCGCGTCCGTCGTCGGCGTCGTGATCGCCGGGATGACGTCGCGGGCAGTACTTAGGCGCCGCCCCTGCGCGCTGACGTCAGTTCTTCTTTTTCCGCGCCAGCAAGCGCAGATCCGGGAAGAGCAGTGCCCTGGTCAATTTTTGACCATACTTTTTGGTGATTTTTTCACTGGTTTTTTTTTTTTTCCAACTTTACGGTGTCGTAGGGATGCCCGGCTTCAAGCGATGCGGCGCCTGTGCGCGGATGATGTCCGTCACCGACCCGCATTGGGAGTGTCTCTTCTGCCTCGGCCGAGGCCACGTCACCGAGTCTTGTCCCGAATGCCAGGCCCTCAACCCGAAAGCTTTGCGAGAGCGGTCTCGAAAGCTCCTCGAGGCCCGGCATTCGGCTCCGCGGAAGCCCCGGTCGCGTGAGAGGTCCAGGGGTCGCTCGCGGAGTGCACACCGGTCGCCGACTTCTTCGTCCGGTAAGTCTAAGCACAAGAAGTCCAAGAAGCATCGTCGCTCTCGGACTTCGCCTCGCCGGTCTCGCGACTCGGCTGAGGCCCCTCCCGGCACCGTCCCCGCCCCGCGGCCCCGGACTTGCCTGTGGAGTCGCCCCCGTCATACCCGCCCTTCCCGGGTTCGGGGGCGGATCCGGCCAAGGTACAGGAGTTCCTGTCGGCCATGGCCCGCCTCTTCGGGCCTTCAGGCCCCTCCGGTGCGCCTTCGGGCCCCGCGGGCCCTGATGGGGTTGCTCCGGCGTCGCCGGCGGCTCCGGCCCCGGCGTCGCCCGAGCCTCCGGCCTCGATCCCGGCTCCGGCTTCGGCCCCGGCCTCGATCCCGGCTCCACAACCCCCATCGACGCCGGTCGACCTCACGACACCTCCGCCGGCGCCGATGTCTCCGGTGCCGTTCTCGACGCCGCCCTGGGCTCCGGGCGGCGTCGTCCCCAGTTCCTTCCGGCTCCGGACATGGACCCGGAGCGACGTCGCTCGACGCCGGCTCCGGCGCCGATGGGACCTTGGGTCCCAAATGTCCCTCCTCCTCCTTATTTTGAACCAGAGGAGGACCAGGAGGACTGGGAGGGGTCTGATGACCCTCTGACACGCAACTGTCAGTATGATGAGGACTGGACAGAGTCTAGGGGAGGCCAGTGGTCTGGATACTTCTCCTGACACTGGCATGCTGTCTCCTCCCGTGGCTACGGAGGAGGGGGCCAATTTTGGTACGGTGTTGCGTAGGGCTGCTGGGGCCTTACGTCTCCAGCTCCCTACTTTGACGGTCAAGACTAACATCTTGACAGAGGTGCTTCAGCCGGCAGCCTCCTCTGCGGAGACTGTGCTGCCGTTTAACGACGCCCTCACTGACGTTCTTTTGGGCGCCTGGTCCAAGCCCAACACAGGGGCTCCTGTGGATCGGAACGTGTCACGACGCCATCGCCCCGCTCCGGGCGACCCCCTGTTTCTTTCTGTCCACCCCACTCCTGAGAGCTTGGTTGTCCAAGCCTCCGCTTCCCAAACCGCCTTCCCTACCGCTCCTCCGGATAGGGAATCCAAACGCCTGGATCAGTTTGGGAAGAAAGGTTTTTCTTCCTCCAGTGCTGGCTTGCGGTCCGTTAACACCGCTTGTCTTTTGGGCCGATATACCCACTCCCTGTGGGATTCGGTGGCGGATGTTTTGCCCCAGTGCCCTGAGGAGGTCCAGGCACTGCTTTCCCGCGCCATTGCGGAAGGAAGGGATGCGGCCAAATACACTATCCGTTGTGGCCTTGACACCGCCGACTCGCTGGGCAGGTCGATTGCAACGACGGTGGCGCTCCGGCGCCACGCCTGGCTGAGAACCACTGGTTTTTCAGGGGATGTCCAGAATACTCTCATGGACATGCCCTTTGATGGAGTCGGTCTTTTGGGTCCAAAGCAGACCATGCGTTGGAGCGCTTTAAGGACTCACGGGCTACTGCAAAGTCCCTGGGCCTTTCTGCTACACGCCCTCCGCTGCCTTCTGC
Source organism: Calotriton arnoldi (assembly GCA_963921515.1). Classification (NCBI taxonomy): domain Eukaryota; kingdom Metazoa; phylum Chordata; class Amphibia; order Caudata; family Salamandridae; genus Calotriton; species Calotriton arnoldi. The sequence goes on along the minus strand of CAWUFW010006181.1, from coordinate 433,837 downwards.
TTTTCGCCCCTATCGTGGCCACGGTAGGGGCGCCCCTTCACGTCAGCAGCCCAGCCACCGGCCCGCGCAGCAGGCGTCTTCGCGTGGCCGAGGACGTGGATTCCGCCGTGGCGGATCGGGCAACCAGCGTGCGGGTCAGGCCACCACCTCCAACCCGTCCGCGGCCTCCAAGCCCTCCTAGTCCCTCCTTTCAGGTGCACGGCACGCCAGTAGGGGGCAGGGTCCGCCATCACCTTCCCCACTGGCGCACCATCACCTCGGACAGGTGGGTCTTGGACATTGTCCGAAGGGGCTACTCCCTCCCCTTCGAGACCACCCCCCAGCCATGCCACCTCAATTCCACCGCATGTCAGGGGATCACTTGGTGCTTCTACAGAAGGAAGTCACGGCCCTCTTGGCCAAGAGGGCCATCGAGCGTGTTCCGACCCCAGAAGTAGGGCGTGGTTGCTACTCCCACTACTTTCTGGTGCCCAAAAAGGACAAGGAGGACATGCGTCCTATCTTGGACCTCCGGAACGTCAATCGCTTCCTCCGGAAGGAGAAGTTCAAGATGCTCACCCTAGCTCAGGTCTTGACTGCCCTCGACCCTGGAGACTGGTTGGTAGCGTTGGACTTGCAGGACGCGTATTTCCACATCCCCGTCCTGCCGGCCCACCGGCGTTACCTTCGGTTCACGGTAGGCCCCGAGCATTTTCAGTTCACCGTGCTCCCCTTTGGCCTTACCAGTGCCCCTCGGGTGTTCACGAAAGTGATGGCGGTGGTCGCAGCTCATCTGCGCCGGGCAGGGGTTTCAGTCTTCCCCTACCTCGACGACTGGCTGCTGAAGGCGGGCTCGTCCCAGGCAGTCGTCTCCCACCTCCAGACTACGGCCGAACTCCTGCACTCGCTGGGGTTCTCCATCAATGTGCCGAAGTCGCATCTAATTCCTTCTCCACAGCTCCTTTTCATCGGAGCAGTTCTGGACACGACGCAGTTTCGGGCCTATCCTCCCGAACGGCGAGTCCGGGATATTCAGGCTATGATTCCGATCTTTCGGCCTTTATCCTGGGTTTCGGTACGGATGACCCTGAGGCTGCTGGGCCTCATGGCCTCCTGCATCCTGCTGGTCAATCATGCCAGATGGCATATGCGGGCTCTGCAGTGGGACCTGAAGTTCCAGTGGGCGCAGCACCAGGGCAACCTGTCCGATCACGTCCAGATCTCGGAGGGGACTGCAAAACAGTTGCAGTGGTGGCTCTCGAACCGGCAATGGGTCATGGGCAGATCCCTCTCCCTTCCCCAGCCAGAGCATACAGTTGTGACGGACGCGTCCCTTCTGGGATGGGGCGGTCACATGGGAGAGGCGGAGATCAGAGGCCTCTGGTCTCCGGCGGAGTCCCGGCTCCATATCAACCTTCTGGAGCTCCGGGCGATCCGGCTTGCACTCAAGGCATTCCTTCCCTCTGTCAAAGGGAAGGTAGTGCAGGTGTTCACAGACAACACCACCGCCATGTGGTACTGCAACAAACAGGGCGGGGTGGGGTCTTGGACCCTTTGTCAGGAGGCTCTGCGCCTCTGGACATGGCTGGAACATCAGGGCATGTTCCTGATGGTTCAACACCTGGCAGGTTCTCTGAACGCCAGGGCGGACGAACCTCAGCCGCAGGTGCATAATGGATCACGAATGGCGTCTTCACTCGGAAGTGGCGCAAGGACTCTTTCTACAGTGGGGAGAGCCTTGGTTAGATCTATTCGCCACCGAAGAGAACGCGCAATGTCATCAGTTCTGCGCGTTGGAATTTCCAAGGCGGCACTCGCTCGGCGACGCTTTTCGTCGCGAGTGGAGTTGCGGTCTGTTGTACGCCTTTCCGCCTATACCACTTCTACCCAGAGTGTTGAAGAAGATTCGGCACGACCGGGCCCAAGTCATTCTTGTGGCTCCGGACTGGGCTCGAAGAGTTTGGTATCCCGAGCTACTCAATATGAGCATAGATCCCCCGATCCGTCTGCCTCTTCGGGAGGATCTTCTGTCGCAGCAGCAGGGGACGGTCCTCCACCCGAACCTGTCCAGTCTACACCTGCTTGCGTGGAGATTGAGCGGCGGCAGTTGATTCCTTTCGACTTGCCTCCCGAAGTTTGTGATGTGATTCTGGCAGCCAGGCGTCCCTCCACTAAGGTGGTATACGCCTGCAGGTGGAACAAATTTGTGGCATGGTGCACAGCAAAGGCTGTGGATCCCCTTTCTGCCCCTCTTTCTGAGGTCCTTCTGTTCCTTCTCTCTCTGGCCCAACAGGGTTCTGCCCTGGGTACCATCAAGGGTTATCTTTGTGCTATCTCGGCCTTCCTCAGGCTCCCTGATCAGCCCTCCCTTTTCAAGTCCCCTGTTGTTAACAGGTTCTTAAAAGGCATTACTCACCTCTTCCCTCCTGTTCCGTTTGTAATGCCTCAGTGGGACTTGAACTTGGTTCTTACCTTTTAATGTGCGCTCCCTTTGAGCCTCTGCATAACTGTCCTCTTCGTCTTCTGACTCTGAAGACAGCCTTTCTGGTGGCCATCACCTCCGCTCGGCGGGTGAGTGAGCTCCAGGCTCTATCTTGCAAACCTCCCTTTCTGTCTGTTCATCCAGACAAGGTTGTTCTTCGGACGCGTCCGTCCTTCTTGCCAAAGGTGGTTACTGCTTTCCACATTGGGCAGACCATCACTTTGCCCACCTTCTTTCCGCCTCCGCATCCTTCCAGAGAGGAAGAGAGGCTCCACCGTCTGGACCCAAAACGTGCGCTCTCTTTCTATATTGACCGCACAAACCACTTCCGGGTGGATGACCAGCTCTTTGTTGGCTACGTGGGCGCCAAAAAAGGTCGGGCGGTGCACAAGAGGACCATCTCCCGCTGGGTTACCTTGTGCATCAAGACCTGCTATTCTTTGGCTAAGAAGGAGCCTCCTGTTGGGCTGCGTGCCCATTCCACCAGGGCAACGGCTGCTACCACGGCCTTGGGCCGCGGTGTTCCGCTGCCGGTTATCTGTCAGGCAGCTACGTGGGCCTCGCTGCACACGTTTACAAAGCATTACTGCCTTGACAGTCAGGTCCGGAGGGACGGCTTCTTTGGCCGTTCTGTCCTCCAGGACTTCCTTGTCTGATCTTTGTTCGCAGACCCACCACCGGGGTTGGTATTGCTGGGGTATCTATTCTAAGGTAAGGAATCTATCACTAACGTGTCTCTTTCAGATGCACAAGTTACTAACTTGTGTAACGATATATCTGTAAGAGACAGTAGTTAGTGATAGATTCCTTACCGCCCCACCCATCCTCCCCGTTCTGCGAACTGATTTCTAGGGTTAAGGACATCCCTTTCAGGGCCCTAGTATTTTTCAGACACCTGTGTCAGCTTCTTGCATGGCTCTGCGTTCCTGGCGCGGAAAGTCGTGTACAGAACTGACGTCAGCGCGCAGGGGCGGCGCCTAAGTACTGCCCGCGACGTCATCCCGGCGATCACGACGCCGACGACGGACGCGGAGCCGCACGACGCCGCCTACCGACGCGCAAGGGTACTGCTACGCAAAACTTTCCGGATCCAGCCTGACGCCTGGGGATATTCTAAGGTAAGGAATCTATCACTAACTACTGTCTCTTACAGATATATCGTTACACAAGTTAGTAACTTGTGCATTAGTAGTAACGTTTGTGTTGGTATTGTACAGTCACGGGGAGCTGTGCTTACATGCGCAATGGTAAAGTAATCAGAAACTAGCATTAGCATATGGCAATGGAGGCTGACTCCAATGGGTTGGGAGAGTGATGCACGTACACTGGAAGCAGGCAGTCCATACTTGGTGATCTGTACCAAAGGAAAGGTTATTGGATACTGTTACCAATGAGAAGTATTCCCCCCCCCCCCCTTATATGTTTACAAAAGCAAAGAGTAAATATGTATTGCCAGATCTACCAAAGTATGAGAGAAAAAACATCAAAGGCAACACTATTTAAAAAAAAAAAAACATGCATATACTAGTGCAACCACACAGGTCGATGATTGATTGTGATCAGGAAGATGCCCTTGCTAGAGGAAGTTTATTTATGTACTGTTCTGGTTTCAATAGGTGGAAATTTCCCCATACATATCCTGGACCATTAGGCTATTTATTTTCAGGCTTTGGTTTGAAGTGGTGGCGTTTATCGATGCACATAATGTCACATACTTGGGAGCGTTTGCATATCCTGGTTTAGTGGCTATGGATTTGTACACACATGGGCACTTGCACACATACTGACACAGAAGAACTTCTGAGGACAAGGTTTGTATACTCTGGACTTCGTGATTGAATCCCAATTCAGACCTTAAGAATATTCAGGTGGGTCTCCACAAGTGCTTTCTGTCAGCAGTATGCACTGAATGCCTGTTGCAGCGAACATGCTTAATTTCGCCAAGCTCTTCTTTGAAACCTCTTGACTTTGAGCCTACCATCTTTCCCACTACCTTCTTATTAATTTGTTGCCAAGAATTGGGAGTACCAGAGGGAACGATTACCAGGTAAGATACATTACGTCTTGTGCTTGCTTCCTCTCCTGTTGAAAATTCCCTTCTGTGCTTCCATCACCAGTCCCGTACATCCGGCCTTTCCTATCTATTACCAGCACCCTTGCCATTCCCATCTCTGGTGTCCCTCACCCTTTCTTATCCCCAACTCAAATACTTTCTGCAGGCCCTATTCGATTCCCAATCCTAGTTTATTTTTTCCCTGGGGCCTATTTAATGCCCATTATCGTTGAATGTTGCTTCTAGGTCCTAGGACCCACTCCGTTGTAGCACCAAATCTGGTTCATCTAAATGTTTAGTAACCTATCCCAAATATGACAAAGGTGTTGTGTTTAGTCCGTTTTAATGGACGGGGCTAATGTCACAGGAAGGGATGCATGCATGAGCTGTGGCTGCTGCATTTTTTTTTTTAGGTCGAACCTAAGGCAACACATGCGTGCTGTTGCTTTGAACAACTAATGTAGTTAAAAAAAAAAAAAAAAGACATCTAAAAGGGGCTTTAAGCCTGCCCATTACTTACCATTCATTGGAATTAACGTTCCTCTAATTTCCATGCTTCTGATTGGTCAGCACGTCTTCCTGCATTGCCGTCCATTCTGTTTAGCATGGCCCAAGTACAGCTTCCAGTGGCTGGTGGCCAGTGTCCTTCCACTGGCTACGCACTTCTGAAAGTGCTTTTTTTGGGGGGGTGTACTCATTATTGCTTCCTCCCTCCTCATTGCTTGCCCACACCCTCGTGCCTTGCTTCTTAACCTGCTTGCACTTGGTATTTAGCATGTATTTATTAGGTGTGTGCAAAGCTTTCCAAGCCCTTTGAGAAGACTGCGGAACCCCCCCCCCCCCCCCACCGGTTACATTTACCCTCCACGCATAGCGAGGTATTCTTGCGCTTCTAGAACTCGGCGATACCAAACATGACCCATGAGGTGCCTGTATATTTGTGGTATAATTCACATAAATGTCTACGCTGGAAAATGCATGCAGGATTATTCGCTACAAGTTTACATTTTGCTCACATTTCTATGCACAATGGCTCTGAAGTGGAGAGGGACACTTACACTTGGACCTACAAACAAATAGTGCCTGTGAGAGGGAAGCACAAACAAATACAGGCTAGCATCAAAAAGATGCCAGACGCAATAGCAGATCAGTGTGGCAATCACCATCAGCGCTGCGTTAAACGACTTAGCATAGTGTTGTGCCAAATACCCGAAAATAAGTGCAACGCACTGGTCGTGCAAGAGCAAAGCCCCTTAAACATCACCCTGAACCACAGTTTACCTTCCTCACACAACACAGCGCTGCTTAACACAGGTGCAAATAGTACCCTAACCTATAACTAACTGAAAACCGGTGCAAACTATGGGCAAGCAATCTGAGACGTATAATTGGTACATTGAATCGCCTCCACCCTTATTCCCCCACCAAAACAGAATGGCGTTGAATATAATTCCAGATAATTTTAAATATAAAAATATAATTTTTATATATTTTATATAAAAGAGCTTGGTGGTCCAAGCCTCAACATCCAAAGGCACGTTTCCTACTGCTCCCCCAGATAGGGAATCCAGGAAGCTGGACCATTTTGGGAAGAAGTTTTCTTCTTCCCGCCAGCTTAGGACTGCGGTCGGTGAACACCGCATGTCTCTTGGGCCGTTACACCCACTCCTTGTGGGACACGGTTGCGCAAGTGCTGCCACAGTGCCCGGAGGAGGCCCAGGCCCCGTACTCTCCTGTGCAGTCGCAGAGGGTAGCGATGCAGCAAAGTTTGCCATTCGATGTGGGCTGGATACCGCTGAGTCGCTGGGTAGAACGATTTCTATGTCAGTAGCCTTGAGGCGCTACGCCTGGCTGAGGTCCACTGGCTTCTCCGGGGATGTCCAATCAACCCTTTTGGACGAGCCCTTGATGGCCGTCGCCTGTTTGGTGACAAGGCGGACAATGCGCTTGAGCGCTTCAAGGACTCTAGAGCTACGGTCAGATTATTGGGCCTCGCTGCCACCTCTCGCCCCGCTCAGTCTGCCTTTCACCCCTTTCGTGGCTACGGAAGGGGTGCCCCACCACGTTTCACCCAGGGCCACTGGCCGGCGCAAGCTACCCAGCCTCTGCACTGCTGGGGACGTGGGACCCAGCGCCGTGGGTCTGGGGGCCAGCGGGCGGGCCAGTCCACCAGTGCACCCTCTGCAGCAGCCTCCAAAGCTTCCTAGTCTGACCTTTCAGGGCCACCAGTTGCCAGTGGGCGTCAGGATCCACCATCACCTCCCCCACTGGCACAACATCACGTTGGACAGGTGGGTTTTGCAGATAGTCCGAAGGGGCTACTCCCTCCCCTTTGAGACTACCCCCCCCCTTCCATGCCTCCAACATTACATTGCATGTCGGAGGATCACTTGGGCCTTCTCCGTCAGGAAGTTACGGCTCTCTTGGCCAAGGGAGCTATCGAGCGAGTCCTGGTCCCAGAAGGAGTTTGTAGTTGTTACTCCCACTACTTCCTGGTACCCAAGAAGGACAAAGGCCTACGTCCTATCTTGGATCTCGGGGATGTCAACCGCTTCTTCCGGAAGGAGAAGTTCAAAATGTTGACATTAGCTCAGGTCCTGTCTGCCCTCGACCATGGAGACTGGATGGTAGCGTTGGACTTGCAGGATGCTTCCACATTCCCGTCCTGCCAGCCCACAGGCGTTACCTACGGTTCACGGTAGGCCACAAACCTTTTCAGTTTACCGTGCTCCCCTTTGGCCTTACCAGCGCCCCTCGGGTGTTCACGAAAGTGATGGCGGTGGTCGCAGCTCATCTGCGCAGATCAGGGGTTCCAGTCTTCCCCTATCTCGATGACTGGCTGTTGAAGGCGGGCTCGCCCCAGGCTGTCGTCTCCCACCTCCAGACTACAGCAGACCTCCTGCACTCGCTGGGATTCACTATCAACGTGCCGAAGTCACACCTGATTCCCTCTCAGAAGCTCCTTTTCATCTGAGCAGTTCTGGATACAGCGCAGTTTCGGGCTTATCCTCCCAAGCAGCGAGTCCGGGATATTCGGGCTATGATACAGATGTTTCAGCCTCTATCCCGGGTTTCAGTGAGAATGACCTTGAGGCTGCTGGGCCTCGTGGCCTCCTGCATCCTGCTGGTGGATTATGCCAGGTGGTAAATGCGGGCTCTGCAGTGGGATCTGAAGTTCCAGTGGGCGCAGCGTCGGGGGAATCTTTCCAATTGCATCCAGATCTCGGCGGGCACTGCACACCAATTGCAGTGGTGGCTAACGAACCAGGACTGGGTCAATGGCAGATCCCTCTCCCTTCTCCAACCAGAGTTCACAGTGGTGACAGATGCGTCACTCCTGGGATGGGGCGGCCACATGGGAGAGGCTGAGATCAGAGGCCTCCGGCGGAGTCCCGGCTCCACATCAACCTTCTGGAGCTCTGGGCGATTCGTCTTGCACTGAAGGCATTCCTTCCTTCTGTCAAAGGAAGAGTAGTGCAGGTGTTCAGACACCGCCATGTGGTACTGCAACAAACAGGGCGGGGTGGGGCCGTGGACCCAATGTCAAGAGGCTCTTTTCCTTTGGACATGGCTGGAACATCAGGGCATATCTCTGGTGGTTCAACACCTGGCAGGCTCCCTGAACGTCCGGGCAGACTAACTCAGCTGCCGGTGCATGATAGGTCACGAATGGCGTCTTCACTCGGAGGTGGTGCAAGGTCTCTTTCAGCAGTGGGGAGAGCCTTGGTTAGATCTATTCGCCACCGAAGAGAACGCGCAATGTCAGCAGTTCTGCATGTTGGAATTTCCAAGGCGGCACTCGCTCGGCGACGCCTTTCGTCGTGAGTGTAATTACGGCCTCCTGTACGCCTTTCCGCCTGTACCACTTCTACCCAGAGTGCTGAAGAAGATCAAGCGCGACCGGGCCCAAGTCATTCTTGTGCCTCTGGACTGGGCGCGAAGAGTCTGGTATCCCGAGCTCTTGAACATGGCCATCGATCCTCCGATCAGACTTCCTCTTCGGGAGGATCTTCTGTCGCAGCAGCAGGGGACGGTCCTCCACCCAAACCTGTCCAGCCTTCACCTCCTTGCGTGGAGATTGAGCGGTGCCAGTTGACTGCTTTTGACCTTTCTCCCGAAGTCTGTAATGTCATCTTGGCAGCCACGCGTCCCTCCACTAAAACGGTATTCGCCTGTAGATGGAACACATTTGTGGCATGGTGCACAGCAAGGGCTGTGGATCCCCTTTCTGACCCTCTTTCAGAGGTTCTCCTCTTCATTCTATCTTTGGCCCAGCAGGGCTCTGCTCTGGGCACCCTTAAAGGCTATCTTTCTGCCATTTCGGCCTTTCTTCGCCTTCCTGATTAGCCTTCTCTTTTCAAGTCCCCTATTGTAAATAGGTTTCTTAAGGGCATTACTCACCTCTTTCCTCCTATTCCTTTCGTAATGCCCCAGTGGGACTTGAATCTGGTCTTAACTTACCTTATGTGTGCTCCTTTCGAGCCACTACATAATTGTCTTCTCAGACTCTTGACCTTAAAGACTGCTTTTCTGGTTGCCATCACCTTTGCTTGCAGGGTGAGTGAGCTTCAGGCTCTATCTTCTAAACCTTGCTATCCATCCGGACAATGTTGTCCTTCGAAACTAGACCTTTTCTTCCCAAAGTGGTTATATCTTTCCACATAGGAAAGACCATCACTTTGCCCACCTTCTTCCCGGCCCCGCATCCTTCCAAGGAGGAGGAGGAGAGGCTCCACCGTCTGGATCTAAAACGTGCGTTATCATTTTTTTGTTTGGATCGCACAAAACAATTCCGGGTGGACGATCAACTCTTTGGCTATGTGGGCGCCAAGAAAGGTTGGGCCGTGCAAAAACGGACCATCTCTCGATGGGTCGTCCTTTGCATTAAGATCTGTTACTCCTTAGTGAAAAAGGAGCCTCCGGTAGGACTGCGCACCTGTTCCACCAGGGCTACAACAGCCACTACTGCTTTGGGACGTGGAGTCTCCCTCTGTGATATCTGCCAGGCAGCCACGTGGGCATCTCTGCACACGTTCACTAAACATTACTGCCTGCATAGTCAAGTCTGGGGAGAGGCTTCTTTGGCCGTTAAGTTCTCCAGGATTTTCTGGTGTGAACTTAGTTCGCAGACCCACCTCCGGGGTTGGTATTGCTGGGGTATCTTTTCTAAGGTAAGGTATCTATAACTAATAGTCTCTTTCAGATGAACAAGTTACTTCCCTTCGGTAAAGATCTATCTGCAAGAGACCTATATTAGTTATAGATTCCTTACCGCCCCACCCATCCTCCCTGTTCTGCGAACTGACTTCTAGAGTAAGGGACTCCTTTTCAGGGCCCTAGTTTTGTGCACCAGTGGTCAGTGTCTTGCATGGCTCTGTGCTTCTGGCATGGAATGTCGTGTAAAGAACTGACGTCAGCGCGCAGGGGCGGTGTCTAAGTAGACACTGTGACGTCATCCCGGTGATCACGATGACGAACGCGGAGTCGACCGACGCCACCTACCTACGCCCAGGGGTACTGCTGAGAAAAAATTCTCCGGATCCAGTCTGATGCCTGGGGTAATTCTAAGGTAAGGAATCTATAACTAATATATGTCTCTTACAGATATATTGTTACCTAAGGTAAGTAACTTGTTCTCCAGAAGCTATAGGCTGCTAGAATTGTCAAGAAATGGGCGGAGTAGGAAAAGCACATATGAGTGTGGGTGACCTTGTTTGGGTTATCATAGGACAAGTTCAAAACAAGGGTATGCAGTTCAATTATCTTAAAGATGCTTGAAGTAGGAGCACCATCTCTTGAGCCAACCACAAATAGGCCCCGTGCAGTATCAGGCCATGTAAATGTACTTGCTCTACTGCACCTGTTGTCATCATACACATGTGCAACAGTAGCTCCAATCTTGCAAACTGCATTTATTTGTATACATTGAGCAAGAAAAGTAAAAAGAAAATTTTTAAAAAAATCTTTGCATTTGAATTTTGTCCAAATCCAGGGTACTACAAAGGCACAGCCTTGGTGGATCTAAATGTGGTGCAATTGATATAATCTAAGCAAGAAGAGGAGTATTATCAATATCTCTCCACATGGAGCTACCACAGGAGGAAATTACGCTGCCACACAAAGGCAATCGTTGCTGATATTAACACTGCCTGATCAGAAAGGGAGGCCCATCTTAGACCTACGACTATCCAACAAATGGATCAGACTAGAGACATTTGAAGGTTAACATTGCATCAAATGTTCCCTCATTTGGGAGTAGGAGACTGGATGAGTGCAATTGATCTTCAGGATGCAGCCTGCTTCTTGGACCTTCTTAAAATGCATTGCCATGGTAGCAGCTCACTTGCGTTGACAGATCAACATATATCCATACCTAGATGATTGTTCTCTTGAAGCCAGCTGCCCAATCAGATTAAAGGATAATCTCCAAACGTGTCTCGCTCCTTCGTTGTTTAATGCAAGACTTCTTATGAGTCCTTTACAACAATGTGTGGAGGAACAATGGACTCTGAGGGAGAAAAACTGAGACAAACTCCAAATTATCTGAAACCACAATGGAGTCTAGGTTGGTAGGGCAAAGTAAACAAACCAATGCAGGGATAGAAATCATATAATACATCAGGCTTGCAAGTTCAATGCTGGTGTACCAAAGTGTATTTCAAGTGCCCAATCTAGTAGTGAAAGCGAAGACCAGTCAGACTCGGGAGAAGGGGCATCGAGAGTAGGCACTAATAACACCCGTTTTTGTTGTTTTTTTTCTTTTATTTTTAAGAGGGTTGCCTGATCGGAATATGGAATCATGGTAAAGACCATAAGTGAAACAAAGAAAGCAAGAAGGTGGAAGAGAGGAGGAACAGCAAGCCGCCATGAGAAAAGAGCGCTGCAAACAAGATCCTGGAGCAGAAGCAAATGAGGGCATTAAACTCCACTCAAGGCTTATAAGTTTGTTGAATAAATTACTGGCAGATTTGGAGATTAGTATTGACACCAGCGTGGATAGTGGACTTAAACAGAAGTCCAGATTTACTCCACGGATAACTAGTGGCAACAACTTTTATCTGTTCTATAAAATGATATGTCTTAATCTAGAAAAATGGACCAAACAGGCAGAAGAGAGATCCGTGCATCATAATGGGGAAAACGTAATACAATCGGAACAAACTGTGCTCAACTCAAACAGGATACCGATTTTATAACGGGAGAAGCTAATAAGGGTGGGAATTTTTTGACAGTGAATAGATTATACTATGATAATGAGGTCTGTTCACAGCTTAATGCTCCTTCATATGATATCTAAATGAGCTACCACCCTGTTTTATACATAAGCCGAGAGATTAATAACAAACTCAAGTACTTCCGAGATGGGGGTCTTTTTAAATAAAGTATAGCTGTATCTGAGAGTGGATAAACTCATGTACCCGTGTTTACATATTCTACCACAAATTCACAAAAAAGATGCTATTCTCACCTGGTAGCAAACACAACAAGATGATGGAATGAATGCTGAAACTTTTCAACCACTCACCCCCAGTCAAGAGATCTGGGTTTCATACATCCTTCTTTTGCTCACCATGCCACCCCAGTTTGGACCTAGCCATATGTAAATTAGTCTTGACCCTGCTCCTCATAGGAACAGTCCAGCCCGAACTGCCAGGCCCTCCCTGGACTGGAAACTAGCACCCTGGGACCGGTTTTGGGGTATTTGTCACCCCAAGTGTGCTAGATATGCCCAGATGTGGGTCCCGATTTCACTGTGCCACTGGATTAAATCTAGCCTGGCTAATGAGGAGTGATACCCCGAAACCGGTCCCAGTATGCTTGTTTCTGGTCCGGGGGGGGGGGGGGCCCGCCCCTGGCTTGGCTGTTCGGGCTGGACTGTTCCCATAAGGAGCAGGGTCAAGACTGATTTTCATATGGCTGGGTCTAAACTGGGGTGGCATGGTGAGCAAAAGAACCATGAGTTTAACCCAGATCTCTTGACTGGGGGTCAATGTTTGATTTGTTCCGCATTCCTTCTATCGTTTGTATGTCTTTGCATTACCACTGGGTAAGCCTATTATTTCAAGCATTGGTTCAGCGACGTAGAGTTGTCAGTGTTTTCCGGAGAGACTATGTGGTTAATCTCCCTTCACATATACGTGATACGTACCATGTTCTGAATCTATTTAATTATGTAGTATAGGAAGATGACGTAGTGTTGGTAACATTAGACATTGTCACTTTATACCAACATTATCCATGATTGGGGATTACCTGCACTGAGTCATTACCTTAATAAGAGACCAGCGGATTACATGGGGCACACTAACATGTTATTGGACATTACTACAGTTCCCTCTAAGGTAATTAATCTTCTAAAAGCACATTTTCCTACTTGGGAGTTAAATGTAGGGCTGCAAGAATGCATGGGCCCTCCATTCACACCCACTCACAAGGCTTCATTGCAGCATCTATCTTGGAAAACAGCTTTCCTAATTGCCAACACCTCTGCTTGCAGAGCCAGTGAATTACACGCTCTCTATTTTGTTGAGCCCTATATGGCTTTCCATTCCAATAGAGCGGTACTTAGAACACACCCTTTTCTTCTAAAGGTAGTCTCAGAATTTCATATAAATCAGTCTATTTATTGTCCTTCCTGTTAGATGTCAGGAGGGTTTTATAATTTTATCTAGTTAAGACCAAACCAATAAGAAAGTGTAACCATTTCTTTCTCAGTTACTGGGCAATAAAACAGGCTTAGCTACTTCAAAGCAATCATTTCTCAGGGAGGTTATATCTTGTATTTCTTTGTTACTAGTTGTCAAATAAATCGCTCTCTAAAGAATCTAGAGCGCATTCCACCTCAGTGAAAACAGCTGCTAGCGTCTGGTTAAAAAACACATTATTCTGGCTGAAATTTACAAAGCAGCCACATAAAAAACAGTGCATATTTTCACAAAATACTTACCTTGTTTTGGACAGAAGGGCTACCTACCTAGTTGGTCAAGCTACCCTCAAAAACCTGTGCTTACGGCCAGTAGGAATTCTTCACAATTGCTGGACTTCATCTCTTGTGGTCGAGAGCTTGCTACTCTATTCTTACATTTGTGATAATCAACGAAGATCCTACGATGCAGAAGAAATGGTTACTTTCTGTTCTGCATCGCAGTATGACCCTCCCACCTAACCGTCTTTTTCTTGGCCAAGAGAATAAATGCCAATGATATCCGTTTCTTCACTCTACATTTCCATCAGGAAGAACTGACTCTGAGAGCCAACTGTCAGTACAGTGCATTCTGGGATTGGAAGCATTGAACCTTCTTAAAGGATCAAGCCACCTTTTAAAAAAAAAAAAAAAAAAAAAAACATTTCTCCTTTGCTAATGTAATGCCTATCGGGCTTCCTTTTGCCCTCACTCAACACACTTTTTAGCATTAGTTTAGGATTAGGGTGCAGCAACAAAGTTTTTAATGGTTGGGTTCATTTTTCTTTGTACATTGGACCTTAATTTCTGGTTCATGGGTCTGGGGGGAGGTAAAGGGGGGTGGGACAGGCATTTCCCCTGTCCCTCTGGATACATGGTTTAAGGCATGTCCCTTGGCTTTTGATTAGCCTGCCACTGCCACCACCACCAGTCCACACACCGCCTTTATATAGCGGGATACATCTCCTGGTGTAGTTCCTCATAATCTGGGCCCAGCTCTTGAGTCTCATTGTCAGTTTAAAGGGAGACGTACGTGAGATTGCATGATTGTCGAGCTCACTGAGGGGAAAATACATAGGGGACCTCGCAGACCTTCACCAAGCCGTGCAGAGACTTTCATCTCAACGGTTAGTCATGATGTCTGCAAGCGCAGATGAACCCGTGTAGAAGCACAGAGCAGTTCTCTTATAGCCATTATTGATCATACAGTATGTTTCCAGCAAGAGTTAAAGCCAGACCTACCTCTGTCTCAGAAAAGCTACCACTTTCATGGAGATTGGATGGGGAGGCTTGTAGCATAAAAGCAGGGCCAAGTGGAACAAGAAACACCTAAGGTGACGCCCTTGAATTTCAAAGGTCAAGGGCTTGCAACTTCCTGAGTTTCTTTGTTTTTACCCTTTTTTACTTCCTGTTTTGCTCACTGGTCTACTGTAATATGTTATATCTGCAATAGCGCTGTATTGTAAAGACTGGCATCTGGGACGGCCCTGAGAAGGAGCTCACTCAAACATGTGATCTCATATATGGATTGATCAATTCATTCAAATATGCAGGTATGGCTTTACAGCCATCACCTATAAAACCATCTTCGAGCAGGTTTCACAAGGAAGGATTATAAATTGGAGAGAAGTCTTCACTTTTCAAAGTGTTTCCACATTCCCTGAAGAACTGTTTATTGGAATCATTCCCAGGAGCGTTTTATTCCACATTGACTTTTCCAGCAAACCTATATTTAGCAGTTGTCTGAAAAATATACAGTCCTTAATACGAGTCTGCTGTAATTTCAAAACACAAATACTAAAGAAATAGTGCAGCTGGAGTCCACCGTAGAGTCTGAATTGATTAAGCAGGAATGCATTAGACCAGACTTGGCTGATGATTCCTATCCACTGCCAATGTTGGGCCTCATTTATGAGGTTTTGCCGTAACGCAGTGCCGCAGACCTTCCGGCTGCGCTGCCCTACGGCAACAGAAAAGGGCAGGAATGTGCCGTATATATCAGATACGGCGCATTCCTGTCCTTTTCCCCTGCGCCGGCGCACAATGGGCTGCCGTGCGCCAACGCACACACAGAAAAAGGAAAAATAAAGATATTTCTCCTTGTTGTGTCCCCCTTTCGCCTCCCCTGGGACAGCGTATGTTTTTGGCGCTGCCTCAGATTTACGATTCCTCGTAAATCTGAGGCAGTGTCAAAAAGCCATGGATGTTGCTGGGAATGCCCCCAGCAACACCTGTTGCACGCACCTTTAACGCAGAAAACTGTGTTAAAGGGAACGATATTTACAAGGCAGCATTAAGCCAAAAAAAGTGGCTTATTGCTGTGTTGTATTACAAAGATGTGAGCAGCAGGTATAACATGCTGCCTCGTAAATATGGAGTAGGCTCCTGCGCCACGGAACGTCACAAAAAGTGACATTCCGGCGGCGCAAGGGTCATCATAAATGAGACCCGTTGTGTCTATAACCTGCTTTAAGAAAAGGGCAGAATTTAAAATCTGTATTTTAAACCTAGTCATGTACTGGTGCATTTTGAGGACTTGAGCCTAGCATACTCACCCAGATAGTCACTGGAGTGGATTAGTTTGTGTTCCAAGGATTTAATGCAGTGTGGTGAATTTGTGACCCTGTGATGCAGTGCAATAGTTAGTGTCCCTGGAGTGCAGTGCAGATTGTTGGGTAAGTGTTTGTCAGGTTGCAGTAAGCTTGTGCACATTATCCAATAGAAGCAATGTTCTTTTCCGTCTCCCACCACCCCTATCAGTGACCACAATGCAAAGAAATATGAGGGCCAGTGGTAGAACCGGGTACAGGGCAAAGGGGTAAGAGAGAAAACCGCCACAGAATTCCATCACTTCTGCCTCGTCACCTCGGTAGTCGGTGTGGTCTGCAGAATGTAGTAAATCCTTACAAGGCAAAGGGATATCTCTGTCTTGTACAGAGAACGGAGCGTAACTGTAATTGTGTTTACCTGAATTCTATCTCTGTGTAACCAAATCTGTACTTTGACATGTAACTGGTAATTTATAAAAACAAAACATTCAAGCAATAAGTATTTTAAATATACGTGTGCTAAAATTCGTCCCTCTGCTTTAGATAACTACCTCAAGTGCCATTACTATTAACCCTGGGCGGAGTTCGCGGAGTTGCACTACGTGGAACACCGCGAAGTACAAAAAAACTCTGTTGCACTACGCGGAGCTCCGCAAGCGGCGGAGTATGATAGAAAAATGCTGTTCGCGGTGATTGCACAGTGCCGGATGCTTGTCCGCACTGTGCAATCATCGCGAACGGCACCATGCACAGCGCAAGCGGTCCCTGCTTTCCTTTTCTGCCGCTAGACTAGATTTTTACTCGAGCTGCAGCTTTCTCAACGCAAACGGGCTGTTTCTCAACGCGAGCGGTTGCGAGCATACGCGACCACTCGCAATGAGAAACCTGACCCCCCCCCCCACCTGTGTTGAGTAATCTCGCCGGGAGTTTGTTTTTCCTCGCTCCCGGTCGCCAACTTGACGTTGACGAACGCGAGCGAGGTAAAAATCTCCGCTACGCGGGGCGGAGTTTTTCGGAACTCTGTGATCTCCGCGTAACGTGGAGTGCGGAAAACTCCGGGAGCGGAGTTCACCGCTCAGGGTTAATTACTATACACTTCTGTGGAAATTAGTTATAGTTTCTTCCTGCCTTCTGTAGAACTAGAAACATAAACAATATTGTTAATATCCTGATGTGTCTCTGTAGCAGCTGCTTGCTAAAATTGTAATACCTTAATATGACATTTGTAAATATAAATGCCATGATCCACTTTGAGAGCCTTCCCTGTTTTTTCAGAAGGTACCTTAGTAGAATGTAATCCAGCCATAACGATTCTAGTGAATGTTCAAAAAGTATTTAAGTTAATTTCACCAAAAATTTCAAATTATTTCTAAGTAATTCCTTAGTAAAGTATAGCCTCTATCTATACCATGGAGGTACATTTTCAAAGAATAGTTCAGAGTTTTTCATTCTTTATCCAGACAATCCAAAATGGCCGCCATCTCCCTCGAAACGCGCAGGAGTTTGTGGCCTGCTGTGAAGACTAGTTTACTGCCAGCTGGCTGCCCTGCAGTCTTAAGATAGGTTTGTTCACAAAATGACAAAAAAAAAAATCTTTATTTCATGTTATGTCATAACATATCATTTATGAGTCAATGTAGCATTACTTCTTAACAATTAAAAACCTTTTTCACACACAACGTAACTTCATAATATGCCACAGTGATGATGCGAGAACAACCTGCTTCTTTGGGGATAAAGTTTACAACAGAGATTTCCAACTGCTCTTCTGGATCATGAGTCAAAATGATTTGACTCCATAAGCTGTAAAGTTTTCACGTCAGTCAGGTTAGTTGGGCGCAGAAAAAATTGCTATGTACCTTCTTGGACACAGTTGGTCCATACTTTATAAGGCTTAGCAATGCCGGCCATAGTTAACCTTCCTGGGCTGCTGACTATCAAAAGAAGCCCTTCTCTGATCTGGTTAGCGATGGCTTAGATACTTCCAATCAGAAGTTTGGTGGATTCTTCTGACACAAGGGCCCTTTGGTTGATTTGCAAGCAGCACTAATGGGCATGGTTTTGATGACGACAGGCTATTCAGAAAGAAGGCACACTCCTGCCTACAGTGTTACAAGAACAGCGTATGCACCACAACAGCTTCACCAATATTACCATCCCTTCTGCGCCTTCTCCATAGAGATAACCTTCATAGCAACTACATCTTGCCTGCCAATCCAGACCCCCAAAGCAGTTCTACCAGACCTTTAAAGGCAGGGTTGGAGCAAAGAGACTTCACCATCGGCAGCTGCTCCACTCTCCCCATCTTCCACTGGATCTGCAGCTTCAAAACGACTTGGGCTTCCTCTCTCCCCATCACCAGTTTCCCATAGGAAGGGCAGCGTCTCCTACTTTACCATCAATTGGCAGAAGTTTACAATGATTCGCTGGCTGATTCAGCTTATATCCTTCCCTTTCTCTCCTCCTCCAGCAAGGAAGTGGTCTATGGTGCTTGCCTCGATCTCGGAGGCAAAGATTCTTTCTTTATTAAAAACAAGCATTTGCAATGCAATAGGTCTCGCATTACTTATAGTTTGAGGTATTGGCGTTGCAAATAATAATGCAACGACAATAGCTCATACTGTCAGTAATGTGACACCTAGTGCATTGCAAATGCTTGCGTAGTGAGCAAGGCACCCAGCACTGCAAGCCTCAGCTCAGTACTGCAAGCTGCTCCTAGAGATCCCTAGTGAGCAAGGCACCAGCACTGCATGTCTAGGTGCAGTACCGCAAGCTGCTCCCAGAGGTCCCTAGTGAGCAAGGCACCAGCACTGCATGTCTCGGTGCAGTACTGCAAGCTGCTCCTAGTGAGCAAGGCACCAGCACTGCATGTCTAGGTGCAGTATCACAAGCTTCTCCTAGAGGTCCCTAGTGAGCAAGCAACCAGCACTGCATATCTAGGTGCAGTACCGCAAGCTGCTCCTTCAAGTCCCTAGTGAGCAAGGCACCAGCACTGCATGTCTCTGTGCAGTACCACAAGCTGCTCCTAGAGGTCCCTAGTGAGCAAGGCACCAGCACTGCATGTCTAGGTGCACTACCGCAAGCTGCTCCTAGAGGTCACTAGTGAGCAAGGCACCAGCACTGCATGTCTACAAAGTTGGAGTTATTTGCATTATAAATTGCAATGTTTTTTACCTAGCCATGTTGCCAAAAGGGGACCTCTTTTGGTCACATGTGGTACTGCACCCTGCAGAAGATATGGTAAATCCACCCTACCCATAATGCATTGCATGCAAGACAGTACTACGAGTACATTCAAATAGCTATGTCCATATATACAATTAGTAGCTTTGAAATGTGACAAAAGAATTATTACATTAATTTCGGATTAGGTTGTACTCTGTGTGGAGCTGATGAAGGGAAATGTATAGATGGTCTCATATAAATGTGAGATGTTCTAGTGAGTGAAGTAACCACTGCCAGCCTAGCTTAGGACCAAGTGTGTGTCCTGCCTGAAGCTTTTTAAGAAAATAGTGCCTTGAGGCTGTAATTAAAACCTAGGGAGTAACAACACATGTAACAGGGGATGTCCTCATGGGAGGTTGCGAGAAGAGACAAGGCGGTACTAAGGAGGGACTACTAAGCCTACTGACCAATGAAAAGCCACAATTTACAAAGGACCGGGACAGGAACCAATTAAAAAGATGGGCGGAAAGTGGGCGGAGCTTTATGCCCATATCCTGAATACAATGAAGCAAAAAAAGGGGTCTGCCCTAATCCCCCTAGAAAACATCTGGGCCTAAATAATGTACAAAGACCGAAAGGGGATGTCCAGGGATAAATATACACAGATAACTATGGCAAAGAGACAAACCAATTGGTCTCATGCATGGAATCCAAGTCTCCACCATAACAATTGTCAACTACTAGAACAACTCACCGCGCACGCATAACTAGTTAGAGATGGTCCTGATTTTGTGTTGATATATATATATTGTCTGTTGCTTTGTGTAAGATTGATAATTATGCAGATAACCATATCTAAAATAAAATAGATATGGTAAAAGAATTGAGGACGTCCTCGTGAGTTGTTCTAGTAGTTGACAATTGTTATGGTGGAGACTTGGATTCCATGCATGAGACCAATTGGTTTGTCTCTTTGCAATAGTTGTCTGTGTATATTTATCCCTGGACATCCCCTTTTGTTCTTTGTACATATCCTGAATACAGCTTGTCTCGAAGAGACCGCGCAAGCGCTGCCTAGGCGAGACCTAAAAAAGGAGAATGGCACAGAAATGTATTCTCTTTAATTCTCGGTCCCCAAGAACGGCATGGGAAACAGACCTATTCTAGACCTGAGGCTCCTAAACGTCTTCATTATGCAGGGCAAGCTCAAATTTGTGTTCCTTACACAAAGTTCTGCTCTGTCCTCAATAAGGGGATTTGATGGTGTCCCTGGATCTTCAGGATACTTATTTCCAAACTGCAGACCCTACAGGATGTCTATTTCAATCTGCTGATGACGAGCACGGACTACAACTCACAGTGGGGTTTCAACAATAACAATAAATAGTGCTACCATTTGGTCTCATACGCAAATTTCTACCAAGGTGTGGCCGTGGTTGCTGCTTCAATCAGGGACTCAGGAGTCTGTGTATTTGGACGACTGGCTTGTGAAAGTAGTGTCCCTGTCCTAGTCACTGACTGTCTTCAGTATACCAAGACCCTTCTACACAACTTGGCCTTCTCCTTTACATCAAGAAGCTCCAGCGAATAGGCTGAGCTTCATCTGTGAGGTATTGGGCATGACCTGCCTAACAGCTTTTCCTCCTCCTCAAGGGATTGTGGATATTCGGAATATCATTCTAATGCGATAGTTACTGCTAATGAGATGCAAAGTAGGCGTTCCCTCTCAAAATTTCATGAAAAAAGTCGCTAACACACCATCACACTATTACCAATGATGGCCCGGACCCGCGAAGCGATAAAGTCCTGCTAAGGCCCCTTAGCTGCTGGAAAATAAGACCTGAAAAAAACAGGTCTAAAAATGGTGATCAATGGAGGCATATAAGGGAGACTAGCAAAGACCCACATCTGAAGACCCACAGATGCCATTGAGGTACTAATCATTCAGCTTGGAGTCCCACGAAGGCAACAACCACCACCTCCACCAGGACCACCACCGAGGCAGCGCCAATGAAGACAACGTGCCTTGTGCAGACGTCTCAGCCTCACAGACCTGACGCCAGAGGATGTCATTGCCCACTACGGGCTCCAAAGGACATCCATCCAACACATCCTGAACCTGATAGGCCACAGGTTGACGCCACAAACACAGCGGAGAACCAACATCCCTCCGCAGACAAAGCTGCTAGCCGTGCTGCACATGATTGGCCTCTGGGACCTTTCAACCAACAACGGCCAGAGTCGAGGAGTCTCACAGGCAGCCTTTTCAATCTTCCACCCGACTGTCTTGGATGGCATACTTAGCCTGATACCCCAGCACCTTCACTTCCCCAACACTGTGCAGGAACAGATTGAGACCAAGCAAGGATTCTACGCCATAGCCGGATTCCCACAGGTGTTGGGGGCAATTGACTGCACACATGTCCTATTTGTGCCCCCTGCGGACAGTGCACACATATACCGCAACAGAAAGCACACCCATTCAATGAATGTGCAGGCAATAGTGGACCACCGGGCACTAATCACCAATGTCATAGCCAAGTTCCCAGAGAGTGTGCATGACTCCTACATCTTCCGACAGTCCATCATAAACCAGCGCTTCCAGGATGGCACATATGGAAATGCAGTGCTAGTCGGTAAGTACTAGCGTGACCCACCACATGCCTCAACTTCACAGAGATGCAAATCATAAGTGTGAGAATGTACATGTCACAATCACACATACAACATGGCAATCAACATGCCCACATACCAGACACAACAACACCAGGAACTGTGTGAACTGTGGCTAGCTATGTAGACAAACCATCCTCAAATGCTTAGCCCCTCTGCCACTCATTATCAAATGTGGGGAGAGGTGTGAACCATGTATGTGCGATGGAGGCACCCGATCCATAATGAAAGTATGAACACAAGGCCCAGTGTGTAGGTGTTGTGCTGGACAGTCGGGACTAAGCTGACTGCAGACATGCCCATGTGGGCATATAGTGTGTTTCCGTAGCCCAGCCTGATGGCAATGACTGTGTGGGTCACTGTCTCACCCGACAATGGGGGGATCCATTGGCAGGTTGCATGGAGGATGCAGAGGCAGGCGAAGCAGCTGCATGCCACTGCGTACACCTGTAGGTACATGGAGAGAGAGGAGTCAAATATGGGGCCTAGGTACCCAGAGTTGGGGTGGGGGCATCCGAAGGCGTTGGCCCACCAGGTGATGCCACATGCTGATTGTTTCGTTACGAGGATGAGGACTCATGTTTCCCCTGCGTATAGCACGCCCCAGCTGTTGATCATCCATGTTGCAACTCACAGCAATCCTACCTGGAAGCCCAGTTTGGTGTGTGGGCGTATTGTTGATGGTGAATATGAGCATCCTGTCTGTGTCGGTGGTGCTGTTTACTGGTATCCCCAAGCTTGCACCAGCTCCTCTCCATGTGTCAGCAGATGCATCAGCCAACTTTGAGGTTGTTGCTGACCAAGGTGGCATTCATTGCCTGCTGTATGTTGCAGTTGCATCGTGGGACAAGGGTGTATGCGCAGTTGGAGATACATGTCTGTAAAATGCAGCCTAGCGCCATTGGTGACGACTGCAGCGTTGTGGGTGTTGCTGTTGATGGTGGTGTGTAGCATCTCCTCGGTGACTGAGCTACACCAACTTTGTGGGGGCCTGCATGTGGTCAACGGTGTCTTGGGATACATCAACAAGGTGGTGCATGCGTAAGTGGTCAATACATGTGCGTTTAGTGGGGTCGATGAACTGGACGAAGTCTACACATGCAAAGAAGCCGTCAAAGTGTGCCCTGCCATGTGGCTCAGTGTGGTGAAGATCTGGGACAGTCTGATGTCAGCAAACATTTCCCAGAGTCAAATGGATCTTGAGTAGTCGTGGCATGTGAGTTGGAGGCTACACTCACGAATGAGTACGTAGTCCAGGGAGTGGACAGTGTTGCGTCTGATGATGCTGATTGTGTGGGTGAAGCGTTCATGCCCTCAATGGGCCCTGCATGCGAGGGGGCTGCTGACTGTTGATTTGTGGCAGCTCGGGACAGGAAACAGCATGTGTTGTGCGGTGCGGCAGGTCTGGCAGCAGAGGCAGCAGCAGAACTGAACGTGAACCGTGTCTGGTGTGGCCTATTGCCATTTAAACGTTAACATGGCATTGACTGTGAGGAGGGTGGATGAGTGCCATCGATAGACGGTAGAAGAGCCAGTCATGCAACCGCGCAACGCACACAATCTAATTGGCTTGGGGGAGGGAGTATCAACAGTGAGGCAATGTAATTTGCAGTGATGCTGGTAATCAGTCAGAAGCAACACATGGCTAACATGAAATCCAACATAGCACAAATGACACACTACAAAACCATCAACACCAACAACACAGTCGGCACCAACCAATAATGTACACATCTCGCTTTCACATGTTACAGGTGACCAAGGATATGCACTATGCCCGTGGATGATGACACCCCTCCGAAACCCCACCACCCAGGCCCAGAGGCAGTAAAATGCGGCCCACAGACGCACCCGGTCCATTGTGGAGCGCACATTTGGCGTGCTAAAGTCATGTTTCTGTTGCCTGGACATCACAGGTGGCAGACTGCTGTACAGCCCTGAAATGGTCAACAAAATCATCCTTGCATGTTGTGTATTGCACAATATATGTGTGCGCACCAATGCTCCATGGATTTAAGTGCCTGCTGCACCGGACGATGACCAGGATGATGATGAAGAAGAGGCAGGTGGCGCACACCCCACAGTAAATGCAGCAGGAACTGCCCGAAGGAACCGAATAATAAACAATTTCTTCAACTGAGCACATCACATTGTGACAGTCCCCCTCCAATGTATCTCAGTGCAAAATTACCCCAATTACGGTTTGTGCCAATAAAAAACAATACACACATACCCTGTCTGCATGTTACTCTCCAGCATGAGTCCACACTCTGAAAAGTGTACGTTGCACAATAAGTGCAAACAAAATCACAAAACTCCATTCATGCTGGGAATGTCTCCTCAGTACAGAGATGCTTTTCAGTGTGTCAAATGTGTAAGACTAGAGTCTTCATGGTGCAAATTGGGCTAACCAATTCAAAATTGTTGTGTGTCCTTTGTGTAAATCATTAAATATAGGTTGTCATCTGTGAATAAATGCACAATTGTAGTCTGTTGTCAGTGGTCAAACATTTATTGGAGTGTGTACGTTGTGTAAAATAATGAAACTTCGGGAGTGCAATGGGGCAAAAGATGAAAATAGGGCGTGCAATGGGGTAAAAGATGAAAATGGGGCGTGCAATGGGGTAAAAGATGAAAATAGAGCGTGCAATGGGGTAAATCATAAAAATAGGGCGTGCAATGGGGTAAAAGATGAAAATAGGGCGTGCAATGGGGTAAAAGATGAAAATAGGGCGTGCAATGGGGTAAAAGATGAAAATAGGGCGTGCACTGGGGCAACTCATGAAAATGGGGCGTGCAATGGGGTAAAATATGCCCTTCTGTGTGTCAGAAGCAATTCGCTTGGAAGCCACTTCCACCTCCAGATCAACAACCTCCACGACAAGTATGTGGAGCACAAATTGGACGCAGCAGACGGACCACCAGCACCCCTGAGACACCAACCAGACCGCCATCTCCATATGGACACCAGGCACGGATGAAGACACCGCCTCCGCTATGAAAGGCATCCACTCGGGGGCCCACACAGACCCCTGGCCCCCTCATATCTACCACAGAGCCGCATCTTTCATCGCACACGAACCACTACGCAACATCAACATCACCTTCAACACATGCAAATTCACAGACAACTGGAAGCGTGCCGAAAGTCATGCCCCTACGCCTTGTGACACCCACGGGTGAGTAGCACACTTAAAATTTAACTGATTGATGGTTCTCTTGTTAGATATGCAATTATGGTGTGACCTGTGTTGAATGTTGCAAGTTAGGGTGTCATGTGTTGTGAAACATAATTTTCATGGTGTCATTTTAGTGCTAACCAACCCTATCATGTTGTTACAGGGCTCTGACATGAATTTTGCACTAAGACTGCACATCAGTGTATTGATTTACTCTTAGCGTGCAGATCTGGCCGCAAACACGAAAAAGCGATCTATTTTTCATCCGCCCGATGTTAAAATACATTGCGCGACACTTTGTGCAATTCTAAAGATTACTCATGTGACCATTTGCGTGCAGATTTTCTACGCTTACTCAAAAACGGGCCGCAAAGAGACAGGAAGTGATGTCTGCATGCTTCCTGTCTACTGGAGTAGTGTCCTGCACTGTCAGTTTCTCTTTTGAGCACATTGCTGGTGATTGTGGAGAGTGTTGGAGGTTTTTGGTGGTGTGTGCTGCAGTTTGGAGATTTTGAGAGTGTTGCTGTGTCCTGTGTCCTGTTGATAGTGTCTGTGAAGCGTTGTGTACTGATTTATTGTGTTTTACTGTCTCCTCTCCTCAATTTTGTCGGGTGTCTGTCTTGGGGTAGTACACTTACATTGTTGTTGGTGATATTTTAGAGGGTATTTTTTTTCTGGCTGTGGGCTCACAGGTGTGCAGGGAGATGCCGGGTGTGGGCAGGGAGGGCAGGATGTCCGAGGGGGCATTGGGGG
This sequence comes from Calotriton arnoldi, assembly GCA_963921515.1. NCBI lineage: Eukaryota > Metazoa > Chordata > Amphibia > Caudata > Salamandridae > Calotriton > Calotriton arnoldi. The sequence goes on along the minus strand of CAWUFW010006181.1, from coordinate 408,321 downwards.
GCTTCCTGTGGCTGATCAAATTCCACCTGCCCCTGATGTTGGAGAGGGGAGGCCGTATCCTGCAAGGATACAATGTGACTGTGCGGAAGATTAGGTGGGAGCGTGTGTGGGTGCATATGCTCAGGTTCTTTGGAGTGGACCGTAACGTGCGCCAGTGGAAGCACCGCTGGCAGGACATGCTTGCACGTGAAGCTGACCTCTTGGACTACGTGCGAGTCATGACAGGCCTTCAGGGTGGTAAGTACAAACTCCACATTTAATCGTGTAGACTGTAAGGAATGAAAATTACGACGTGTGTGACACTGGTGTCAAAGTGAGAAATGGTTGCTGATTGAGGTGGGAGACGCAATGCGTTTGTGCATCATGTTGGCACATCCGAGACACAACGCAGCATCACATTGACAAGCATATGTTGCAAGTCTGTGTCACTCACTGCGCTGGACCAACACTTAGCACTGTACTGCCATAGCTGGCACACCTGCCCAAAATGTGCGTGCAGGCAGAAGATTGTTTGGGGACGTCATGGGTGACTGTACATGAACTATCCATGGAATTGTCCATGTGAGCTGTGTGCTGGCCAAAAGGTAGTGTCAAAATGCTGGCCTCATGATTTGTGTTACGTTTGCTACGCTGCCCTGTGAACATAGTTGCTGTGTGACAAAGTATTGTATAGGGACAAATGGTCTAAGGAAAGTGGACATCTCCAGATTGTCATACACCAACAACCTCTGTGTAACTGCTTTGTGCAATCTGCAGCAACTCAAACGTACAAAGTGCATGTAGAACATCATGATGCATGTAGTAATGGTGCCTTGTGGATGACTCACACTACGAGTATGGGCATGTTAGCTAGCATTACAGTCTTGTCTGTCCCAAATCAGCAGTCACAGGTCTGGTGTGAATGGCAGTCAAAATTGACCCAATCATGTAGTCAACATGAAACGCCACACTACAGTTACGTAGCATTTGCTGTCATGGTGATGATTGGTATGAGGGATACGACACATATGAATTGAAGTCTAATACCAACACATATTTCTTTACTTGTCTCACAGATGGACGACCGCCAATCACACAGGGGGACATCAACAGCTTCGAGGACCCACACGCCACTGGTGAGTTGGAACGTAATTGACTGGCATGTTGCGGTAGCATGGATGTCTGGGTCAAATGATCAACGTTGCAGTATGAAGTATGGGTGTGTATCACACTACCTTGCCTACAGTGTGATGATGTATTGTGGAAGTCAGCAGTGTGCACTAATCGGTAGGTGACTTTGGACAAATGCATTGGTCTCACAGTTGTGACTTGGCCCATCCCCAGTCAGTGACACACATTGAAAGTAAGGTGCATATCATCGAGCCCATATCGCAAAGTCAACGTAACTGTCATCGAAGTTGTGTTGTCAATAGGGGCCTAGCATCATGATCGAAGCAGCGTTAATACATTCCACGTGTATTAACGCTTACTTGTCAATGAGGTACACTGTCACACTGTGTTGAGTGTGAAAGGGGCGTGCATTGGGGTTTGTGGTTGGCGTTCCACAGCAACACCCATTGTATTTGAGGCTGCCCCCTATATCCAAGTGCGGCATTCATAGTTGGCAGCGCACAATTTACCAACAATGACATCCCGATTGTAATCTGGGCAAATGAGCAGGAATGCTTTTTGCTCATCATGTTTGCTTCTTACATGTGAGCTGCTTTGTGCAGCACACATGGGAATAGAAAATTGACATGGTGTGTATAAGTACAACAAGGTGGCCCTTCCAGTACATACATAAACATACTTCATTATTCCCCAATGTATCTTTCCTGTGTGCTGCACAAAGCAGCACACATGAAAGTTACAAAATGGCATTTTAGGTTTGTTTATGTGCCGGAAGGAACTCCTCCCTACACATGAACAAATCTCCCTGCTCGCAGACACCCTTGCACTCTGGTGCAAGATTGCCTGTGTTGGCGCAGACTTGATGAACCGCACACATGTGCTGGGGGACACACATGCCTGCACATGGGCACTGTACCTATCATGCAGCACTGTGTCAATGGAGAGGATGAGGGTGGGCTACACACGGGGGGCTAATTCTTCCCTCCTCCAATTGCTTGTACATGTCACCCTCAGCTTGGGTATGTAATGGCACAATCGTTTGGCACTGTCAGTCTAATGTGGTAGTGACAGTACATGTACCATGCCATGCACTGTCATGTCAGTCTCCCCAGCATGTAGTCACTGATCCATGCTTCAACATGTCGTTGTCCAGGTCACTTGCAGACTTCACATAGTTACGCTGGAGTGTAGGCTCCCATGTTTAAGTGATCTTGTATTACAGATGTGTAGGGAGGAAACTGAAATTGTCTAAGGGACTCAAATTTGCCTTTGCGTATATTTTACAGACAACATGATGCCAGGCCAACAACATGCCTTCCAGGTGCGGAAGGACCGTTTCCGACATGTTAAGAAGGTTGCAAAGGGGTACCGCAACATGGGCAAGAGGTACCAGGAGGAACGGAAGAAGGGTACGTGGAAGGCAGTGCTCGAGCATGCCCACACTGTCACACAGCCCATCCCAGGCCCCTCAGGCGTCAGTGGTGGGTCCCAGCCGGGACAGGTGGCACATCCCCCTATGACCACACCCACCCCCCCCCCCCCACGGCACAGTCCCACCTGCAACTGGGGATCAAGTGGTCCCATATACATTGCGGGACAGAAGGCTCCTTCAAACATTGTTGTGTCCCTGGCTGAGATCAGGCGTGAATTGTCTTATGTGAACAGACATTAAACAACACTTTGAACTGCCATGATGGCTGGACCTTTTGGACCCCATCCCCCTCTTCTCCCTTCCCCCAGTGTTTTAAAATCTATTATTATGTAGTGTTAGGTTAGTAATTTAATTGTTAGGTAGTGTAGTTTTAGTGTAGGTTATAGTTAGTGTTAGCTTCTTAGGTAGATTTTAGATTTTAATTATTAATCCGTATTTGGGGATAAGTTTCCTTTTCCTTTGGGTGGGGGGTTGATGTGTTTTTTGTTCATAAAAATTAAAAATAAAAATTAAATATATATCTTTGTGTAGGTTACATGTGTAGTTAGTTTATGTATAGCTTAGATGTCTTTGTCCTGTCTCGTGGTGTGCCTTAAGGGTGGGAGGGGGGTTGATGTCTAGGATATGTTGTTGCGTGTTTAGGATCAGTTAGGGTAGATAGTTTAGGTAAGTAAGATTTTTATAGTTAGTTTAGATTTTAGTAGTAGTTATAGTGATGTTAGTTTAGGTTACTTCAATATTTTTACTGTTCAAATAAAAGTTTGATACTTTTGATTTCTGCTTGCACTTATGTCAGGGATGATGTTGTGGAGTGTGGCTCATTCCATTGTATGCAACTGTTGCCATCACTGGACTATCCATTGGAATCGCTAAGTCTGCTCATGACATGTAAGTTTGCAGGATGTATTGTGTCAATTTGGATTTACGTCCTAGTCTAGGGACAGTCGTCTGTGACGTTCTACATCTTCAGTGTGACTCACGGATTTGGACAGCACATTGTTGCCCATTTTGCACACAACCTAGTAAGATGGCATGGCAAGTGAATACAGTTAGCTACTGTTATCCATCATGGAGATGGATGTATGCGCCAGGTTCCACAGATTCCGTCACACACCTGCATGTCAGATGCCCCTGGCGCTGAGTCCATCTACATTGCACAGACCTAGCCACACTTGCTGCGTAGTGCCAGTGTGTCCGCTTCCTTTGCAAGATATGTTCATGTGCATGTACGCTCACTCTCCGGACCATGCATGATTTTTTCGTATTCAGTGTGCATTGTGTACAGAACATGGAACAACAGTGTTCCTAATTCACAAAAGTAATCTGAGAGTAAGTGATGACTAAACATTTTACGTAACTCACAAATGGCTTTTAGGAGTAGTCCAATTTGGTTTACAGAGTTCACATCTCCTAAATGTCTTTCGTGACTCACTGGACTTGTCAAGTTTTGATTTTGCCCCAGCTGACGTTTGGGTGGTGGCACACTATTCTGCTGCACACAAGGGGGATATGTTGCATTGCTCCCTGTGGTGACAGTGTCATGGAGACTTGTCCCAGCTGTTATTTCTTCTGCCATTGGCTCATAGTGATGCCGCCCTTGAAATGTTGGCCGTGCATCTGACTATATGCTGAGTGCAGTGCCACAAACATCCCTACACACATTTCCCGATATGCTCGCAGTGGTCACAGCATGAGAGGGGTCATATTTTAGGTTGCATCGTTTGTCGACAGGGAGGGGCTGACTGACGCCTTGCACTTTGGGATGAGCCCCTATTTGCAAATCTACTTAACTGAAGCAGAAATTGTGGTTCCTTATGTGTATGGTGGACATGTGCCCTTCCGTGTCTTCATCAATGTGAATATGCTGTGCAAAGTTTTGTGATGTGACATGCAATGTGCACCATCACAACAGGCTTGGTCCACCACGTAGTGTGTGAGTAGTTATGCCAAGAGATATTTTTTTACAAGTGTTAAGGAGGACACAACTTGTGGCCTGCAACAGACTAGGCCATTTTAGCACACATGCCTTTTCCATAAAGGACGTGGGGCTAGGTTGGTATATTGCTAGATGATTGTTTTGGAGCAATGGGGGCACAGCTAGTTCACACATACATCGCCATCTCACTGCCTATCTTTAACAGGTAAAACAGGTACATTGCACGTATTTTCCCTTGGTGTACCTTCTGGGTGAATCAGTGTCCTAACACTTTTTACATACTTCTACACTTGATTGGTCAAGAACCACACACATCTGTGTGAGTTAAACAATTTTATGTATATTCAGAGGATGAAGACTGGGCCAGTGCTTGGCCATACATGCCCACATTGCATGGATGCCCGTTGGAGGGCCAGACAGAGTCATTTGGTGGTAACAGGTCCAAGGGAAGAGGCATAGTTCAGTCTGCAGGCTGATTGCAGTGGCATTGGCAAGAAAAAAGTGATATGGCAGTCCATGTGGAGGTCCAAGGTGATTGTCGGGGGACAGTGGAAGACAGTGCAAGAAGATCTTCTGTGGCATGATACTAAGCCCAGCACCAAAGAGAAAACGGGCCTTTTTGCGCCGATGGATGCTACCACTTTCTCCTTAGCACAAATGCACTATCGTCCTCCGCTTCGTCCTCTGATGTGTCATGTGCCTCACATGTGGGTGGTGGTATAGTGGGTGCAGCACTGTGAGGCACTGACACATCAGGTGGCGGAGCTGAGGATGTGGAAGCAGCAGCATTCATCGGCGCCAGACCTTGTGGCAGCAATGAAGTTATGAGCAGGTGCAGGGCATGATAGATCCCTGCAACATCGCGCTGGTGTGCGGCCCTGGCAGCCATATCTTGTGCCTGCATCCGCTCCATGCTCTCCATTATCCGGCAGATGTTGGCCAAATCCTGGCTGACATTGCTGGAGCCACTCTGACCAGACAGTTGTTGTTGTCTCTACATCATGACTCCAGCAATGTCAGCCATGGACCGTTGGAGAGCATCGAGCGGGCTGTGGGTGACCGTGATCTTCTGCATGTGGTCCCGGATGGGACTCAGACACCCACGTATGGCCTCAAGTTTGTCCACCAGGCTCTCAAACCCCACCCGCACCTGTTCCGCCATCTCCCGCTGGACCTCCAGCACACGGCGTTGGAAGGCCAGGTGTGGGTCCTCGAGGTCCTGGGAGGCAGCTGTGGTGGGAGGTGCTTGCTGCAGGTTGGTTTGTGCAGGGGGTGGAGTTGCCGCAATGCTGCTGGGTTGCCCTGCTCCTGGAGGTGTGGTACTGAAGGAGTCTAGCAGATGTTGGAGTTCTTCCTGATTGATGGTGGGGTAATCCTCCTCGTCATCAGTGAAGATTGGGCCAGTCTGCTGTCCAGGAGGTGATGTCTCTCCCTCTGCAATGTGATAGGGGAGATACAGTTTAACAGTGTTTGTCATGTACAATCATGCATTGGATGAGTTTACAAGCAGACTGCAGGACAGTGTCCATTCATACTGTTTTGGAGGAGATGCCTATTTGTTGCAGGATAGTGATGATTTTGAGGACATTGCAGATGTGATGTAGTAGTTGTACATTGTCATCTCACAGTTTCCAGCTATGACAAATGTGATTGTACAATATCTACACACAAGTGTCACCAGTTGGGTCCTCTGTTTATTTGTGTGAGTAATGCAGTTTGTACCACATAGTAGTTAATGTGCTCAGATTTGTCTGTGTGTGCACTGCATTGTGTGATGGTGGCACCTGCAGCTTTGGTTTAGCTGCCTGTTATACCTTTCAGGCAGTGAGCCTTTTAGTTCTGTGCATTTACAATCCTGGGATGAGGCAAACTGGGTGGAATATGGGTCTTGGTCAGAGTTGTGCATTGTTTGACATCAAATGTCTTGTTTACGTCAGGGGTTGTATGTACACGAGGATGTGTCAGAGTGTGACTTGCTTGTTTAAGGATGTTGTCCACACTCCGCCACCTCAGTGAGGTGGCCCGCACCATGTTAATATGTTGGGCCTGCAGGCATGCTATTCATCATGCACTGTCACTTGCCTTGTCACTCTGGCTCACGGACACGCAGCATTGCAGGGTACTGCACATGTGTATGTGTTTTGTGCAAGTATAGTTAGTTATGTGTGAGTAGGGCACCCTTTCGGCACATTAGCAATGAGAGCTTACTTGCTGTATCAACATGTGCTGCACTATGTAGTACACATGGACATCCATGTTGCTTTGTCTATTGTGATTTGTCTTGTGTGCAAGTCGTCCTTCATGTTTTTTCTTGCATGCATTGCTTACTGCCCTCCGTTGGGCTTACCCGTTGTGAGTATGGTTCGGCGTGAGTTTCGATTGTTGTTGCTGTCTGAACAGACAGGGGCATGTTACCAAGAAAGTGGCAGGGAGAGGCGTTAGCCATCTTGGCTTCACGGCTCTCGCCACCAGTTTGGTAATGCCAGGCTGCACCATGTTAACAAGGATATGGTGCAGCCTGGCATTTCCCCCTGCGATGGCACTAATTTACACAGCTTAGCACTAGCGCAGGCACCCTTGCACCAGAGTACAAGGGTGTCTGCGAGCAGGGAGGTTTGTTTATGTGTAGGAAGTTGTTCCTTCCTGCAAATGTACAAACCTAAGAAGGCATTTTGTAACTTTCATGTGTGCTGCTTCGTGCAGCACACATGGAAGTTACAATTTGGCATTTTGAAGTACGGTTTGTTCATGTACAGGAAGGGACACCTTCCTGTATATGAACATACCATGGTATTTTGCTTTTTCCATGTGGGCTGCACAAGGCAGCACACATGGCTCAAGCAAAAACAAGGAGATTTAATGCATTTCTCCTAGCTTTGCAACCTTAGGCCCAGGATTTTTCTGGTGTTAAGATCAGCACTGCCACCTATTCTCGCCTAACTTGATAATGGATGGCAGCGTCAACTTAAATGGGTGTTGTGGTGGGACGCCCACCACCACACCCACTGCACGTCCCCTTTCAAACAAAGTTTTGTGTGAAAGGGGCCCTATTCTCAAGGCAGCGTAAACCCACTTAACGTGGCTTTAAGCCACATTAAGTGACTTAACGCTGCCATTTATAATGGTGCGCTGACCCTGTCGCCACCCCAACGTCACAAATGAGTGACGTTGTGGTGGCGATAGGGGTTTGATAATATGCCCCATAGTGTCAACACCCATTACCCTCAAGGTTGAGCCCACGTGTGGTGTGTAAGTGGTCAGTTTTCTGATGTATGTGCATTTCATGATGCCTATTTATGGTGCTCAGGCCTGGTCACCGCAACCCTCAAAAGAGATGCAAATGTGCTGGTGATGTGTGTTTGTGTATGTGCCACGCAGCTGCTGACATGAATGAAAGATACTTTTATATAGCGCATGGCTACCCGGAGGCATCCCAGCACTGACAGCGGAAGGATCAGCGTGGCAACCAGACTAAGGGAATAGCCAGGTCTTTAACAGTTTACGGAACACAAGATGGTTGGGTTCTTTCCGTAAGTCAAGAGGAAGAGAGTTCCACAGTTTTGATGCGTTGTAGGAGAACATACGACCTCCACTTCTGGCTTTCCTAATCTTTGGAACAGTGGCTAGGTGTAAGTGGTCCGATCAAAGGTGTCTGTTGGCACGATAGGGACGAATAATGGAGTGATTAATGGCAGGACTTTTCCCGGCCAGTGACTTGTGTACTATGCACATCACCTTGATCGGAAGCCAATGAAGGGATTTTAGGGCTGGTTTTGCTGATTGGAATTTTGGAATGTTCAAAAGAATTCTGGCTGCCCAATTCTGTACCGTCTGAAGTTTGGACAATGTTGCACAAGGAGCACCTAAATAAAGGGCATTACTATAGTCAAGGCGCGACAGAATGAGCGCCTGAACCATCAGTTTCCTGGCCTGAAAAGGGAGGAGAGGGAGGACCTTCCGAAGCATCCTCAGGATACCATAGCAAGAGGCCGCCACCTTACGTGCCTGAGCCTTAAAGGTCAAGTCCTGGTCTAGCCAGATACCTAGGCTCTTTATCTGGGGCTTGGGAGTATGGACGGGACCCAATGTATTTGGCCATATAGTGTTAAAGTCGATGGGTGACCGATTTCCCAGGATCATCAGCTCGGTTTTTTCCCCATTTAATTTCAGAAAGGAATCATCCATCCATTTCGAGTCTCTTCCAAGCACTGTCGAATGTTGGGGGATGCGATGTCAACATGATTGAGTCCTACCACCAGTTGGGTGTCATCTGGATAAGTCACTATGTGTACCCCAAAAGGCACCACCAGCTTCGCTAAAGGGCTCATATACACGTTGAATAATGTGGGACTCAGGGATGATCCCCGGGGAACCCCACAGCGAAGAGGCACCTGTTTTGAGGCCACATCAGCGTCAAAGACCTGAAAGAGTCTATCACTCAGGAAGGATTGCAGCCCGGCCAGCGCGACCCCGTTCACCCCTAATCTCCTAAGTCTATGGACCAAGAGTTGATGGTTTACAGTGTTGAAGGCTGCGCTGAGGTCTAGGAGTATGACCACGGCGATGCCTCCGGAATCCACGATTTTTTTGGACTCTTCTACAACTGAGAGTAGGGCTGTTTCTGTGCCTTGTAATGGGTGGAAGCCTGTTTGAGATGGGTGAAGAAGTTTATTGGTTTCCAAGAAGGTAGACACCACTGAATTTACATGTTTTTCAGCTATTTTGCTGATCCCAGGGAGAAGTGAGATGGGACGATAGTTTCCCAGGGAGTCAGGGTCCAGGCTGGGTTTTTTGAGGAGTGCCCTCACCATTGCTTCCTGACATAGATGATACCTGCTGTCCTGGTTCTGGTATTCAATGCCTGGCTTATCGTGTGGGTGATGACTACCTGACTGCATATTTGTTCACTGACACAGTTGACTTACCAAACAGTTACGTTGACTTGCACATGATGATGTGATGGGCAACTCACGTCAGGACTGATGTGGAATGCTGTTTTCTGTATGGCAGATGTGTACACTTGGGGTGGAGGAGTGCAATTTTACATAAGGGTTGAGGGTGGCATTTTGGCGTTTGTCATTGTTTGTTTCAAATTTGCTATCCTTGCTTGTTGTCATACTTTGGCAGTGATACAGCTTTACAGGCACATTGTGGTTGAACGAGTATGTCACACAGACAAGGCATGCAGTACATATTTGTGTGACACGTTCCTGATCTGCATTGTCCACGTACTGTGGTGTTGTAGGCATGTCCCCCTGCTCATTGTATTCCATCGCCCTTTGAGTGAAGTGTGCTGTTAGTGTGCATTTTTGGATGTGCAACTTTCATCCAGCGGCCTACATGGTCAATTTGTTGTGACATTGCATGTGTGTGTGGTATGCACACTCACTAGATGTTTCCCACTAGGTGTACACCGGACTGCATCTCATGAACAGGCAAGGGGCACATTGCCTGGAAATGCAGGTGATGTCAGATTTTCCCCCTTGCCACATCACCACACACATACAAATTGCCAGCACAGGGATACATCTCTCTCTGACGCCAAAATGCGGATGCACTGTGAATGTGACTGGTCATGTGCACGATAAGGCATGCCACCACCAATGTCAGCACACCTGCAGCATAGTCCACAGGTGTTTGAGTAGTGTGCAGGGATGTGCATGTGCATATAGGTGGACTTTACTACGCATACACAACCTTGCACACTACTCAGACACATGTGCACTATGCTGCAGGTGTGCTGACATTGATGGTGGCATGCCTTATCGTGCACATGACCAGTCACATTCACAGTGCATCCGCATTTTGGCGTCAGAGAGTGTTGTGTGGTTTGTGGACTCATGGTCTGCATTGCTAAGTTAGCTTAGGCCTGGCTGCCATGATGCCTCTTTGCGCACGTTATTTTGTGCCTTTGTTTTTCCAGCCTCTGCTTGTGCCCGGCTATTTTAGAACTGTTTGCCTTTCACCTTTCCTCCTGTTCCCTTTGGGTTGCGTCTGCACATCATGTACAAGGTCGAAAAACAATGTCCCTTGTTCTTGCTGATCTAATCAGCCCCTCGCACTTAGACATAACACTGAATGCAGCTGCACTTGAGAAATTCGTGTGCTTTTAATATTGTGATTTTCACTGTTAGAGACACCTTTCCAGAGAGAAGAGCTGTGCTTGTCTGATGATGTAAACCTTGCATCTAGATATTGAGGTATGAGGGTCCGCCTGATGATGCCCAGAGGTCTTCTATTTTTATAATAAACTAGTTAATAGCACGGGAGGGTTGTATGGTCATTTAGCCCTATATCCACTGCTTTATGAAATGCTTTCCCTGTTTGTATTCTATGGAATTGTAACTATGCTTATTATTTTATTCTTATGCATTATGCTGATAGTACTGGCACATGTACTGTATCTTAGAGCACGATAGTTGAAATAAACATTTTAAACTATACAGGGGTCGATTCCGATCTCAGTCGGAGGCGCACCCAACACTATTCGGCCGGGAAAAAAGCCAGGCGAATGCCTGTTTCCCGACCGATTCGCACATTCTTCCGAGCGAGCAAGTACGATGCGCACAACTGCATAGATTCCGACCCAGTCGTCCTCACCCAATCCAGGTCCTGTACTCCGACCGAGCCGGATCCGTAAACGCAGAATCGAGTCGCACGGAAGCCAAAATGCAGCCCCGTCCGGCCGGACAAGTGCGATGCGCTTTCCGTACGCGCCCGAACCCGTCGCTACGCACAGCACGTCAAAGCATCCGGGAGAGGCGCACATAAGCTCCCATTCGCACCACAACACGATCCACGGCTACGAGACGAACACGCCAGCGACGAGGACGAGGCGAAGCAAAGAGAAAGACGAACGAGACGAACCAACTATAAATCCCATCGTGCCGATCCTACCAATATTCTACATCACCTACCGGAACAGGCACGGACGCGTACGGCGCAGAAGGTAAGTCAGACACCAACCACAAAAACAAACTACACGTACCCGACATATCACACACACACAGAGGGATGCAGAAATTACTTACACCAGCAACAGCAGCACCATAGGGCGGGATGGCCATCACCAATACCACATATACACATAGGGGCCTGGATGCCCACCACCACTACCACCCCTACTCAGGGGTGCCAGATGCCTGTCACTACTCCCACCACTACCCAGGGGTGCCAGATGCCTACCACTACTACCACCTCTACCCAGGGTGTGCCAGATGCCTACCACTACTACCACCCCTCCCCAGGGGTGCCAGATGCCTACCACTACTACCACCCTTACCCAGTGGGTGCCAGATGCCCACCACCACTACCACCCCTACTCAGGGGTGCCAGATGCCTGTCACTACTCCCACCTCTACCCAGGGGGTGCCAGATGCCTACCACTACTACCACCTCTACCCAGGGTGTGCCAGATGCCTACCACTACTACCACCCCTCCCCAGGGGTGCCAGATGCCTACCACTACTACCACCCTTACCCAGGGGTGCCAGATGCCCACCACCACTACCACCCCTACTCAGGGGTGCCAGATGCCTGTCACTACTCCCACCTCTACCCAGGGGTGCCAGATGCCTACCACTACTACCACCCCTCCCAGGGGTGCCAGATGCCTACCACTACTACCACCCTTACCCAGGGGGTGCCAGATGCCTACCACTACTACCACCCTTACCCAGGGGGTGCCAGATGCCTACCACTACTACCACCTCTACCCAGGGTGTGCCAGATGACTACCACTACTACCACCCCTCCCCAGGGGGTGCCAGATGCCTACCACTACTACCACCTCTACCCATGGGGGCTGGATGCCTGTCACTACTCCCACCTCTATCCAGGGGGGTGCCAGATGCCTACCACTACTACCACCTCTACCCAGGGTGTGCCAGATGACTACCACTACTCCCACCTCTACCCAAGGGGTGCCAGATGCCTACCACTACCACCACCTCTACCCATGGGGGTCTGGATGCCTACCACCATTACCACCCCTACCCAGGGGTGCCAGATGCCTACCACTACTACCACCTCTACCATGGGGGCTGGATGCCTGTCACTACTCCCACCTCTACCCAGGGGTGCCAGATGCCCACCACTACTACCACCTCTACCCATGGGGTGCTGGATGCCTGTCACTACTCCCACCTCTACCCAGGGGTGCCAGATGCCCACCACTACTACCACCCCTACCCAGGGGTGCCAGATGCCTACCACTACTACCACCTCTACCCATGGGGGCTGGATGCCTGTCACTACTACCACCTCTACCCATGGGGGCTGGATGCCTGTCACCACAACCACCCCTACCCATGGGGGCTGGATGCCTACCACCACTACCACCCCTACCCAGGGTGCCAGATGCCTACCACTACCACCACCTCTACCCATGGGGAGCTGGATGCCTGTCACTACTCCCACCTCTACCCAGGGGTGCCAGATGCCTACCACTACTACCACCCCTTCCCAGGGGGTGCCAGATGCCTACCACTACTACCACCCTTACCCAGGGGTGCCAGATGCCTACCACTACTACCACCCCTACCCAGGGGTGCCAGATGCCTACCACTACTACCACCTCTACCCATGGGGGCTGGATGCCTGTCACTACTCCCACCTCTACCCAGGGTGTGCCAGATGCCTACCACTACTACCACCTCTACCCAGGGTGTGCCAGATGCCTACAACTACTACCACCCTTACCCAGGGGGTGCCAGATGCCTACCACCACTACCACCCCTACCCAGGGGGTGCCAGATGCCTACCACTACTACCACCTCTACCCATGGGGGGCTGGATGCCTGTCACTACTCCCACCTCTACCCAGGGTGTGCCAGATGCCTACCACTACTACCACCTCTACCCAGGGTGTGCCAGATGCCTACAACTACTACCACCCTTACCCAGGGGTGCCAGATGCCTCACCACCACTACCACCCCTACCCAGGGGTGCCAGATGCCTACCACTACTACCACCTCTACCCATGGGGGCTGGATGCCTGTCACTACTCCCACCTCTACCCAGGGGTGCCAGATGCCCACCACTACTACCACCTCTACCCATGGGGGCTGGATGCCTGTCACTACTCCCACCTCTACCCAGGGGTGCCAGATGCCCACCACTACTACCACCTCTACCCATGGGGGCTGGATGCCTGTCACTACTCCCACCTCTATCCAGGGGTGCCAGATGCCTACCACTACTACCACCTCTACCCAGGGTGTGCCAGATGACTACCACTACTCCTACCTCTACCCAAGGGGTGCCAGATGCCTACCACTACCACCACCTCTACCCATGGGGGTCTGGATGCCTACCACCACTACCACCCCTACCCAGGGGTGCCAGATGCCTACCACTACTACCACCTCTACCCATGGGGGCTGGATGCCTGTCACTACTACCACCTCTACCCATGGGGGCTGGATGCCTGTCACCACAACCACCCCTACCCATGGGGGGCTGGATGCCTACCACCACTACCACCCCTACCCAGGGGGTGCCAGATGCCTACCACTACCACCACCTCTACCCATGGGAGGCTGGATGCCTGTCACTACTCCCACCTCTACCCAGGGGGTGCCAGATGCCTACCACTACTACCACCCCTCCCCAGGGGGTGCCAGATGCCTACCACTACCACTACTACCACCTCTACCCATGGGGGGCTGGATGCCTGTCACTACTCCCACCTCTACCCAGGGGGTGCCAGATGCCAACCACTACTACCACCTCTACCCATGGGGGGCTGGATGCCTGTCACTACTCCCACCTCTATCCAGGGGGTGTCAGATGCCTACCACTACTACCACCTCTACCCAGGGTGTGCCAGATGACTACCACTACTCCCACCTCTACCCAAGGGATGCCAGATGCCTACCACTACCACCACCTCTACCCATGGGGGTCTGGATGCCTACCACCACTACCACCCCTACCCAGGGGGTGCCAGATGCCTACCACTACTACCACCTCTACCCATGGGGGGCTGGATGCCTGTCACTACTACCACCTCTACCCATGGGGGGCTGGATGCCTCTCACCACAACCACCCCTACCCATGGGGGCTGGATGCCTACCACCACTACCACCCCTACCCAGGGGGCCAGATGCCTACCACTACCACCACCTCTACCCATGGGGGCTGGATGCCTACCACTACTACCACCCTTACCCAGGGGTGCCAGATGCCTACCACTACCACCACCTCTACCCATGGGAGCTGGATGCCTACCACTACTACCACCCCTACCCAGGGGTGCCAGATGCCTACCACTACTACTACCTCTACCCATGGGGGGCTGGATGCCTGTCACTACTCCCACCTCTACCCAGGGTGTGCCAGATGCCTACCACTGCTACCACCCTTACCCAGGGGGTGCCAGATACCTACCACTACCACCACCTCTACCCATGGGGGCTGGATGCCTACCACCACTACCACCCCTACCCAGGGGGTGCCAGATGCCTACCACTACTGCCACCTCTACCCAGGGGGTGTCAGATGCCTGTCACTACTACCACATCTACCCATGGGGGGCTGGATGCCTGTCACCACAACCACCCCTACCCATGGGGGGCTGGATGCCTACCACCACTACCACCCCTACCCAGGGGGTGCCAGATGCCTACCACTACCACCACCTCTACCCAGGGGTGCCAGATGCCTACCACTACTACCACCCTCCCCAGGGGGTGCCAGATGCCTACCACTACTACCACCCCTCCCCAGGGGTGCCAGATGCCTACCACTACTACCACCCTTACCCAGGGGGTGCCAGATGCCTACCACTACCACCACCCCTACCCAGGGGTGCCAGATGCCTACCACTACTACCACCTCTACCCATGGGGGGCTGGATGCCTGTCACTACTCCCACCTCTACCCAGGGTGTGCCAGATGCCTACCACTACTACCACCTCTACCCAGGGTGTGCCAGATGCCTACCACTACTACCACCCTTACCCAGGGGGTGCCAGATGCCTACCACTACCACCACCTCTACCCATGGGGGGCTGGATGCCTACCACCACTACCACCCCTACCCAGGGGGTGCCAGATGCCTACCACTACAACCACCTCTACCCATGGGGAGCTGGATGCCTGTCACTACTCCCACCTCTACCCAGGGGGTGCCAGATGCCCACCACTACTACCACCTCTACCCATGGGGGCTGGATGCCTGTCACTACTCCCACCGCTACCCAGGGTGTGCCAGATGCCTACCACTACTACCACCTCTACCCATGGGGGGCTGGATGCCTGTCACTACTACCACCTCTACCCATGGGGGGCTGGATGCCTGTCACCACAACCACCCCTACCCATGGGGGGCTGGATGCCTACCACCACTACCACCCCTCCCCAGGAGGTGCCAGATGCCTACCACCACTACCACCCCTCCCCAGGGGGTGCCAGATGCCTACCACTACTAACACCCCTCCCCAGGGGGTGCCAGATGCCTACCACTACTAACACCTCTAACCATGGGGGGCTGGATGCCTGTCACTACTCCCACCTCTACCCAGGGTGTGCCAGATGCCTACCACTACTACCACCTCTACCCAGGGTGTGCCAGATGCCTACCACTACTACCACCTCTACCCAGGGTGTGCCAGATGCCTACCACTACTACCACCCTTACCCAGGGGGTGCCAGATGCCTACCACTACCACCACCTCTACCCATGGGGGCTGGATGCCTACCACCACTACCACCCCTACCCAGGGGTGCCAGATGCCTACCACTACTACCACCTCTACCCATGGGGGGCTGGATGCCTGTCACTACTCCCACCTCTACCCAGGGGATGCCAGATGCCCACCACTACTACCACCTCTACCCATGGGGGCTGGATGCCTGTCACTACTCCCACCTCTATCCAGGGGTGCCAGATGCCTACCACTATTACCACCTCTACCCAGGGTGTGCCAGATGACTACCACTACTCCCACCTCTACCCAAGGGGTGCCAGATGCCTACCACTACCACCACCTCTACCCATGGGGGTCTGGATGCCTACCACCACTACCACCTCTACCCAGGGGGTGCCAGATGCCCACCACTACCACCACCTCTACCCATGGGGGTCTGGATGCCTACCACCACTACCACCCCTACCCAGGGGGTGCCAGATGCCTACCACTACTACCACCTCTACCCATGGGGGGCTGGATGCCTGTCACTACTCCCACCTCTACCCAGGGGGTGCCAGATGCCTACCACTACTACCACCTCTACCCAGGGTGTGCCAGATGACTACCACTATTCTCACCTCTACCCATGGGGTGCCAGATGCCTATCACTACTACCACCTCTACCCATGGGGGGCTGGATGCCTGTCACTACTCCCACCTCTACCCAGGGGGTGCCAGATGCCTACCACTACCACCACCTCTACCCATGGGGGGTTGGATGCCTGTCACTACTACCACCTCTACCCATGGGGGGCTGGATGCCTGTCACCACAACCACCCCTACCCATGGGGGGCGGGATGCCTACCACCACTACCACCCCTCCCCAGGGGGTGTCAGATGCCTACCACTACTACCACCTCTACCCATGGGGGGCTGGATGCCTGTCACTACTCCCACCTCTACCCAGGGTGTGCCAGATGCCTGTCACTACTCCCACCTCTACCCAGGGTGTGCCAGATGCCTACCACTACTACCACCTCTACCCAGGGTGTGCCAGATGCCTACCACTACTACCACCCCTACCCAGGGGGTGCCAGATGCCTACCACTACTACCACCTCTACCCATGGGGGGCTGGATGCCTGTCACTACTCCCACCTCTACCCAGGGGGTGCCAGATGCCCACCACTACCTCTACCCATGGGGGGCTGGATGCCTGTCACTACTCCCACCTCTATCCAGGGGGTGCCAGATGCCTACCACTACTACCACCTCTACCCAGGGTGTGCCAGATGACTACCACTACTCCCACCTCTACCCAAGGGGTGCCAGATGCCTACCACTACCACCACCTCTACCCATGGGGGTCTGGATGCCTACCACCACTACCACCTCTACCCAGGGGGTGCCAGATGCCCACCACTACCACCACCTCTACCCATGGGGGTCTGGATGCCTACCACCACTACCACCCCTACCCAGGGGGTGCCAGATGCCTACCACTACTACCAGCTCTACCCATGGGGGGCTGGATGCCTGTCACTACTCCCACCCCTCCCCAGGGGGTGCCAGATGCCTACCACTACTACCACCCCCACTCACAGGATGGCTAATACATGACACAACAAGCACACACCAACATAAACAATGCAACATAAAGACATCCCCCCCAACACCATGACAAGCGTGTGTAGACTGTGTCAAATGCCTACAACACTGAACATGACTTTGAACATACAATGTGACCCCTATCACATGTGCCACACATAAATGTGTGTGGCCCCCACAATGCAAGCAGACCATGACCACTGTGGCAATGGGGTCCAACCCCCATCATCACAGTGACCAAAATGTAAGTGTGGGGCCCATAGCTGAAGCACATCTTGAACATTGTGGCAATGGGGTTCAAACCCCCATCATCACAGTGACCAAAAGGTAAGTGTGGGGCCCATAGCTGAAGCACATCTTGAACATTGTGGCAATGGGGTTCAAACCCCCATCATCACAGTGACCAAAATGTAAGTGTTGACATTGAAAAAGCTGCAACTGCCAAACTGCATGGATGATTCCTGGTCACAGAACAACAATCACATCAGTGGCAAAGTAGTGCTTGTGTCCCATAGCAACATAGATTGGGGAGGCAAACACTGCAGTGCAAATAAGACATACCTTTGGCCATGTGCAGACAAACATCACCCATGGGGGCTGACACTGTCAACATTCATCAATGACACAATGACAGAAGTGACCATGATAATGCAGACCCACATATTTGCACCAATGGGCACACAAATGCAGATACCCTGTGGAGACTGTAGATGTGAGGTGAACAGATACCATACCATGGCAGCAATGGGACACACAAACAATGATCATTGTGCTGACTGATGACCTAGGAGTCCCAGGGACAGCAGGGGAAACCCTCCAAACAACATACAGCCAATGGCACACTAAAGACATGCCAATGCAGTGGTGCAGATGCACAAACACAAACAGGCAGACCCACACTGCACATCAAACACAACAGGTGGGGGGGGGGGGTGCCAGTGTCCCCAGGCAACCACACAACACATGATGAGGCCTGAATACCAACTACACAGATGTGCATACAGTGCCACACAACGGTAACTCATGGATCCAAATCCCCTATGTGGGCAATCAGGCATTGTTAGATGAGAGGGAGCACAAATCACACATGTCACATAAGCATGTAGGAACAGCAACTGACACAGCAAGACACAGAGACACCACAGCACTACCCCCAGGGTCCCCACAATGTGGTGACCCTGGGCTGCATTACAATCCCACTGTGATGACAAAGCTAGATGTCGTTCACACTGTGAACCACAGTCATGTGTCCTGAGCAACAAACTACCATCACACCTACACAAGCACAAATCAATCAGCACGGCCAGTAAGCCAAGGCCAACATGGAGGCAGGGGTCTAGCCGTGCAACAACTCTCATCTGCACACACTCAACACCACACACCTCGACCTCCAACAATGTGCAGCAGTGAAGCTCACATGCACTGGTGACATTGCACATGCACCCATGACAATCCCATGGGTGGTGGTGGGAACCAAGGTGCAGAAACACATCACACATGGCCACTCAACAAGACTCTTGAATGTCTGACACACTGCACACTACGCTGTACATGGACATGACGGCAATACCACACCAACCAATGGGATCCCAGCCACAGTCCCACACCAATGAAGAAGCCAAGGTCACCCACAAAGAACACACATAGACAACTACCAACATTGCAGCCCTGACCCTGAGGAGTGCCAGCAGTCACACACACAACGTGTCACAATCACTGAAAGCTAACACAAACTGGAAATCACATGACAGGTGTAAACAACAAGTGCCAAGGGGAATCCTGACTGTGACCCATCTGCGTCTGCCCACAAACTCAGCCCTCACAGCCAACACACCTATGGGTGACACCCTGATGACCAGTAATGTGCCATGCACCCACATCACAGAGAACCCAGGGAGAAGACTTTGGGGGAACATAGGTCAACTCAGCAAGCATCACAAACAGGAACACCACTAGGGATCCCAGCATGCACAGCAAAATGGAAGTGAACACACAGACATGCTCATACAACACACACCTTGGGCGCAGGCGATGTCACAGGAGTACACACTGCCATGAGGGGACTCCACTCCTGTGTGAGGAAAGCTGTGCCATATGTTGCCACAGTAGGGCTCCATCATGTCAGCAGAACACTTGGTCACACAGTCAACAATTTGCACCAAATGAAGGCTCCCGTCACATCAGCCTGGTCATGGGAGTGTCAACGAAATCATCAGCACAGATCCAACACACATGTATAGCAAGTTGCACTGACAACACAGATGAGTCCTTCCCCATTGATGCCCAAACCTGCATGTCCAGTGGAGATGGCCACACGGTCAGGGAAGTAGACTAATTGAACAATGGCAAGCACAACAGATGTGCAGGGGTGGAAGCCACAGATGTGACATTGCTAATGTAAGTAGGAAATCCCATTGCCAAATATTGAAAACATGACACCCTCAGATGCTGCTAAGGATGACATGGATACACCACAGGATAGGACACATTCCCCCTGGACCACATGGGTTCCTGAACAGTAACACTTCATTTTCATGAGACCAAATATCACCATCACTGCAGCAAGGGCATGGTTAGCATCATCAACATCATGTACATCAGAAGCAAAAGCACTAGAGAACAGAAAGTCGCTTTATTCAGCATATGTGGGTTCAAAAGTTGAAGTCCAGTAAAAAGAAACAAAGGCCAATGGCCAGTCCATCCTGAAAGTCAAAACAGGGTGACAGTGGCAGATGTCACCCTACGCATGCCTGCACTGATAAAAACCAGGGACAATCCCCTCGGAGGGGTATACGGGGGGCAGGCCAGGCACCGCAGGGACAGGATCAGGGCTCACCAGAAGGAGGCAGGGAAGGGGTGGTGGGTGCTGAAGAGCCACTGACAACTGCAGTGGAGGTGTCTGACATGGTGTGTGCCGGCACAACTGGGGGCATGACTCTGATGGTGTGGGTGCCGGCACGACTGCAGTGGACCGTGCAGATGGAGTGGACAGGTTCCCCACTGCAGTGCCCAAGTCAGACAGGGTGGTAGTGGACTCCACTGCAGTGCCTACCTCCAGGGGAGGAGAATGGGGATCAGGTAAGGTGGGCAGGACAGAGGGGGAGGACACCGTCTCCACACCAGTGGCACAGACAAGCGCAGCGGGGGTGTGGGGCCGGAAGAGCAAGTGGCAGGGGGAGAAGGCCTGATCTTTTTGGGGATGGTGTATCTGTGGGTGGGGGAACCTGGGGCAGGGTGTGGTGGGGGCACCTGTGGAGTGGGGGCCTGAGGGATGGAGGAAGGAGACTTGGTGCCTGAGCTGCAGGGCGGCGGCGGGGTCTTGCTCTTCCGGGTCCGGGGGACTTGTGGATGGGGGCGTCAGTCGGTCTGCGCCTGGGGAGGGTGTCCGGGGGCGAGGGGCACTCCGCTCCGTGTGGGTGGGCTTCCTCTTCCCCCTGAATGCTGGATCAGCTGGATCGGAGGGGAAGAGGTCGAGGTCACTGAGGAAGAGCCGCTGTGTCTTTGGGGTTGCAGGTGAGGCAAGGGAGGGGGCTTTGGAGGGAGAGGCAACTGAGGACTGCGCAGTGCTCGTGGATGCGTGTGTGTGTGCCTGGGCCCCATCCCCTGTGAGTGTGGTTTCAGTCCCCTGACTGTGCGTGCGTGTGCGTCTTGTTTGTGGTGTGTGTGTCTGTGTGCTGCTCGTGTCTGTGCTGGTGTGTGCCTGTGCCGGTGTGTGTGTGCTTGGGACAGGTAAGGTGCTGGGGAGTGTGGATGGGGCAGAGGCAGGAGGGGTGAGGGACTGTTGGAGGAGGGACACTGCTGCCGTCAGGGAGGAGTCCATGGACCTATTGCCCCTCTGTAGGGCAGACATGCCCGATGAGATGCCCTCCATGAACGACACCAGCTGAGTCAACAGAGTGGTGTGTGCATGGAGGACACTCAGCATCGCTGTCTGCCCTACATGGAGCTGGCGAAGGAGGTACACAGACTCCTCACTCAGGGCAGCAGGGGACACAGGGGCAGGGGTGCGGTGCCTGGCCCGAAGGAGACACGCTCCCGAACATGGGAGCCTCCACGGACCTCGGGAATGGGAGCCGATGGGAGGGGGCGGTGGTGGTGGTGGCGGGGACAGCAACACTAGCTGGGGTGTGGTGGCTGCTGACACCCGCATCCACAAGGGAGTCATCCTCCGAGCTGCTGTGGTCCTCAGCTGAGGTGGATGGTGCTGAGGACTCCTCGGTGTGGCTCCCCTCGCCCTCCGTGCCACTGGGTCCCTCCGACCACTCCTCGGCTGCTGACCCAGTCTGGCTCTGCGGCTCCTCCTGGTCCGTGGAGCTGTCCCCTCCTGTGGCCGTGGATGTATCTGCAAACAATAGGGAAACAGACAGACATCAGTCACCTGCACCGAACGCACACACCACAGTAAGTACAGCACATTACAGAGCAAGCCCTGGCATCCTTAGTTGAACATTGCCAAAAGTGCCCAAACAGAATAGGAGTAGCCAATTGTCAGTCTGATGGTCAACCATGGCACTCACATCCCTCCTGGCCTTGCACCCATCTGTCTGGTGTCTGTTGGATGGCAATACCCCAGTGTGGACACATGCACCACCTACACAGTAGTTGGACAGTGCAGAAAACACGGTGAAGCATGTGAACATGCACACATCACAACTCTTGCCACTGAGTCAGTACAGGTGTCCGGATGAAAGGGATGCCCAGAGTCAAATATGAAATGCATGTGATGCATACCAGCGACAGACACCATGATGCACCCATGTCCTGATAGCCATTGCCACAATGGTGTGCATGTAGCACATGTCACTCCCCTGCAGGATCACTCATAGGAAGTTACATGCCATGGCACAGGCATGCCTGCTAAGTCATACATCACTGTCTCCAGTCACATGGGCAGGGCAGCCAGACAACAACAGTCTGCACTGTGTCACAATAGTAGGTCATGGGGAATGCAAGTCCTGGAGCTGAACAAGTGCACATGTACATCCCCCACACACCACATCATCTGAACCCTTATCTGTCCAGGTCATACCGATTGGACATATGGGAGACCTGTAACACAACCCTCTGAACCTGAGCACCTCACAATCTGCTGTGAATGGGAAACAGCTGCCTGAACTTCACATTCGCATACCCCAGTCTGCACGGTCAGGTGATCAAACACCTATGTGTCACCCAAGTATCGTCTCCTATGGTCACATCTCCGGTGGCATGCTGAGCCCCAACCGAGAGACACCCCAGCAGTCATGACAACGAAGCCACAGCACACTGACACAGAGGCAGACACCTGAGGGGACATATCACTGAGCACAACGTGTCAGCTGATACACGGGAGTGGGAGTACAGAGTGTATTGTATGGCCTGGAGTAGGCATGACTGTCCTGCCCCACATGAATGAGGGATGAGCCCTGGACAGTAGGCAGCTGGCTAAGTATGTGTGACACACGTAATATACACACTCCTGGGGCCCAAGCATTGTTCCCACCCGCAGCATGGGTGTGTGCCAGATACCCCAGGCACATGTGGTGGATCAGCTCAGCAATTGGACCACATATCAAAGTAACACGCAGATTACATGTCAGAACACAGGCATTGTGTAAGCAAAGGACCCACCCATGATGCCCACCACAGAGTTAGGGGAACAGATGCTGTCCCCCACCTTGAGTCAAGCAAACTGCAAGGACACAGTACCCAAGTGACACAATTCCCTGACTGCAAGGGCCACACCTGGGTATCAGATGAGGAGTGGGCAGTGCACAATCGAGGGACATGGGTCCTGGACCACATGACTGATGTACTGTGGAAGTTTAACCAGGCCAGAGGAGGGCACATAGCATGGCAGACAAAGTTCACAATGCAGTCATGGACTCACCCCCTCCTTGCTGCTCTCTGGCCTTCAGCTGCCCATCCAGATCAGGGAAGACCACCGCCAGGATCCTGAGCATGTGGGGGGTCAGGGTCCGGTGTCCGCCCCTCCTGCGAGGAGGCGACAGCTTCAGCTGGACCCGTGCGATCCTCCGGGTCCAGCCCCGAAGGTCCTGCCACCTCTTCTGGCAGTTGCGGATCCGGCGCTTGTAGTCCCCCACGGATCTCACTGCCCGGACGATGGTCAGCCATATCTTCTGCTTCTGGTGGGCATCAACCTGTGAGGATGACAAAGTGAGAATGCCATTACTACACATGCAACATATCCGTGCATTACACAGTTGGATATACATGTCTCAATCACAGGGGCACATGATGTACACAGGCAGTGCAACGATGGCTATGGACAGTATGCCAGCAGTTACTACATGGTATCATTGCCTGGGAAGTAAAACCTTGTTTAAATGCACTGTCACTGCACTATACCTGTTCAGTGCATGTAACTACACACTATGGGGGTGACAACTACTCAGTGAGCCTGCTAGCCAGTGGCGTGCAGACTGTTAGCCTTGCTAGTCAGACAACATGCACATTTAGTAAGGCAGTGGACAGCACACTCACCTGCTCCCCTGCTTTCCCATACAGCTTGCTGTACTGTGGAAGGAGGCTGTCCAGCAGGGCCTGGTTCTCCTCAGTGCTGAAGGCTGGGGCTCTCTCCACAGTACGTGCCATTGCAGGGTCCAGAGGGTGCAGATACAGCAGCAGTGGTGGTGGCAGATGTCGTCCTGGAGCATGTAGTGCAGGCAAGTGAGCTCTCAGGGGAACAGCCAGCATTATATGTGTGCTGCAGAGGCAGATACTGTCCCATGTGTCCAAAGTGATAGGTCCAAGTCTTTAGCATCTTCTGAATCTGGCCAATCCATGGAATTGCACCACTTACACACGCCCACAGCATCCTTCAAAAGTTCAACTTCATGACACCCATGAATTTGCAACATTGTTGTGGGTGACCAACTGAATTTCCAGCATCAGACTCGTTCAAGATTTGAAAACGCGTCCGTTGCCAGGCCCAGGCCATAGCCAATGGGTGCGCACCGATCGGTCCATTGCTGTTCAACGCGTAGTGCGGATACAACGCGTACCCGCTCACATTGAATGCAATGGGCCGGCCGGGCACACCGATCGGTCCATTGCTGTTCAACGCGTACCCGGGATACAACGCGTACCCGCTCACATTGAATGCAATGGGCCGGCCGGGCACACCGATCGGTCCATTGCTGTTCAACGCGTACTCAGGATACAACGCGTACCCGCTCACATTGAATGCAATGGGCCGGCTGGGCACACCGATCGGTCCATTGCTGTTCAACGCGTACCCGGGATACAACGCGTACCCGCTCACATTGAATGCAATGGGCCGGCCGGGCACACCGATCGGTCCATTGCTGTTCAACGCGTATCGCGGATACAACGCGTACCCGCTCACATTGAATGCAATGGGCCGGCCGTGCACACCGATCGGTCCATTGCTGTTCAACGCGTACTGCGGGATACAACGCGTACCCGCTCACATTGAATGCAATGGGCCGGCCGGGCACACCGATCGGTCCATTGCTGTTCAACGCGTATTGCGGATACAACGCGTACCCGCTCACATTGAATGCAATGGGCCGGCCGGGCACACCGATCGGTCCATTGCTGTTCAACGCGCATTGCGGATACAACGCGTACCCGCTCACATTGAATGCAATGGCCAGTGTGTGCGCACCGATCGGTCCATTGCTGTACAACGCGTATTGCGAATACAACGCGTACCCGCTCACATTGAATGCAATGGGCCAATGTGTGCGCACCGATCGGTCCATTGCTGTCCAACGCGTATTGCGAATACAACGCGTACCCGCTCACATTGAATGCAATGGCCAATGTGTGCTCACCGATCGGTCCATTGCTGTCCAACGCGTATTGCGAATACAACGCGTACCCGCTCACATTGAATGCAATGGCCAATGTGTGCGCACCGATCGGTCCATTGCTGTCCAACGCGTATTGCCAATACAACGCGTACCCGCTCACATTGAATGCAATGGCCAATGTGTGCGCACGGATCGGTCCATTGCTGTCCAACGCGTCCCTGTACAAGTCACTGGCATATGTCACCATGCCTGTCACAGGTGAATATATGCCAGCAACATATACTTCCCAGGGAGTGAGGGGCACACCTACAACACCACAGCCTGTCCACACTGTATCCTGAGGCATGTAAGGCTGCATTACCTATTCCGTGTATGGGGGTGAACATGTTGTTCTGTGGGTGTCACTTGGGGGCAGCCACTCCCAGGCTGTGCACGTGTTCATGGGGACAGAATCCTTGGTGTTTCGTGTACATGACCACTGTGATGTGCAACTGTTCATTTCTGTGCATGTGGCATGGTCACATTTCACGGTGGTGTATGTGTATGTCATGTCACATACCCCCTGAGTCCCATGTGTGACGGTATGTACGTCCCAGGGTGACCCATTGCCACAATAGTGATGGTCCTCCACAGTCTGTGTGCATGTTGTGTTTACAATGTCTCTGATTCCATGTGCACAATGGGAGACAGTCTCCACATCCACGTTGTTTGTGCATGGACTTTGATGTTGTACGTGTGTGTGTCACAGACGTCCATGTCTGTCCTGCCGAGGCAACAGGGACCACTACCTGTGGGGGTCATGGTTGTTTTGCTGTGGTGTATTCATGATACACCATGTCATGCCAGTGTCCATGTGGCAATACAGGGTCCCTGGGAATCTACCTGTCATTGAGCTGTGATGCCTGGGGCACATCTGTCCTCACATGTCACTGTGGGGTGTGTTTGGAACGTGGCAGCAGGAGATGGGAACTGTGACACGGCCTCATGATATCCCATGGCACAACCTGGGACTTGTTGATGCCACTTGTTGAACTGTGATGTTAGATGTTGGCCATGTATGTGCCATACATGTCCTTACGGAACTGCACACATCATGTACTTGTGCCTCATAATGATGTATCATGTGATATTGAGTATGGTCAATGCCACATATGTGGGGTGACTGACAATCTTTCTTTCTTCACCTATGCACTGCAGGGCACCAGCTGTCCATAGACCATTCCCTGACCTTGCAACCATGGTGGAACGGGACTGCATCCGACGGTACCGCTTCACCAGGCCGCTGATTGAGGTATTGACGGTGCGGTTGGCCCCACATTTGCAAGCTGGCCGGACATACCCTACAGCGCTGACCCCCAAGGTGAAGGTGATGGCAGCCCTACACTTCTTTGCCACCGGTACCTTTCAACACACTGTGGCGACTGCTGGTGGGATGTCACAGACCATGTTCAGCCGTGTGCTCCGCGATGTTTTGGAGGCTATGTTGATTTACCTGAACCAGTACATCTATTTCCCTAGACTCCAACAACTCACTGACGTGAAGAGTGACTTCTATGCCCTGGGGAGGATGCCGCATGTCATTGGCTCCATTGATGGGACACATGTTGCTTTGGTACCACCACAGGCCCAAGAGCAGGCATACAGGAACCGCAAACACTACCACTCGGTCAATGCACTGGTGGTATGTCTTGCAGATATGAGCATCTCACACGTCTGTGCCCGTTTCCCCGGTTCTGCACACGATGCCTACGTGATGAGGAGTAGTCGCATCCCGAGGATGATGTCACAGATGCGGAACCAGCGTGCCTGGCTTGTTGGTGTGTACTGACTTAGTACCATTGTGTGTGTTCTGCAATGTAGTGTTCCACCCTCTTTTCCAACTCAGCTAATGTGCAATTGTCTGTATGTAGGTGACTCCGGATACCCCAACATGCCGTGGTTGCTGACGCCCCTCAGGAACCCTGTGACACCAGGCCAGATGCGCTACAATGAGGCACATGGTCGGACCAGGAGAGTGATTGAGCGGACATTTGGTCTCCTGAAGAGCCGCTTCCGCTGCCTGGACAAGACAGGAGGGGCCCTCCCATATGCCCCAGCAAAGGTGTGCAAGATTGTCATCGTCTGCTGCATGCTACACAACCTGGCAGTGCGGAAGGAGTTGCCTCTCATCCTGGATGACGATGACCAACATCCGCCACCTGTGGAGGATCCTGGCCTGGACCACGATGCCAGTGATGATGATGATGATGATGATGGTGATGTCCGCACACAGCTCATCACCAACTTCTTCAGCTGAATGTGAGTATCCAGAGATGTCATGTCAATGATGTGAGTATGCATGATATGTGTTGGTGGTGCTCTGGTGCTGTTTGAGTGTGTCCATGTGCTACATGACTGTATGCGTGTAGCGATGTGTCCTTACAGGTAGTCTGTACTCCCCAACAGTGTTGACATGCTAACTTGGTTCTGGGTGGGTATCTTGTGACATGTATTGGGCATGAGTATTGCAGTTCTGTCCTGTTCTTCAGTGCTTTTGACTGTGTTTCATTTCTGTCCTTCACAGGGTACTTTCAGAGTGGTTTGGTCAACTGTGATCCCCGACACCGTGATTCGACTTCCAGGGTGGTAGCTGTCGTGTCCCTACAGGTGATGTGCGCCACACCCATGGACTTCCTTCCTTCTACACTTGTTGACTGTGTGCCCGCTGCCAGGTGGGATTGCCTTGCATCTGTAGTGGTTACAACATGTTGCAAATGTGTAATAAACCTGTGCTTCACTTTGTGATGTGCGTTGTCTGTGGTCACACATCTGACTGACATTTGCTTACTGCACCAGTGGGCTAGTTGACAGAGACTGTGAATAGGTGTTGTGTCTGTGCATTGCACCGTATTTACTGGCAACATCAGTGTAGGCGATGAGTCAGATGGCCTAGGTGTGTATATGTTGTGTAGCCCTGGTGGTGTGTCTCCCTCATATGTGTCACGTTGCCATGACTCACATGTCTGTGTTGTACTTGCTGTAGCAGTTAGCATGCACAGTGTAATTTCGCAGGTCATCATCTCCATGACAGAAACCACGTTGGAATCACAACAGAGGCAGGTATGGTGTATTAGTGTGTTTATTGTCATACATGTGTGTGTATAGTGCACAGGATGGTGGGTGCTGTACATTTTGATTGCAATCCAAAGTTCCTAGATGAATTGGAAGTCCTGGTAGCAGATATGTCCAGAATAAAGTCCACAGTCATCTGATACATTGGTCCAACTTGTACTCCCCATGTCATGTGGGGGAGTTGTGTTGCAGTCAACAGGGTGAACAGTTTGCGCACAAAGGTGATTATCCAGAACAGGTTTTGGCTTCCTGGGGGTTGCACATGGCCATCGGCCTCTCAGTTGCCCCTCCTCGGACGACCCCTCTTCTTTGGGGGGGACCCTCAAGTGCAGGCTGCTGCGGTGCAGGGGACTCTCCGCCAGAGTCATCCTCCCTCCCTGTGGCAGTTGCAGTTGTTTCAGCACCAGATGTTGTGGGCACACAGGGAGGTGTTGACTGGTTGCTGCTCATCTGGCGGAGGCATTGTAATATGTCCCTATGCACCGCCGTCATCTCTTGCAGTGTGTCCCACTTGGACTCCACGCGGGACATGTGCGAGTCCAAGCGGGCATGATGGGCAGCCTGCTGCTGTTTAATGTCCCTGAGGAGCCCCACTACCTGGCTGAGCTCTCCGGTGCTGGACTGGTACGCATCGGCTATGCGTACCAGTTGTGGGTCATCATGCAGTCCAGACCCCTCTGCGATCAGCGACCTATGTCTCCCACCCCTCCCACCACCCCTGGCGACACGTGCAGTACCTGAGGTGGCACGCACAGGTGACCCTGGGCCCCCTTGGGGTTGTTGGTGGTGTTGGTGTCCATAGCCCCACGTTGGTCCAGGGTCCCTGTGCTGGTGGTGGTGGTGCTCCTTGGTCTGTCCGTGTCAGCAGGGGTGGTATGTGTGTTGACAGTCGTTGGAGGGGTGGGTGCAGGGGGTGCAGCTGGTGGTCCTGCTGGTGGTCCTGCTGGTGCTGTATGATGTCTTGCTCCGGAGGTGCCAGGTAGGTCTTCGTCATCCGAGGAGGGCAGAGGCTGTTCCACACCAGTGAGCTCCGTTTCCCCTTGAGCCTGGGACAGGGACTCCTCAGCGTCTGCTGCTGTGTCCCCATCATCACCTGTTTTTGGGAGACACACACAATGTATGTTATGTTTCTGCAGGCATGAATGGTTGACACACATGACAGTTGTGACTGTACCTCTGGATGCGGGCCTGTACATTGCATTGTCCTAAGTTGTCACAGTCAGAGGTTGATATTGGTGTAGCACATTGTCCTGCATACTTTGGGCATTTCTATATGAATGTTGGGGTGTGTACATGGTCTGCATTGGTTGTATTTGGTTGACATCCGGCCCTCCTTCCCACCCAGCCAGATATTCCACCATGGAACGTGCTTCCATTGCAGGGAGTGCAAGTTGTCTTTCAGGATGTCAGTCAGTGGTGTCCTGCTGTTGGTTGGTGCACAGTTGCCAGCAGGGCCTTGTGCTCCCCACAGCAGTACCCAGTGTCAGCCATCTTGTCAGTTCTTTTCCACTCCCTGTGATGTGCGCATGGTTCAGGGTGGTGTTGATGGGACAGTTGTGGGGGTGACCAATATCTGTGACTACCACTCCCATCATGCTATTGCCTCCACCCCACTTCCCAGCATGCCCATACTTACTTGCTTTTGGGTGGACTTCACTGTGTGTGAGTGTGAGAGCAATGGCAAGATGGCTGACAGTGGTGTCCTGCTGTTGGTTGGTGCCCAGTTCCCAGCAGGGCCATGTGCTCCCCACAACTGAGCACCAGTGTCAGCCATCTTTGAAGTGGCTTTTGACTCCCTGTGAGGTGTGCATGCTTGGGTGTGAGCTTGCTGGGCCATGTGGGTGGGGGATGTTGGGCTGTGACTACCACTCCCATCATGCTATTGCCTCCACCCCACTTCCCAGCATGCCCATACTTACTTGCTTTTGGGTGGACTTCACTGTGTGTGAGTGTGAGAGCAATGGCAAGATGGCTGACAGTGGTGTCCTGTTGTTGCTTGGTGCCCAGTTCCCAGCAGGGCCATGTGCTCCCCACAACTGAGCACCAGTGTCAGCCATCTTTGAAGTGGCTTTAGACTCCCTGTGAGGTGTGCATGCTTGGGTGTGAGCTTGCTGGGCCATGTGGGTGGGGGATGTTGGGCTGTGACTACCACTACCATCATGCTATTGCCTCCACCCCACTTCCCAGCATGCCCATACTTACTTGCTTTTGGGTGGACTTCACTGTGTGTGTGTGTGTGAGAGAGCAATGGCAAGATGGCTGACATTGGTGTCCTGCTGTTGCTTGGTGCCCATTTCCCAGCAGGGCCATGTGCTCCCCACAACTGAGCACCAGTGTCAGCCATCTTTGAAGTGGCTTTTGACTCCCTGTGAGGTGTGCATGCTTGGGTGTGAGCTTGCTGGGCCATGTGGGTGGGGGATGTTGGGCTGTGACTACCACTCCCATCATGCTATTGCCTCCACCCCACTTCCCAGCATGCCCATACTTACTTGCTTTTGGGTGGACTTCACTGTGTGTGAGTGTGAGAGCAATGGCAAGATGGCTGACAGTGGTGTCCTGCTGTTGGTTGGTGCCCATTTCCCAGCAGGGCCATGTGCTCCCCACAACTGAGCACCAGTGTCAGCCATCTTTGAAGTGGCTTTTGACTCCCTGTGAGGTGTGCATGCTTGGGTGTGAGCTTGCTGGGCCATGTGGGTGGGGGATGTTGGGCTGTGACTACCACTCCCATCATGCTATTGCCTCCACCCCACTTCCCAGCATGCCCATGCTTCCTTCCTTTTGATTCTGCTTCCCTGTGGGGTTGTGTGCCTGTGCTGACAAGATGGCTGACAGTGTTATCCTGGGGTTAGTTTTGCTGCAAGTCACATGTGTGTCCCTGTGCTTCACACTGCATGACCCAGGGTTGTGGTTCTTTGTGGGATATTTGATTAGAGTGTGAGGCAATGCATTCTCCCAGGTGAGTTGTGTAGAGTTTGTGTTAGGGGTGTGTGAGTGGAGCTGCTGGTAACTATGGTCAGTGCTGTCAGTCCTCCTTCCCACCCAGCCAGATTTTCCACCATGGAACGTGCTTCCGTTGCAGGGAGTGCAAGTTGTCTTTCAGGATGTCAGTCAGTGGTGTCCTGCTGTTGGTTGGTGCACAGTTGCCAGCAGGACCTTGTGCTCCCCACAGCAGTAGCCAGTGTCAGCCATCTTGTCAGTTGTTTTCCACTCCCTGTGATGTGAGCATGGTTCATGGTGGTGTTGATGTGCGCATTGTGAGGGTGGGCAATGTCTGTGACTACAACTCCCATGATGCTTTTGGCTACACTGCTTTGCCCAGCATACACAGGATTCCTTCCTTTCAGTGGGCTTCACTGTGAGGTGGTGTTGTAGTGGTGCCTACATGTCTGGATGTGTTTGTTAGTTATATTAGTGCCACTGCCTAGCTGTAGTTGTAGTTGTGTTTGTACATGTGATGACACAGTTACATATCACTATGAGATGGCATGTGTTGTGTTTATCTGACTGACATACACAATTTGGGATGATTCTATTCTGGTTGGTGTGTATTTGCTAAGGGTGCATGGTTTGACTCTCCCCTTGACAGTGATGTGTGTGTATTGTCGCACAATATTGTGTACATTTGTTATGTACTCACCAGGCTCTGGGATGTTTTCTAGTCCATATACGCTCACTGGTGGTAGGATGGCCCGCACCTTCTCCTCCCAGGGCCTGAGGTATAGTGGTTTGGCAGGAGGGCCACTGCCGGTGTGTTGGCTCAAGAGGTAGTCCTTCTTCAACAGCTCCCTGACCCTCCTGCGCACGTCATACCACCTGTTCTGGATGTCTCCTTTGTGCGCAAACATGGTGATTGTGCGTTCACCCTGTCGACAATGCTCTCCCACATCTTGGTTTTCTGCGACATGGGTGTCTGTTGGACCAGTGTACCAAACAGCTGTGGCTCTACCCTGAGGATCTCATCTACCAGGACTTCCAATTCACTATCTAGGAACTTATGATTCTTCTTTGGGGGCATGGTGATGGGTGGTGATGGTGAGTGGTGTGTGTGTTGGTGTGCAGGTGAGGGTGTGTGAGTGTGCGTTTAGCTGGGTGTATGTGAGGGTGCTATTTGTTGAGGTGCTGATGGTGTGTGGCTTGTGTGATGGATGAGCTGTGGGTGGGTGTGTGGTTGCTGTCTGTTCAGTGCTGGCAGGTAATTTGAATTTGCAAAGGATCATGGTAGGGATTTGTGTCCTTTATATGGGTGGAGTTGTGGGTGTGTCTTTGTTCCCTGTCCCCCCCCCAGTATTTATTGCCTTTATAATTGCTTGTTTGGCCTTTTTTGTGTGTTTTTCCCTTTGTACTTTTTGTGCATGTAGGAGACGTTCTTGTGACCGAGTCGGACCCTGCAGTTGTCTCGTACGAGCTTCTCCGAGTCGTTCACGCTGTGTTTGTGCTGTTTTCTATGCTGCGTACGCGTTGGTCGCGGTGTATTGGGTTGCTTCTGCTCGCAGTTTTGTATGCGTGTCGGTCGTACGGCTTGGGCTCCGTGCGACTCGGTCGTGTTTTCCACGCGTTGCATCGTATTTGGCGGGTAGGAGGTCGCGGGTACGTTTCGTTCGGGTTCATTCCTGGTGCGTTCGATTCGCGTGGTTTGCCGGCCGGATGGCTGTTTTCCGTGCGGCTCGGTCGTTCGGTTTGTGTTCCGTACGAGTCGGTCGGATTTTGCACGCTTCTCATCGTACTTTGCGGGTCGGCCTGCACCTGTACGTGTCGGTCGGAATAAATTCCGGCTCCGAGTCGGTCGGTACGTTTTCCGGCCCGAATCGGAATCGGCCCCTTAGTGTCTCTTATTACGCGCGTTGTGGACAAGTATGAGTGAGTTATGAAAGGGTGTCCTTGCTCCCGCGAGTCCTGAGAGAGAGAGACCGTGTTCTGGGTTGTCTAATCATTGGTAACATCGTTGCTAATGAGACACTAAAGCTAGTCGGATTGGGATTGTGGGTACTAAGGGGCATGGTTGGCTCACCACTACACTCCGAGGTCCTATTATCTTGTGCATAGCTCTGTGTATGTGCAGAATCCCTACAACATGGCGCCACCAACGAAGTGGGCTGCTTATCTGCGAGACGCTTGAGTAGTTCTTGTGCTTGTCCACAACACCCTTCACAGACGCTTCCGGAGGCGTGTGTGAGGGCGATACCTCCTATATTGACGTTTTTATAGGTTCTTTCAAGCTTGAAGTTGTTAAAAGGTGTTTAAATAAACCCCTATATTGTGCTGCCTACTCCTAGGTTGTCGACGGTTTTTGGCCTTTAATGGCTGTCCAAATTGCGGCACATAGCCGCGCAGCGCTCCGAGCTCATTTGACTGCGTATGGAGTGCCTGACGCGGGTGTCGATCTGATCTTTGTGGTACAAGCGGATCCTGCTTACCACTTTGAGGTATTTTACTCTTGGATCACCTTTCCGGCGGTGGATGGGAATGATAATTTGTTCCATGAATATACGGCCACCGCTCTTCCTAATCTCTATAGGCCTTATAGGAATCTTGAAGTACCGCTCACGGCATGGCAACACCGTGTTTGGTTTAATGGCTCCCTCCCCCAACCGGTTACCCCAATTCGTTTAGGCCCCTTATCGATTGAAGGGGCCACTTGGCCAGTTTTGGCCGGGTATACGTGTGCATAGAGCTTTAGTACAGTATGTTACAGGCCACATCCAGGGAGCCACGCCTGGAGTTGCAGCGCATCCAGCTGGACCAGGCGGTGTAACCATAAGTCCCGTCATGGTTAATTCGGTGATGGGCAAGCGCCCACAAAATAAGGATGATATGCCTTATTGGCTTGCAGAGAAATTTGACCAGCTGGAGGCAGTTTTTCCGAATACTTCTCCTGTGGAAAAACACAGGATTTTGACGATTAGTTTGCCAAAAGACTTGATCCCCGAGTTGGCAGAATGCAACAACTGGGGTAAGGTATTCGCAGCAGTATATGCGAAGTGTTTCGGCACTCCTTCCATGACAGTTCTCCCCTCTGTAATTAAACGAGTACAGGATGAGCATGGCCCTGAAGCGGCTGTGGAATTAGGGATGAGACTGGTGGGAGTGTTCGATGTAGTGGCTGATTTGATCCTTGCGAATGTCAAGGGCGATGCAGTTAACTTTCAAGTAGCTAATGCTTTGGCTTTGATCCCAGAACCGGACAAGCCGCGCGAATTACCGAAAATTATTGCACAGGCTTACAAAACCATTGGCCGCATTAGCCTGGGAGTCAAGCCTTTTGCTAAAACGCAAACTCAATCACAACCACAACCAAAAACTCAATCTGAGAAAGATGAGAAACCGTTCTTTACTAAAAAGAGCTGGAGGTTGAAAAAACAGGGTAAGCAACAGAAGAAGCCAGGGTCGCGAGGCGCATCCCCGGTTTCCGTATCTTCTGAACGCACATATGATTTGCGCGATAGAGCGAGAATTAAATCTCCAGAGAGATTTCAAGTCCCTGATCCACATTCTCCTCATTCTTCACAGGCACCGTCGACCTCCCAGACAGGTGGAGGAGATCGCCAGGATAGAGGCAGGGGTCGAGAGGCTCCACAGGGACGAGACCAACCTCGACAACAAGTCAGAGGGAAACCAGAAGAATTTCAACGTTCTCGCCCACAGTTTTAGAAGAAAAAAGTTGCAGCTGTAACAGCGAGGTATGCCACAGACGGTGAGAACGAGACTCCTGAATTAGACGTGGGCAGTGACGCTCCTCGACAGCGCCGCGGAAGTTACCATAGTGCGGGAGGCACTACGTCCTCATGTGGAGGCGACAGCAACTGATACATTAATTACTGTCGAGACAGCAGACACCAGAGTGGCACCCCCTGACAGACTATTTAATATTGTCCTTCAAATTGAAGGTGACATACAGCGTGTTATTAAAGGGATTTTTTGGGAGAATCTGACCTCTTCTGTACGACATTTTGTTGGCAGAGGCGGATTGGCCGCCCCCATTCGTACTTGCTGCGCGTAGAGGGAGGAGGTAATCCTTCCGAGCTTTTCTCGTCATGTCCCGAAGGACAAAGCCGAGGCTCTCGCAGCTGAGTGGGCTGTGTCCCTGGCTCCGGCGTTATACCGCAACCACGTGGGCTGGGATGAAGACTCTCCCCCCATGATATTCCTTTGCGGTCGCTGCCACAGCCACAACCCCAATATCCCATCAATCGGGAAGCTAAAGGTCCCGTTTCCGAAATTCTGACACAGTTAGAATATCAAGGAGTAATTGAAACATGCGTGTCACCCATGAATAATCCCCTTTTCGCAGTTTCTAAACCCGATGGATCGTACCGCCTAGTTTTGGATTACCGGCATTTGAATTCTCATTGTCGGACCTTTGCGGTGCAAAATACCCACAGTTCTGCGCTTGTAGACAGTCTTGTTCGTAAAAAATATAAAACGACACTTGACCTATCCAATGGATTTTACACGCACAACTTAGCCCCGGAGTGTAGCCAATGGAGCGCTTTCACTTCCGGTGGTAAACAATTCAAATTCCTGCGTTTACCCATGGGCTACAAGAACAGTCCGGGTGTATTCGCCGCCCATGTTGTCTCCTTGTTGGACAACATAGACCCAGATGCGTGTTCGTACGTCGACGATATCTATCTAACAGATGACGAATTATGGCTGCATCTTTCCCGAGTGGACCGCATTATTCTTGAGTTTGCGGTTTTAGGTTACAAATTTAACTTTGCCAAATCTCACATTGCTGAATTTACCGTTTTGTTTTTGGGATATGAGCTCAATAATGAAGGTAAGGGCTTAGCTCCCCATTTCTTGGAGAAATGCGCACTCTTGTGCCCTCCAACCACTCTGAAGAAGCTTCAGTCTTTACTGGGTTTTCTAAACTTCAGGCGTACATACATTACCGAATACGCCCAGCATATCAAGCCTCTTTATGCCTTGATACAACCTAACTTTTCGAAGTCATGCTGGCTTCCCGAGCATTCCTCTATACTGCAGTCTTTGCAGTTTGATCTACTTGAATCTAAATTCTTGTTGACGCGTGACAACCACACAAACCTGGTGATTAGAATCGTTCCAGGGGCAGTGGGTTTCACATACTTAACCTTTAACGAAGGTGACACAGTACCGATTGCATACAAGTCACATCTTTACATTTCTGCAGAAATGCGCTTTTCCTCTGTGGAGAAAGTTTTGACTGCAGTGCAAATGGCGATTCTAAAGGAACGCGCACTGGCACAGGGAAAACGCATTTTGGTGGTAACACCATATCCTGCCCTTGAGGCAGTGACGAAAGCAAGTGTACCGAACTCTAAGGCTTTCCACCCCCGTTGGATACAATGGGCTACATCGCTGACATCTCCGGATGTCACTTTTATCTTTGATTCTTCACTTCAGACACAGGAGTTTTTACAGTATGAATTTGTTCATCCTCCTCCTCTGTCTTTGCTACCGCTTGAGGAATACGAATGTATTATCTATACCGATGGTTCGGCACAACCGGCCACGGGTTCCAAGCATGCTTATTCAGCAGCATGTGCTATTGTTGCAGGTACTATGGTGAACGGTGAGTTCAAACAGACGGTAGTGCACACTCAGGCACTAGGAGACAGTACTGCACAATTGGCCAAGCTGCGCGCTTTGGTGCTCGCACTTGAGTTCGCTAATCCAGACGTGACTACCTTAATTGTGTGCGATTCTTACTACTGTGTTCAGTCTTTCAATGACAATCTATTCTTTTGGTCACAAAATGACTATAGAGATGCTAAAGGCAGCACAATTAAGCATAAAATGCTTTGGGTTCGAGTGGCAGATTTGAAACAACGTCTGCCTCTCACACAGGTGATTCACACTCTCGGCCACCAGCGTGTGGGCGCACACGCTGTCGGTAACGGTTCTTCAGACGAAGCTGCCAAATCAGCAGTAGCCACGTGCTCAGTAGCTGCAGTTACAAGATCCATGACTAAAATCGATAATGATATTTTGGCAGCTATTGCTGCGACAAAAGAAGGTGCTAATTACCCCCAGGGTTTCCCTTCCAAATACTCTTATCAATTAGGTCCCGAACAGGCTCCTTACGTAAGAATTCCAGACATTGGTGATCGGCTGATTCCCAACGCGGACCGCAGACTTTCCTTGATAACTGCCGCACACGAAGGCATGGCTTCGGCCCATGCTGGCGTGTCTGCGACGGTTTCCATCTTGCAGCAGCGTTACTGGTGGCGTGGTTTATATAAACAGACCCGTACTTATGTGCTTTCTTGTGACGTTTGTCAGCAAATTAAGCCTTCCACGGTTACACGGCCACCACAGACACCGCTCTGCATTTCTAACAGACCTTTTGGGTGTGTTTACCTGGATCACTGCAGTCCATTTTCTTCTGACACTGCATATAAGTACATCTTGGTTGCAGTGGATTCATGCACACGTTTCATCTGGGTCTGGCCACAACGGAGTGCTGATGCTCGAAATGTCATCAGGGATTTGCGTGTCTTTGTAGGAATTTTTGCCTGCGGCACCTTCCATTCTGACCAAGGTCCAGCGTTCGCCTCTAAGGCCTCCAAGGACGCAATGGGGTCACTGGGGGTGCAGATGAAATTTTCGTCTCCATATCGGCCTGAGGGCAATTCCATTATTGAACGAATGAACCGTGACTTAAAGCAATCCTTGACAGCTAGAGTCTTAGTTACTGGCAGGAACTGGCTGGCCCACTTGTATACCGTACAACGTGCACTTAATAATCTCCCTAGAAGACCTCTGGGTGGGCGGACCCCATACGAAATGCTCTTTGGCATAAGAATGTTTGTGCCTGACCTTGATGGTCTAGACATGGCGGCGCAATCCGCAATCTTTGATGTAGATAACCATTCTACTATGTTACAGGACTTACAAGAAGCCCGAGACAAACTTGCAATCGAACATTTACCTTCAGCCACAGACGCTGCGCTGCAGATTCCGGTTGCCGGCTGGCTTCCGAAGGTTGGAGACCTGGTCCGAGAAAAGGTGGAGAACAAAAAAGAATTTGGCCCCTCTTATCGTGCACCGGTTCCAGTCCTTGGCTTGAAGGGTACTTGTACAGTCATCTTACCACCGCTTCCTGGTCGCAAGGAAAACAGATACATCTCAGTGGAAAATGTCAAGCTACAACATCTGGCCGATCCTGAATAGTGTAACACCAGCGGTCTCTTGTCCAGTCATTTCCAGGACAAATGTTTGTGGCCTTTCAGCTCGAACGGTCACTGATGTTGCCATTGAGATGGTAGATTTGCCTGATCGCCTGCTCGACTACCCGGATTCCCCCTGCAACGAGGAGACCGAGTATACCTACCCCGCCACCGAGTCCGTGGCTCATCTACCAACAACGCCACTGAGCCCAACACGTTATTCCTTTGACTCGGATTCCACTTCAGCACTCCTCCCATCCAGGTTCAGTATTTTTTTATCCTGGTTCAGAGACAATTTTTTGA
The DNA here is from genome assembly GCA_963921515.1 of Calotriton arnoldi. Classification (NCBI taxonomy): domain Eukaryota; kingdom Metazoa; phylum Chordata; class Amphibia; order Caudata; family Salamandridae; genus Calotriton; species Calotriton arnoldi. The sequence goes on along the minus strand of CAWUFW010006181.1, from coordinate 369,257 downwards.
TCCCACCATGGACATACATCTGGTTGGTACTATTTCTGATTTTTCTGTTCATGTCCATCGGCTTTGTGACTGTTTTTTTCTTACTCATCAATGGTCACTATTTACCAGAACGCTCTGCTGTGAACTGTGTCGCTGGAACTTTGGCTCCGCATTCTTCATCTCACATCATGAAGCGTGACCACACATTTGTGAACATTTCAGCTTTTCCAGTCGCTGATGGCATCGTATGGGATGCAGTAAATTTCCAAATTCATGGACCCACCGAGATTATTAATGTTCCAAATGTCCTCCGTGTTTCAATGGGTGATGTCGTTAAAAGTAATATTCATTCTGACGATTGGGATGTGCATGCAGTTGAATCGTTATTTACTGATTTGAAATATTATGCTGCTTTTAACGCTGAAGATTTGTACATGAATTCTGCAAGTTATGCCGATTTATATTGTTACCAGCATTGGGTCAACCACTTTCTCCATAAACCCAGTACCCTTCGGGGTCCTTTTAATTACACCCAATGGGAACATTGTCCGACCCCTTTGCCAGGTAGCTCCCAGACTCTTAGAAATAAGTTTACTTATTTTACAGACTTTGATAGATCGAACCCTGGGTCCTATTTTTACAAATTAAACGCTTCGGCTACTCAGAAAATCATGTTGACCCACACCAAATTGCTGTTTTCGGGTTCCTTTTTGAACGCCTTAGCTGTGGGTGGGTATGAACATTGGCGGGACACCATTGACTTAAAATCTATTTGGGGCGCCAAAGCATGGCAGGTGCAAGGCACAGAAGCCTTGCAACGTGCTTGCCTCATCCCGGCCCAAATTTTATTTTTAAATCAAACCATCTATCAAACGACATGTTGGGGTTTGGCTACGTCCAAACAATTAAATGCCCCAGCCATTCCTGTATTGTCTTCCACTACCAACGAAAGCTTGCGCTTCAATATGTCCCTTACAGATTTGCAAGTTTTGTTTCAGAACAATTCGTTCAATGTCTCTACGTTTGTTCAGTCACCCTGGTTGGCTTGGCCCATAGCATCTAATGCCTGCCAACAGCGTTTTCATAACACGAATCCTGGCTACAAACAGGATAGGCCGGACTCCAGGTTTTCTGACTCTCGTACTGTTACAACATATTCTGTTGGTAAATTGTGTAAACAGTGGTTGCAGCACTCTTCCTTAGATTCTGTTAAACAACATTTATCCCTCCTATCAGGCAACATTGATCTGTCCGACTTTGTTCTGGGGCCTCGTGGTCCTCGACCAAAGAGATTCATTTATGAAACTTACAATGAACTCTGGAAGCTTTCGCAAATTGAAGCTGCTTCCCGTCTTCGGGAAATCGATCAGGCAAATCTAGAAAAGGTGCTTGCTGTTGTTGACAATAGTATTAATACCCTGTCTTCCCGCATTTACATATTAGAGAATATTATTTCCTCTGTTGTCGATATTGTACAGGATGATGTTTCTGTGTTATATCATGGTCAAAATCAATTGCGTTCAGTAATGCAGTTTGCATGGACTTTGCAAACACTTAAAATGGGTAAGGTTCCTTGGCACTTTTTGAACACCTCTGCCTTATTCTTACCTTTTAATTTGACTGAGAAACAGCGGTTCATGTCCATGAAAGATGCAGCAACCACTCTGTTACATATCGAAAAAATAGAGCCCTTACCATTCTCTGTTGCAGAATTAGATTCGGCTGTGTGGCTAGTACACGGGGTTATCGCTTTACCTTTTTCTTTATTTAAGTTCAGTTCCTGCATGAAACATTATCCTGTTGGCCGCTTTCAGCCTTTAGGCAGTGCTTTCCTGCATGAACTTTGGTCCCTGCCTTTCATGTATAAATGTCTTAGGGACGGGAAGGAAGTTTTTCTCACGGGGGAGTCATGTGATTCTACTGTGGGTCATTCCCTTGTTTGCAAAAACATTAAATTGCACGGAGCTTGTAATGTTTCGGCTCAAATCTTGCTTGTGTTTTAAAGGGCATTCCTGCTCCTGCTATATCTCCTACTTTCACTGTGCTTGCAAATGGTAGCTATCTCCTTCTGAATAATCAGGACTGCTGTGGCATGCTAGCCGGCATACCCTATATTGTAACAGTTTCCCACAGGGTTGTCTGCTGCAAAAATGTGCTTTTTCCTCACCCGCACGGCATCATAGATAGTTCCCTTTGGCCTTCCATTCCGACTTTGAAGGCGGATTTCAATAAATTGAGCAGAATAAAGGCGCTATTATTGAACCAGGAGGTTATGCTCACATCCGCCCGGGAGACATTCATTCTCCAGGTGGCGAGTACCCACAGTGAAATACAGGCCCTTTTGAACACAAACCTCCCACAACATTTCAGTGAACTGATTCACCGTGTTTTCAATGCATCACGCATCGAAGGTCTTGTGCACTTTTTTAAGGTTGTGGGCTCTGGCCTTGTTACCTCCTTTCAAACTATATTTGGTGTAATACCAGCTTTTATTCATTCCATTTTTTCCAGCGTCTTTGGCGGCTTTCCGTTGATCATCGCCTTAGCGGCTGGTATATTGCTTTTGGTCTGTTTGCTACGCAATGGCTGCACTTCCTGGGGCCCTCCTCAACCACGGTCGACTCCGGATGCTCCGTGAGCGCATCCTCGCCAGCTTCGGCGTCCTGCCATTGGCGACACTCGGTGTGTCCTATAGACTTTCTTTCCATTTGCGTATTTCACTTGCGTGCAACCTGTGCTGTCTTGCATCCGATGTCCTTTCTCATGGTCCTTGGATTATTGCCTCTCCAATACGTCTCTGTCTCACCCGGATTTTGTCCAGTTGGTGGGTCCCTTAGAGGCCCATGAACGGGACTGTTCCGGTGCTGGCTACATGGCGCGTGCGGCTGCACTTGGAATTTTGGCACAATGGGATGTCTGTACGGCTGCTCAGACTCTCCTACAACAAAGTTATATTGAGTATCACGCAAGTTGTCCCGCAATGCTGTTTGCTGCTCCCTCTTGTGAGGAACATGAATGCAGTTTTGGTTTATTGGACTAGATGGCGTCTCTTTTTTCTGGCGATTCCAACGATGTCCTCTTGGAAGGTGTGGCGTTTTTCTGCACTTACACTCTACTTGGATTAGGGGCCTCCGCTTTCAGCGTCCTGCCTCACTGGATTTTTTTAATTCTTTATTATTACTGTGTTTTTATTTCTCTCTGTCCCAATCGTTGCCCTTCATTGGGGACTATTCCGAATCAGACGTTTCCGTTCTGCTCCATCTCTTTGAACTCTGTCTTCGTCCTATGTCTTCGCCAATGGACTGACCAGGGGAGGGTGTCGTGTGGTTTGTGGACTCATGGTCTGCATTGCTAAGTTAGCTTAGGCCTGGCTGCCATGATGCCTCTTTGCGCACGTTACTTTGTGCCTTTGTTTTTCCAGCCTCTGCTTGTGCCCGGCTATTTTAGAACTGCTTGCCTTTCACCTTTCCTCCTGTTCCCTTTGGGTTGCGTCTGCACATCATGTACAAGGTCGAAAAACAATGTCCCTTGTTCTTGCTGATCTGGTCAGCCCCTCGCACTTAGACATAACATTGAATGCAGCTGCACTGGAGAAATTCGTGTGCTTTTAATATTGTGATTTTCACTGTTAGAGACACTTGGAGAAAAACCTTTCCAGAGAGAAGAGCTGTGCTTGTCTGATGATGTAAACCTTGCATCTAGATATTGAGGTATGAGGGTCCGCCTGACGATGCCCAGAGGTCTTCTATTTTTATAATAAACTAGTTAATAGCACGGGGAGGGTGGTATGGTGATTTAGCCCTATATCCACTGCTTTATGAAATGCTTTCCCCGTTTGTATTCTATGGAATTGTAACTATGCTTATTATTTTATTCTTATGCATTATGCTGATAGTACTGGCACGTGTACTGTATCTTAGAGCACGATAGTTGAAATAAACATTTTAAACTATACAGTGTCTCTTATTACGCACGTTGTGGACAAGTATGAGTGAGTTATGAAAGGGTGTCCTTGCTCCCGCGAGTCCTGAGAGAGAGAGAGACTGTGTTCTGGGTTGTCTAATCATTGGTAGCATCGTTGCTAATGAGACGCTAAAGCTAGTCGGATTGGGATTGTGGGTACTAAGGGGCATGGTTGGCTCACCACTATACTCCGAGGTCCTATTATCCTGTGCATAGCTCTGTGTATGTGCAGAATCCCTACAACAAGAGAGATGTGTCCTTGTGCTGGCAATTTGTATGTGCGTGGTGATGTGGCAAGGTGGCCATTTTGCCACCCTGCCGCATCTCAAGTTGTTGTGCCACTTTATCATTTGATGTAGCACTTAAGGAGTGGTCTGACATTGATCTTGGACTATGTTGGGCTTCCTTTTCTGTGCACATTTAGAAGTCTGTGTGCCCACCAATGTGTATCGTGCAATGTGTTGTTTGAGAAGGGTGAAATGTCCCTGTGCCACCATGGACATGGTCCACAGTAATTGTGGGTATGCACTTCAATTTATTTAATTGTACATGAGTGCCACTGGGCCCATCCACCCCTGTCCCCCCGTCCCTGGTTGATGCTCACCCTGGTGTCGTTGTGTCTGGTCACGTTCAGCAGCATCCTGGCCCGCAACTCCAACCACCGTCTCCTCACTGATGACTCGGGACACCTGCTCCTCCAACTCATCCAGCTCCTCCTGTGGCGCTGGACTCCCAACTCCAGTCTGCTTCGCTGCTCTCAGGTTGGCTGCTAGTTTCTCCTTGGTTTGGCGCTTGGTATCATGCCAGCGTTTCTTGCAGTCGTCCACTGTCCTCCTCCTGTCTCCGACAGCATTCACCTTGGACACAATGTCCTGCCATATTTCTTTTTTTCTTGCCAATGTCACTGTGGAGGTGACAAACAGTTCTTGTTGGTGTTCAATCACCTCCGCAATCAGGACGTGGTTTTCCTGCTTGCTGAACTTAGGATTCCTCTTCCTCTTGGCCTTCACATGGGTCTCTGGCTGGTCCTCCTGGGTATTTGTGGGGTTGTTGGTGGCCTCTGCACTGGTCCCAGCTTCATCCATTGCTCCTCTGGTATTTTCCATTCTTTTTTTTTTTTTTCTGCTTGGTGGGCCTTTTATGGTGCATTTTCCCGCTGAACGCTTAAAATGCAGGCCTGGTGCTAATTAGCGATAGGATTCTGTCGCTGATTGGCCCTTCGCCACTTTTTTTACGTTAGCGTGAGGATTTTTATCGCCGTCACGCTAAATCTATCGCCGTCCATTTCCGCCGGAAAAGGTAGCTATCGCCTGTCAGCGGCGTGTTGCTAATACGCCGCTAATGCGGCGATGGATTCCGGCATTCGGCGGCGATTAAAAAAAACTCACGCTAAAAGCGGTTAGCGATAAATATCGCCATTTGTTGCTAATATCCCCCTCAGTGTTTTATGTGAATCTAAGGACTTAAGCCCCTTTATGTTACATCTTGCTGATGTTATGTGCCCCAAGGCTTGGAAGTCACCATGGTAAGGGATATTTGATGGCTCGGTATGCCTTTGTTTGCCTTCCTAAGCAATTGTTTTTGTTGCAGTTGCCCTTAGTAGCACAAATTCGAAAAGGCTTGTTGTATTTTTCTCCCACAACATTTATCATTCCACAGTGGAATTGAAGCTTAGTTTTAACCTTCTCTGTGACTTCTCCATTCAAACTTATGCACAGTTGCTCACTTTGCCTGCTTACTCTGAATACTGTTTTCTTGGTCGCAATTAGTTTGGTTCTTAGGGTCAGTAAATTACAAGCCCTTTTAAGAATTTAAAATGTAGAACGCGCAGAGTATTATTCAACTTGCTGGAAGATCAGTAGCCAGTAGGGTTTTGTAAAAAATAAATTGGATTATTATTTGGGGTAAGTGACTACCAACCTCAAGTCTAATCGCAATCCTTATCAGTGTGAACTCTCAAAGTCACTAACCTGAGCTCAACCCCCAGGTAGCTAAGACACAGAGCAGACAGACTTAGTTTAGAGCAATTCATAAAGTATTCATGCAGTACCAGACCAGTAATTAAGTCTAAATGCAAAATAATAAATATCCCAAACTGATTAGAAAACTAAAGTAAAGTTTAGTAAACAAAATGACAGAAATCCAAATAGGGGACCAGAGATATGGCTGTTTAAGTTGAAATAGCGCCAAAAAGCACAACGAGTCAATGATAGTGAATGGTCGTGGTAGACTGGGACCTAGGTGCAATTTGAGGCTGACTGTGATGGAGTGCAGTTCTGATATACCAAGCAGGTGCGTCCTGGTCAAAGATTTTACCTTCTGACTAAGTGCCAGATGTACAAAAGCTTTTTGCATTTCACGGGCCGAATCCCAATTTCGGCCCATTCATTTTATTTATTTGAAAAGTTTTATAAAGTGCGAACAAGACCCTTACGGGTATCAGAGCACTGTACAGATGTGGCGAAAGCACAAATAAAACACAATTGTACAAATGGTGTAGGTAAATCCACACACTGTCAAACAGAGGGGGGAAACAATCAAGGTCAGGAGTTGGGGAGTTGGCCCGACCCGTACCTAATCAGAATTGCCCTAGAGCAGGATACCAATTAACAGACAAGAATACAATAAGTCGAAACAACGGTGTAAAATAAGAATCAATTGCCCTAGAGCAAGATACCAATTAACAGACAAGAATACAATAAATCGAAACAACGTTGTAAAATAGGAATCAAATTTGTAGCCAGGGCATGAGAACAAGTTGATGCTGTTAGTGTTCACTCAAGAATAGCCATTTGACATGTTTCTTGAAAGATGCAGTGGAAGGATTGGACCTGATCTCGGAAGGCAGAGCGTTCCAAATTCTTGGAGCAAGTCCGGTGAAAGCACGATTGTAAGATCTTTTCTTTTTGAATTTGGGAGGTTTCAAAAGTAGGGTGGACGTACTTCTTATCTTAAGTTCCGACATGAGCCCGATAGTTCAAGCTTATTTGCCAAGTAAGCCGGGGTGTTGTAGTGTATCGCTTTATGCGTCAAGCAAGCTATCTTGAAGCGTATCCTAGCTTCGATAGATAGCCAATTTAGTTGCAAAAGGTCGGGGAGATGTGGTCATGCTTTCTGGAGCCAGTGATGAGCCTGGCTGATGCGTTTAGAGTAGCTCTGAGTGGGGCCAAGCTAGCTTTGGGAAGCCAGCAAGGGTCACCAAGCCATATTCCAGTTGAGCGATTACCAGGGATTGTACAGCAGGACTGATGTCTTCGGCGGGGAGGAAAGGCTTGATTTTCTTAAGGGTGTTGAGTTGAAAGTTGGCTACCCCAGTAGTTGCACTGATGTGCGCTTGCATGTTTAGGTATTTGTCCACGGTGATGCCTAACGATTTAGCAGAGTCAACCACATGAGTGGTGCAATTAAGAGCAGTGAGTTGTTTAAGCCAGTCCAGGGTAGGTGCAGAGTGGTTGGGGGTTGTAATCAGAAGGAATTCAGTTTTGAGAGTATTTAACAAAAGATGGTTCTGGGCTAACCATTGGTGAGTTTGTGAAAGAGCATCATTTAGCGTTTTTATGTCCTCTTGAGAGGAGATCTTCAAGTACAGTTGCGTGTCATCCGCATACATGTGGTACTGAATGTTAGAATGGTTCAGAATTACAGTAAGTGGTTCCATAAAAAGGTTGAAAAGAGTGGGTGAGAGTGCGGATCCTTGCGGAACTCCAATCGTAACCGGGGTACTGGTTGCAAGGGAGTGGTTAACTTTGATTCTTTGTGTGCGGTTATGTAAGAAAGAGGCAAACCAATTTAGGACCGGGCCATCCTATGTTGCAGAAGAGCAATCAAGTTTTCATATTTGATGGTATCAAATGCTGAGGACAGGTCAAGAAGGATCAGGAGACAAGGGACATTTTGATCAAGGGATCTCAAGGCGTCATCAACAATGTGCGTTAGTGCTGTTTCAGTACTGTGCCCTGCTCTGAAACCCGACTGGTAGGGGTCAAGGAGTTGAAATTTCTCTATGTGGTGGCATAACTGCGAATGGACGCATTTCTTGAGCAATTTAGCTAGAGTCATGATGCTGGTGATAGGACGGAAGTTGTTAGGATCAGATAAATCAGAGTTGGGCTTCTTAGGGATAGGAGTAACTTGCCCCGTCTTGAGGCAATCAGGTATCCTACCCTGTAAGAGAGATTCATGAATGATCCGGGACCACAGGGGGAGAATGGCCGAACTGAGATCTTTAAAAAACGTAGCAGGAAGTGGATAGCTGAAATGGTTGGAAGGTTTAAGGGACTCCATGTTGTGGAGCAGCTCCGTGACATCTGGAAGGAGAAAGGAATTCCAAAAGGCGTCGTTTTTGAGAGAACAACCAATGGGTAAGGACAACGCCGAAGGTTCCACCAACTCAGCTGATGATGCGGTGAGGTTCAGAGGCCGCAAAATGGGAGAGTCAGGTATCAGCTCCAGTTCGATTTTCCTTGATTTTTCAGAGAAGTGCTCTGAGAAGTCCTCCCCACTAGGAAGCAAGGACAAGGGAGTCGAGATAGTGTTGCAAGAGTGGTTAGCTTGTTGCTTTATGATTTCAAAGAGCTTCTTGGGTCTATTCATAGCGCCATCCAGCTGAGCCCTGAAATGGTCTGTTTTAGCAATGCGGATGTGTTTGTTGTAAATACTTCTCGCCTTCCTTAGCTGAATGAGGCTTGTGGTGGAAGGTGTGTTTCTCCAAAGTCTCTCTGAGAGTCTAAGATTGCGTCTCTCATCATTTAGGGCACCATTAAACCAAGGTTTGGATTGTTTGACAGGAATCCTTTTGAGTTGCTTCGGTGCAATAGTATCAAAAATGTTAGCCATAGTGTTAATGTAGTGATCAGAAAGATCGTCAAGGTTGGTCATGTTAGGAGGGGGCTGAAGCCTATCTTTGGTGATGGATGTTAGAACATTGGTGTTGATGTCTCTCAAATTGCAAGTCAGTTGTTTAGCTTTAAGAGGTTGGCCCTGTCTGCACATGACCTTTTCCAAGATGTGGAAGGAAATTTGATGATGATCCGACCAGTCACAGGGTAGGATGTCACCCAGTTGTATGCTATTGTCTTTGGCAATGATAAGGTCGAGAGTGGCGCCTTTGTTGTGAGTAGGTCCCTTACAGAACTGCGAGAAGTTAAGATCGGAGAGGAAAGCCTTAAAGGAGCAGACTAAAGGATCATTTGTGACATTCCAGTGGAGGTTAAAGTCTCCGAGGAATATATGGCAGAGTTTGGTCCGAACTCGAGCTAATGACCTCCATGATTTGCTCTAGGAAGATCAGATTATCACCCGGTGGATGATAAATCGAGTGAAGCACACAGGCAATCTTGCCCTTATTCCAAATTTCGATGAGTAGTTGCTCACAAGAAGACAGCAAAGCACATTGCGATTGCTTTATAGTGAGGCTGGAGCGATGAATGCAAGCAACGCCCCCCCGCTTTAACAAGTCGATCGTGTCTGATAATGGCATAATCAGTGGGATTAAGATGTCGAGGACAGAGGAGGAGGTATCATTGAGCCAGGTTTCAATGAGAATCAGAAGGTCCAAGTCTTGCGAAATGATGAGTTCCGAAATATCCGCTGCATATTTCACTGCCGATCTGCAGTTGAGTAGCATCGATTTGATGTTATGGTTGGTAGTGATCACTTCATGATGAGAGGTAGTTATTTGAAGTAGGTTTTCCTTGTTAACCGGTCTATGGTTGACACTAGGTTCCCTGTCGGGTTCCGAGGTAATAGTAGGGATGTTGATAGTTGAGTTAGAGGAGGAGAGAATCCTCGAGCCACTGTACGAGAATAGAAGAGCGAGAGTGTCCTCATCCAATAGCTGCAGCTGGAGCCTATGGGGCCTAGAATGGTGGTTAGGGAGAGGCCTAGAACTCCAGCTGGCTCTAAGAGGGGAGTGGATAGAGGATTGATCGTCACCAGCGTAGGACACTTTCCGTGGATTGTGTTGATCGATCCACTGGGAGGGGTGTGTTATCCAGAGCTTCTCCATCTTCAAGGAGAACTGTAGAAGGGTCTGCATGATCTCTTTAACAGCAAGGAGATCCTGCTTGAGGTCAGCAATCTTCTCTTCAAGGCAAGGGCAGTTAGTGCCCTCCTCAGCTGACCCAGAATGAGACGAAGGGTCTGACCCCACTGTGAGAGGGGTATTAGAGGGTAGAGTAAGTCCCTTACCACAGTTACAGGAGGAGATAGAATCCCGCTTGCGAATGGTTTCGACATCCCCCAAGGAGGGAGGATTAGCATGACGGGGCTTAAGATTAGGTGCAAGGGGGAGCTGAGCAGATCCTGGATTGGGATTAGTAACGGGCAAGGTGGATTTAACAGAGGCGAAAGGGGATGCACAGAAGGAAGAGGAGGGTGTGTGTGGGTTACAGGGCAACGGACTGGAGACAGCAGCTAGGGCTAAGGCCCTCGAGTTGGTAAAACCTGGGCTTAGGGGTAGAATAGTAGGGTTATCATGGTTGTTTGTGCTGGTGTAGTGCCCAACCCCCCCGTTGTTGGGGATCACAGAGGGTACAGTGGGTGACGAGGGTGACATGCGATTTGACGGGAGGAGAGGGAAAAGAGAAGTACTGGGGACAACAACTTGGTGGAAGGCACTCAAGTAGGAAATATCATAGCCCAATTGAGGAATAACAGGGTTGTGTGGGTTATATACACATCCTCCGTAGTGTTGGAAGGAACAGAGCAGTGAATAGATAAAGATGGGGACGCAGAATTGGGGGAAGAAGAAGCGTAAGGAACAGATGGTGCAGATATTGTGGGTAGACAGCTGTGATGAGGAGTGGCCGGGTTTGAGTTATTAAGAGTGTTCTTAATCCTCAAAAAGATAGAGTCAAAGAGCTTGAGGTTCAAGTCTGATGCTTGAATAAGTATGTTCCCATTATTGTATAAGGAAATGGTCAGATCGTCCTTAAGACCAGGGGAGGGAAGTGTGGTTAAAGGGAAACCGTGTGGTGTTTTGGTAAGCTGTTTGGAACGAAGCTCAGAAGTTAGAGACTTTCTCCACTGGGCTCTTCAGTTAGTGTAGAAGATGAGGTCTGTCACCACAGTGCCCTTAGTAGAAATATAAGTGTGCGAGATAAGCGTTTCAGGACATCGTTTGAGGAGATTGTGTTTGAAGGTCTTTTTCGCATTCTTCGACAGGCTGAAGGGGTAGATAATCTTAAAACAATTCAGACCTACTTGAGCAAGGTGGTCAGAGGAGCAATATGTGTGCTGGGCCATGATGACAGTAGCGAACAGAAAGAGGAGGTGAAATAGACCAGTTTAGAGGAGAACACTTCGAGATAGAGGAGGTAAGCTAGTCCAGATAGAGGGGGGCACTTAGAAATAGAGGAGGAAAAGTAGACAAATCAAAGGAGAACACTTTAAAGTGAGCAGTGTGTCGTTTACGTAGAATTCCCAACCCCCTCTAACTGCGTGTTAGGAAGAAGTTCTAGACACTAGTAGCAAGGCTGCATACAGAATGAAATTACAGTTTTGATTCCAGGTTGCTCTAAACCCTACCTTTGAGATGAGGTAAGAGTTAAGGTGAACCGGGAAGGCAAATGTTTTACAGATGAAGCAAAGTGTGCAGCTCAAGGAGGCTCATGGATTACAGAGAAAGAACTGGCCCCTTTCCAAGATGGCTGCCCCCTTCGACTATTGGGTAGCCTTAGTCCTATTACTATTTTCACTGGGATCCTAGGATGCCAGAGGTAGACTTAGTCCTATTTCTATGTCCACAGAAAACTTCACTAGGACAGAGTCCTATGTTCCTTTCGGCAGCCCCTGGAGGCCATCTTGAGCAACTTCTTGTGGGATCCAGGGAGCTAGGAGCAGGATTGAGGGAATCACTAAAATGGAGGCCTAGAGTTCACATCCATAGAGTTCAGCTATGGGTGCAGATAGTCTCATACAGCCCGAGTCACCTCCATTGCCAGCACTCCAGACTTGGTGGGAGAGGCCTCCAGGCCTCCAGCATTCGCAGCACATGTAGAATCACAATGGCCCCAAAGAAATCAGGCAGGGGGGAGGTCCCCATGTTTCAATTGTAATTTTTGCAGATCACACTATAGTCATGCACCCGTTGAGCACTGGCTGAGCGACAATGGTGATTTCACACTTAAACTATACACATTAGCTCTATGTGGGTAATGTTGGCCTCATTGCTGGTAAAAAGGCAGCAGCCACTACCCTATTCCATCTTTGGCACCAAAGTTCTTATATTGTTTGCCTTGAAATGCAAAACAACCTTTTCATATGTACAAAGACCAAAAACGGTCACAATTTGCAATTTCTACTCGGTAGAAATCGCAAATTGCGACCGCAATTTAGGCAACGCAAATAGGGATTGCGTATTTGCGATTCCTCAAGCACATGTACAGAGCATTTCCTAAATGCAAAGTGGGCATTTAGGAAATGCTATTAATATCGACTCAAAGTCAATGGTAACCATGTGCAAAATTTAAAAATGCATTTTTTAATGTGACATGAAGTGCACATTTGCCCCCAGGGCATATGTGCACTTACATGTGCACTACAAATTTCGGGGTGCCCCCAAGTGGGCCTTAAGCCCAGAGGCAACCGTGGGTTTGGATTTCCTAAATTGCAATTTCCTATAAGGAAATCGCAATTTAGGAAATGCAAACCATTTCCTATTTGGCCCTTAGGTGGGAATGCAGTAACATTTCCTATTTGCTATTAGGAAATCGCAAATTTTGTACATACCATTCCTACAGAATCGCTATTTAGGAAATGCAAAATAAGAATTTCATACATCTGGCCCTTAGTCTTTTAAGTTCCAATCCACCACTGGAGTACTCTTCTAAAGCCACCCAGTACCTCAGGGGAGGCTCTTAGAGACTTACAGGGTGTCAGGCAATGGTCAAAGAAGGGCCCAGTCGCCACTGGTCAGCTGGGCACTTCCAGGAAAAGGTCACTTACAGCTTGATGTCTCCATGTAGCCACACAGGAGGTCCGCCCACTGACCCTTTGAGTCTACTTCTTTGTCCTGGTACAAGAGGGGACAGGTCCAGTCCATCAGGGCTCCTCTCAAGTCAAAGGCAGCAGGTCCAGTGCTCTTCTGACGGTCCAGAAGTGTTCTGAAGTGTGTGCCTGGAGATGCCACATTCATGCCTGGCAGAAGCTATTGTGGGTGGGGTTGACTCCTGGTCCCTCCCTAACCCATGGGGTAAAAGTTCCCAGGACCTGAACTACCTACTTTTGCAGTAGTTACTGCTTGCCTTACTGCAGACAGGTCCAAAAAGCCATGTGGCAGGGCATTTTCAAGATGGCAAAAGGTATTCGGCCACACTAAACATGGGCTCTGAGGGCTGGGGGTTTGTGTGTGGGGAGTGTACCATAGAAATCCTAATGTCCCCCCACATCTAACACCAAAATCCAGTTTGAGGCAGGCAGTTTACCCATAACAAACCTAGAAACAGAAGTCTGGAAGGACAAAAGCAGGGTCTTCCAAGAATCAGACAGGGGATACACAAGAACTGTCTTGGTATCCTGTTCTCTTCTGCTGATTGTTGCTCGCCCTATAGACTGATATCACTGCTAATACTGATATAAAAATATTTGTGAAAATCTTGGCTAACCACCGAGCGCCTCTGCTTCTGGGTATTGTGGGCCCGAAACAAGCTGGATTCATTCCGGGTCAGTCTTTGATACATAACCTTCAGACTCTTTATGGTGCAATCTCTTGCATCAATCCCACTGTGGGTGCTACCACTGTGTTTCTGGACGCAGAAAAAGCGTATGAGTCGGTTGAGTGGGCGTTTATGTTCTCAGTGTTGCGGTGTGTGGGGGTAGGCGATGTTTTTCTGAAACTGGTCCAAATGCTCTCAGCTAACCCTACTGCTTGTGTCAGAATCAACAGGATTGCTGTTAAAAGGGGCACCCAGCAGGGTTGCTCCCTGTTGCCGCTCATCTATGCTTTGGTAGCGGAGCCCTTGGCTTGTGCGTTAGGCTAATATCATGCACACCGGGGAATTTGCTTCACGCACTACAATCTAATTGTGGGGATGGCACGCTTCTCTATATACGTAACCCAGAACGCAACTTGTCCCCGATATTTAGAGAAGTTTTCCTGCTCAGAGGACACTCTGGACTGTGTATTAATTGGAATAAACCTCTTATTTTCCCCCTTACAATGGCCACAACGCGGATACAGATGGAATACCCCCTGCAGTGGAAAACAGATTTGGTGCAATATTTAGGCATACAGACCCAGCAGTGGTACTGCTGGACAATTATGGTAGGGCGGTGCAGCGCCTCATTGAATCGCTGGATCCGATTGCCCTTATCTCTGTGTGATTGTATTGCCATCATGAAGATGGTGGTGCTACCAGGCTTTATGTTCTTCTTTGCGAACCTCCCAATTCTTCTTCCCAGCTCGGAATTTTGGACCCTGCGCTCCTTGATGGTGCATTTGGCCTGGGCCGGGAAGCAGCCGCGTGTGAATTGGAGCACGCTAACTCTTCCCTACTCTATGGGCGACCTGGAGGCTTATTATAGAGCTGCACAATGTATGTTTGCTCACTATGGGCTGCACGGTCCTGACAAGGTCCCCCACCTGTGACTTCAGCGCGGTGCTGTATCCCCTCTCACCTTACCTAAGATGCTGTTCAATGCACCGACGTGATGCTATTACACCTTGCATCTGCTGCCTACCACCCAATACTCATAGAAACGACTGGCAGAGTGGCAAGTTGGACCACTGCTGTATTCGACCCGGGTGCTGATAGAGTGGTGCATGTGGTTTCCTTTGGGGCAGGAGAAGGCAGCAGTGTGTGTGCTGCAGGGGTTGGGGTTACGCAGGATGAGCGATTTGTTTTTGTGCGGATTGATTGCTCCGTAGTTGGGAGATGGTGAGTGCGCACACTGACACGCCTACTGTCCTGGCACAGTTTCACTACTACAGAGTGTGCCACACATTGCGGGACTTACTCGGGGAGGCTCTGGTGGGGCCACCGGATATGCCAGTTATGACTTACTGCAGGCAAGGAAACCGCAGCACATGATAGCAAAGCTGTATCCTGAATTGGCAGGAAGATCTAGACCTCATTATTAGCGACAGGCAATGGACTTATTGTTGTTCGGTTGTCTGGACTGTCTCACTAAACAGTCGACACCTATTGATCACTTCAAGTGTTTGAATCAGGTGTATTACACTTGAGCGCTGCTGTTTCATTACAGCTTGTGGGACAGTTCTTGCTGCTTTCGTTGTGGGGTTGAGGGACTGGGGCTTGTTCAAGTGGCTTGGTTCTGCCCTGATGTGCAGCGCTTCTGGACCACAGTTTTGGGGGAATTATGCAACAACACTGGTGAGTGCATTGCATCAACCCCCTTACTAACGTTACTGGCCTATGACAGAGATGTCTCAAAGACCTGTGGGGGCTTGGTGGCCCTAGGTTACTGCTAGCAACGCGTACGATATTGATGCGTTGGGCGAAGGGGCCATTACTGACACTCCAGGACTGGCATGGTATATGCAATACTCAATCAGATGCTTACTATATACTTAATGCCTATCCCCAGCCGCCCAAGGGATATCTGAGGGCCCTATCAGGCGTTTCTTGTGAGTGTGGAAAATGCTGGGGATGTGGAGACAGCAGAGGGTGCTGGAGCTCTGTTGATAATGGACTGAGTCAGACACATGTAGCCTATTAGACGGATGGTATGGTGTGCATCATACGGTGTGAAACGACCACGAGATGCGCCGATAGCGCTTGGGTACAGTACTTACTATAAAGAGGTCCGCAGCTGGGGCTCCTGGGTGGGGAGCCATGAGTGACGCGGAGATTGTGCTGACAATGTTGCTGGTTGTTGTAGTATATTACACTATGTACTCCTGGTATTACCCTGACCATTGTGCTGCCCTCAGATTGTCTGCGTTTACTGCACTAATGGACTATGTACCTTGCCAGTGCTTTACGTGCCATTATATGCTGTTCGGTTGTTAAAAAATGAAAATAAAGTAAAAAATATATATATATAGTTTTTTAATTATTTTTCGAGCTAGTCCCATTCCTGAGATGCAGTATTACTATTTTAATATGGGCTCTGGTTTTCCACACAGGACAGCTAGGCCTGCCACAATGAAAATAGTTTTTTGAACCTCATCACTAAAGGGACATGGTAATTTTAATGTTCCACATTCCCCACATTTAAATACCATGCACACTATCTTGTGGACTACAAGGCCTACTTAGGGGTGACTTATTAATATTTAAAAGGGAGATTTTCTCCTCTCAAAAAGTGTAATTTTGACAGGTCGTGCTGCAGGTTTTAAACTGCTACAGTCAGGCTCAAATAGTAGGCCTGAAGCCATGTTTGCACCGCCTCTGTAGTGGATGGCACAATAGGTGCTGCAGTCCATGCTCTGGGTGCACATTGTACCATATACAAGGGACATATAATTAAGTTAAATATACCAATTAGGAATATGCCAATTAGGTCATTTTTAAAAGGGTGAACACAGCCTCTTTACTACTGGTTAGCAGGGGGTAACGTGCACAGAGGCCTTAAGCCATCAAAAATAGTCCAGCAAAAGGTGAAAAATCTGCGGTGACTATGCAAGGTGGGTTTCCTATAGGTTTGTGTTACAGCTTAAAGTTATTGTTTGTACTGGACATTGACTTATTTCAAAAGCGATGAATGCTAACCCTCACTGAACCCACATCCTGCATGGATGAAGATCGAGCGGATCTCTGCTAGTAAGCTCAGTTCTCCAAGTTCCTCAGCCTGACAGATTATCAGACTGCTGCCTGTACTGTTGTGGAAGTTAGACTTCTAGGGGTTGTGCTTCATGTTAATTGTATTGCAGGTTTCGTCTACACCTGGAAGGTCAGTCCCAAACCCCGCCACTTACTGCTGCCTACCGTTTAGTTTTACAGTTATAACTAATCTGAGCTCTGCATGCAATCGGACTGAGAACACTTATACATGTTTTGATTCCTCCATTAATGATATCTGCATGGACGACGTCACTTCCCATATGATGCACTATGCATAGCCTGAAACTGAAAGCAACAAAGCGGAAAGTATATACAACTCTTCTCAAACAATGCAGACTTCAAGAACATGAAATATCAATAAGTGGTATATTGCACGATTGGTTTCTTCACATCAGACACACAGCATCACGGTATGGCATGGGTACTGATGTAGCGCTTTCTGCCCTTGACGAGGCACTGAATTGCTTTGGGACAGGTATCATGCTACTCTGTGAGAGTACAATTAGTCAAGTAACTTCCATTCAATGACATGCAATTTAAATGTTCTTCTCAGCAGAACAACACGAGCTTTTGTGGGTTGCAAAAGTGATGCTATTTGCATGTCAGAGAGTTAATACAATACTTCCCACTAGTAGTAACAGTGCCATAAACTGGATTGTCATGCCGCTTCTGATCTGTCAAATGGAAAATACGTTGCTGGAGGGTTGTCATTTGGAATCAGAGGTGGGTGTAAGGTATTCTCACAATTCTTACATTGAGTTCCACAGATTCCTATCTTGCTCATGAGGTACCAGAGTAGTTAGTACTGGTCTGTCAATTGTCTCCATTGGATTCAGGTGGGAAAAGGCCACGTCTTCACCATCCTCCTGAATTCCAGGTGATTGTTGATGGCTCGTATCCCTGTTGGAAGTGAGTTTGGTAATTCAGCAGCTTGGATGGTAAAGGATATGCCACTTACTCTTTTTTTTCCTTGTAAGGAAGTATGATTAATTGGGGTGTTAGCCTAGAGAGTTTCTGAAAGTATTTCTTAAACTTCAGCTGTAGTAAAAATAGTCAGAGAATTTTAAAATCTTCTAATGACACAAAGCAAGCGAAGGGCCTGGATTAGTTTTTCAAGTCAAAAAGTCAAGTGTTTGTCTAACGTATCGAGCACGAAGAGACTTGCCACCACACAAACCGCTATCAGGTTAAAAATAATCCGCTGAGCCTCAGCAGGAGACAATGGTGACTGCTTTAATCTGTTATGCTATGCTCCTGAAGTCAATCAATCAATCAGGGTTGGTAAAGTGCAACTACTCACCCGGGTTTCAAGGCGCTGGGTGTAGGGGGATGGCTCCGCTGAGTGCTTGGGTCATCCGAAGAGCCAGGTCTTGAGGTCCTTCCTGAACTAGGGCAGTGTGGGGGTTTGTCGGAGGTGGAGGGGGAGGTCGTTCCATGCCTTGGCTGCGGGGTAGGAGAAGGATTTTCCTCCCATTCTGCTCTGGTAGATGCGTGGAACGGTGGCCAGAGAGCGGTCAACTGACCAGAGGTGTCTTTTGGGTGCGTGGAAGGAGAGGCGGTTGTTCAGGTATGTTGGTCCGGTGTTGTGAATGGCCTTGTATGCGTGGGTGAGGAGTTTGAAGGTTATTCTTATTTCAAGTGGGAGCCAGTGGAGATCGCGGAGGTGTTGGGTGATGTGGCTGCAGCGGGGGATGTCGAAGATCAGTCTGGCTGTGGCGTTCTGGATGGTCTGGAGTCTGCAAAGGAGTTTTTGTTGATTCCAGTTAGAGGTTTTGGGAGACAAGGGTACCCCGATATGTGAACCTGGGGTGATAATGGATATTTTAAGAACAATGGTTCAGGTGTGGCCTAAAAAGGTCCAAAAGCAAGAGGGTGACCCAGAGAGGGGCACTGTTTTTTCAAAAATGAAATTAATTCAATAGGGAGCGAGAAAAGAGTCTGTAAAGGGTCATGTAGGTCACAGGATGACAGATATTTATTCGCAAACATTTTCAGTTTTAGGGTGCTCACACAATAAATAAAAGAAAGCGTGGTGTGAAATAGTGATAGTGAATTTTAAAAAAGACATCGCATTGACAACAATATAGTTGAACTCCCTGAATGATTTATACAAGTTACGAGGAGTTCATGTTGTAGAATGGTCGACGGCGTTTCAAACCCAATTATTGGGGTTCATCTTCAGGACAATGGTGAGCTAGTTGGATATCGTGGGCACTGGCCGTGAGTCAGAATCAAGGGAAGGAATGAACCTTGGTCCGAAGCAGTTTGAGTTTAAGGAAAACAACCCATGATTAGCTGGGTAGTTCCAGGGGACAGTAATCCAACATGGGAGTCAGCATTCATTAGCCAACATCAGCAGCAGCAGGACGTCTCCGGCTGCGCGGCTTCAGGCACCCATTCAATGCCCTGTCGCCCAACTAAATAAATTGATACTGCCCAGGTGGATCTATGTACTGCCCAGCTGCTCAGCCTATTACTGATTGATTTTTCATGACAAATTCATCTGGCTGTTAATAAACACTGCCTTCGTGGAGCCCCTGACTCCCGTGTTGGATTACTGTCCCCTGGAACTACCCAGCTAATCATGGGTTGTTTTCCTTAAATTCAAAGTGCTTCGGACCAAGGTTCATTCCTTCCCTTGATTCTGACTCACCGCCAGTGCCCACGATATCCAACTAGCTCACCATTGTCCTGAAGATGAACCCCAATAATTGGGTTCGAAACGCCGTCGACCATTCTACAACATGAACTCCTCGTAACTTGTATAAATCATTCAGGGAGTTCAACGATATTGTTGTCAATGCGATGTCTTTTTTAAAATTCACTATCACTATTTCACACCACGCTTTATTTTACTTATTGTGTGAGCACCCTAAAACTGAACATTTTTGCGAATAAATATCTGTCATCCTGTGACCTACATGACCCTTTACAGACTCTTTTTCTCGCTCCCTATTGAATTAATTTCATTTTTGAAAAAAACTATTCCAGTTAGAGAGCATTGCCGTAGTCCAGACTGCTACTGATGAAAGCGTGATAGTTATCCTGGATTCGGATGGGATCCATCTGAATGTCTTTCGAAGCATTCGTAGGGTGTTGAAGCAGGTCGATGATACGGCGTTGATCTGGCGGTTCATTGTGAGCGATGAGTCTAGTATGATTCCGAGGTTTCGTGCGTGGTCCATCGGAGTGGGGGGATTTCCGAGGGGGGGCCACCAGGTGTCGTCCCATGCGGAGGGGGTGGAGCCAAGGATGAGGACTTCTGACTCGCTGAGTTCTGCCGGTGAGGAATGAGCATATTCAGTCGAGGGCCTTGCCGTGGATGTCTGCGTCGTGGAGTCTGGTGGCTAGGGTGGGGTGGGAGACGGTGTCGAAGGCAGCCGAGAGGACCAGGAGGTCTCAGGGCTGCCGCTTCGCCCTGGTTGAGGAGGGAGCGGATGTCATCGGTGGCAGCGAGTAGGGTGGTCTCGGTGCTGTGGTTGCTGCAGAATCCGGATTAGGAGATGTCCAGGATGTTGCTAGCTTCGATGAAGTTTGCTAGCTGGGTGTTGACGGCCTTTTCAATGACTTTGGCTGCGAAAGGAAGCTGGGAGATGGGCTACTAGAAGACTACTATAGCTACTTTAATTATTTTAGTTTATTAAGCTGCAGTAACCACAATTTAAACAGACAGTGGTCATGGCCGCCGTCCTAAAACTCACCACAACAGTGGCAATGCTATTTAGTTTGTTAGATATTTTATGCAATACTTGTATTATTGCAAGCCATTTCTTATTGCTATTGTTACTTGCTCCATCACAGTGTAGCTTTCTACATTAGCCATGAGACCCAGACCCAGGTTTTGCTAAGTGCAGCAGGTTCCTGAACTGCGAAAGCCAAGCGCAACTTGTATGGCACCTGCACTGTGGGTCTCTAGAGGGTGCTAATGCCCGTATTCAGCGGGCCTCTGACTAACTGTGTGCACGCCTAGGTGGAGCAGGTCAGGATATGTCTTCTCGCTAGGCCTCCCGCACAGTGAGGGATGCACCTCTCCCTCCTGCCATTATGGCCGCCCGTCTCTAAACACCCTCTCCTACTCACAGGACACTGCCTATGTGGTAGGACTAGCCTACTGGGCAGTAATACCCTATTAACATTACTACATCGCACCAGTAAGCAGGGCAGCTCAGAGAACTATAGGGTGGATTCTCAGTGGTAAGACAAGATATATATATATATATATATATGCCGTTATTATTGTTATATTTTGTTCACACTGTGAATAAATTACCTGGCGTTTTTCACCTGCACATTGACACAGGTGTGAGCAAGGCAGGGGATCCTGTCAAAACGCGTAACAGCACAGCAACCAAGTGAATAAAATTTGAAAAGCTTAACTGAATCTGCGGTGTCGGTGTCCGGTTACTAAAGGAGAACTGGTGTTTGTATTGGATATATATATATATATATATATGGCGTTATTATTGTTATATTTTGTTCACACTGTGAATAAATTACCTGCCGTTTTTCACCTGCACATTGACTTTAAGCGTTAGTTTTTGGCATCATCTTGTCACAACGGATCAGTCCACATCTGTACCGCTACGTCATGAGTTGTGGAGAAGGACTGCGGGAGGATATATATAAAATAAATATGCAATCCTTTCAGGACCAAGAATATTCCCATTATTACGGGGGTGAAGAGGATGAATGCCACCTTTGGGCCGCGGCCTCCCAGATGACTTCGGGAAGACACTTTTTCAAGCAGTCTCAGAGGTGCCGAAGCCTATCAATAACCACACAAACTCTTGGGGGTAGGAGAACCAGGACAAATCAGGGTTTAATGGAATACAACAGCCTTCAAAGGCAACAAAGAAACAGGGTACGCAGCACCTGGCGGGAATTGATAGTTTATGAGAATCCTTCCATAAGAATGCACGGATGTTGAAACATGTATCCTCCACCCTGGAGGCTGCAATACTTGGAAAAATGGTGACAACATTGGCCCATAATTCTCCCCTGTAAAAGGAGAGTGACGAAGATGTTGTGTTTGATGATGAGCAGGAGGGTAGCAGACTGTGGCGACCAATCCCGCCTATGTGAGGGACGGAGGGCGAAGCAAACTTATCAGACATGTTCAAATATGAACAGATCTACCACTACAAATCATTGGAACGGGTTCCGGCCACTAAAGTGCAGATTATGATGCTAAAAAAATCAGACAGCCCTTAGACAAAGAAGTCAGGACAAGGATGAGGGCAGGATGCTCCAAACCCTCTTTGGAGGGCCAGGTGATCCTCACACCAAAGATCGATACTAGGATGTGCACTTTCTTTTCCAAATATATGAAGTACCCCAAAAAGGGGACTGATTGCTGCTTGTAGAAGGCCTGCCAGGAAAAACGTCTGAACGTAGTGAGCCCTCTTACGAAGATATTAGAGTTAGCAAAGAAGCCAAAGCTATGGGCACCATGCTAGCCGAGCTAATTTCTAGTTGGGCTCAACAGGCAGTGTGTATGCTGAGTAATGCTAAGTGTGTACTGTCAGCGGAGAGGTGCAGTTCTCTGCTCATTAAAATCAAACCCAAACTAGGGGATCTGGCCACATCTGAGGCAGGATCCATTAATCAAGGAAACTTATTTGGAGATCCCTTTTTCAAAGAACTTGGGAAGTTCATTTCAACTTTTTCAGCAAATCTCAAAACTCCATCAGGAAGTTCTTTCTGGGGAAAGGTTTCTTTGCTGTCAGAAAAAACAGGGCTCGCTCCTCTCTTTAACCAGAGTTGTGAGAGTGGAGAACAAAAGAAACAACGGCTGACATGATACATGCCAAGGTGGAATCTTCTTCCCTTCAAGAGGTAGAGGCCTCAGACGATCTTTCATGGAAGGAGCCAACACCCCAGGGCCATTCTCCTGTAAGAATTATCCATTCTTCTGGAGCTAGGAGGGCAGTTGAGGAGGTTCTAGTGCAAGTGGGAGGAGTTGACAAACAACCAATGGGTCCTGGAAACAGTATAGCATTTCCACATAGTTGCATGTAGCCAGTTCAGACCTCTTGCCCCAACCTCTAAAATTTTCAAGCCAAGAGTTGAGCCTCATAAACAAGGAGGTGACGGAGATGGAGACCACATGTGCAATTTACAAGTCGGTCTTACATCTCAGAGGTTTTCTAAGCAATATATTCCAGGTCAGAAAAAAGAATAAAGAGCGGTGATCGGAATTCAACAAATGGTTGTCTTATTGCCACTTCAAGACGGAGGGCCTCCATCTTAAAGAGATGTGCTCCTTGTGGAAGACTAGATGGCCAGGCTCAACCTGAAGGACGTCTACCTGATGTTCCAGCCCCTTCTGCTATACCAAACTACTATGCCCAGTAGTGGAATACTTGAGAACAAGAGGCGTCAGACTGATTATATATTTGGAAAATCTGCTGCTGATCGATCAATGTCAGCAGCAGCTGTCTTCCAACTTGAACAGTGAATTTTACATTTTTAAAAGATCTTGGGCCTTATTTATGAGGCCCTACCGGCACTATTGCGCCACCGGATTGTCACTTTTTTGGCGTTCCGGTGGCACAATGTGCCCCTGGCATATTTATAAGGCCACGTAAAGCCACGTTACGTGGCTTTTCATGGCCTTATAAATATGTGCCCCCCATTCACGCAGAAAACTGTGTGAAAGGGGTGTTCCATGGGTGTTGCTGGGGGCGTTCCCAGCAATATCCATGGCTTTTTGACACTGTTGCAGATTTACGAGAAATCATAAGTCTGAGGCAGCG
This sequence comes from Calotriton arnoldi, assembly GCA_963921515.1. Taxonomy (NCBI): domain Eukaryota; kingdom Metazoa; phylum Chordata; class Amphibia; order Caudata; family Salamandridae; genus Calotriton; species Calotriton arnoldi. The sequence goes on along the minus strand of CAWUFW010006181.1, from coordinate 345,814 downwards.
CCAAAAACATACGTCTCCCCAGGGGAGGCGTAAGAGAGGCACAACGAGGAGAAATATCTTTATTTCTCCTTGTTTTTCCTCTTTCTATGTGTGCTGCATTCTGCCACACAAAAGCCTCTTGTGATTGTTTTTGTGCAGGAAGGTTTCCCACCCTGCACAAAAATAATCAACTCCGCAATGCAGGCACCCTTGCACCATGGTGCAAAGGTGCCTGCGTTGGCGCACGGCAGCCCAATGTGCACCGGCGCAGTGGGGAAAATACAGGAATGCACCATATCTAATGGATACGGCGCATTCCTGCCCTTTTCTTTTGCCCTATGGCAGTGCAGCAGCAAGGCCTGCTGCGCTGCCCTATGGCAAAAAACCCATAAATGAGGCCCCTTGGGTTTGTCATCAACCAGGAGCAATCAGACCTGCATCCTAGCCAGATAGTGTCATTGCTGGGGTTTGTGATAGATTCGGTGAAGACCAGCCGAGTCTTCCACAAAAGAAAATTTCAGCGATAAAGGAGCTGAAGACTATCTCTCAGAGGGACACCACAGTGTCTCTCAGACAGCTGGCCAGAATAGTAGGACTGCTGTTATTCTCAGTTCAGGTCATCTGTTTGGGCCCTCTACATTACAGGGACTTTCATTAGGTTAAAATTTTCAGAACTCATACAAGTGTCTATGGAAGCCAGAATGGAGATTCAGTGATAGCTGGAATCATATAAGAGTTCCGTTGTTATATTATATAATCAAAAGATTACAGAAGGAACTGCATAATGGGTTTGCTTTGCTTTATTAGGTTTGGGCCACAAGAATGGCCAATGGGAAGAGAGTAGTTTAGCAATTCCTTGCAAGAGGACAATATCTTGGACTAATAGCCATGATTGATGGACTGTATGGTTACTTGGTTGCAGTTTGATTTCCCTGTGTTTCTTGGGAAAGGTAGTTGTTTTATTGTTAAAGAAAAATCATTGGAAACAACTGGTATTTTAACGAAAGATGTAGAAAAACTTGTATAGTCCTTGTCTCCATGTCCTTAATAGAAATGAAACTTTCCTTCTCAATAGTTAGGAACTTTTACGTGCTACATTGTTTGGAAAAAGAAGCTCTAAAGATATTTTGGGGCAGATTTACAAGCCCCTTGGCAACACTTTTGCGCCACCGTTGCGTTACTTTTTGTGACGCAGCGGCGGCGTAAACAATGCGCCACATTGTGGCCCATATACAACTTGACTCGTCTAGGGAGATGCGTCACCTTGTAAAGCACCTGCGTCAGGTATAATGTATGCAGGGTGGGCGTTCCCACGCGGGAACGCCTCGTAGAAGTGACACAGTGAAAACTACAAGATTTCACTGCACCACTTCTAGGACCCCACTGCGTCAAAACCCTATCCCTGCTTGGAGCAGGAGTAAGGAGTTACGCAGTGTATTAGGAATAGGCTTCCCCATGCATTGCTGGAGTTGCGTCGTGCTTGCGACACGACTCTAGCAATGCGTGACTTTTGCACCGACAGATGCGTCAAAATTTCTGACGCATCTGTTAATCGCCGCAAGGGTTTCGCACGCAGGCGCAGGGAAACTGACGCATCTACAGATGCGTCAGTTTCTTGTAAATAAGCCCCTTTGTATCCTTCTTCAAACAAATAATTATGAATGAGAGGAATAGTACAGAGTTGTATTATAAAAGTCTAATACAATTTGAGATGCACTTTTGGCTGAAACATTTTTTATATGACAACAATACAAGTTTTTCTCATGATGTCAAGGAGCAAATGAAGCGGATGATAATTAGGTGGCCAGCTTAAGAAGATTGCTAATAAATAGCAAATCAAATTTACTGGCACACAGTACAAATATATGAGAAACCAGTTAATGGTGCCTACATCCAACAAGAAGATTCAAAGGAAATTTTAGCGAGCAAGAAATACCGCTTAATACTTCTAAAAGTGCTAGACACTGCTGGCACAAGGAGTCTGCTGACAAATATCTCAAATATGCGAGTGACAATAAATAAAGTATTAAAGTTCAGAAGTTAGAAAATCGAAAGCGCAAAGAAATTAATCAGGTGGGTGTAGCTAACAGTAAAAACAGGAATGAAGACAATGAAAAATATGTTCCAAACAGGTATTATAACACTGTCTCAGGACGTGCAATGTCCAAACACAGGGCTGATGATGAGAATTGCCCTGCTCTCAAAGAAATCTTTATAAAGTGTTAGGCGCTGGGACATTTTGCATGGTCTGCAAGAATGCAGCAAGGGTGGCATAAATTAGAAGAGAGAGAAGACGACAGAGGGGGAGATTTACTAAGATTTTGCGACATGTTTGCGTCACAAAATCTTTTTTTTCCAATTTACTTTCCAGCGCTAAACTGGTTTAGCACTGGAAATAACGGAATAGTAACGCGAAGCAGTGCATAGCGCCAGCGGCGTCGCCCCACTGCCTGGCTCAGAGCCAGCAAATGTAAAATAAAATTGTTTTATTTTACATTTGCTGGCTCTTGGCCAGCGCTGTAGGGAGGTGCGGGGCCTAGGCATGGGAGGGCGGAGGTGGAGTGCTACGTGCACTCCACTCTCTAAGTGCTCATGTGTGTTTGACAGGCCGTCTCAGACTGACCAAAACACACACGCGCACTTAGGTTTTCTCCAGACCAGCTGCATTGAGCAGCCGGGCTGGAAAAACCCCACAGACTCCCTGGTCTGAGCCGGGCACCTTTTGAGCCTGCTCAGGCCAATCCTTGTGCTGCCCTGCTCATTCCCTTAAATGCATCCCTGGCTTGGACTCCAGAAACCTCTCAGGGCGCTGCCATGGTGGATTTACTCAGAAGGGTACACTGTGAATTAGTTTACAGTAAGGCATACAGGATGCAGTGCAAAAGTAGGAAAGGTTGCCCTTGGGGACTTTTTTCTCATTGGTTAGATGAATGAATCCTACAAAAGTGGCACCTCACCCACAGCTCATCAGAACACATCTGAACCTGTAGGAGAAAAGAAGACTGGACCTGCTTTCTGTGACATGTGAGGACATCTGATGGGTTTGACCTGCTCCCCTTATATCTAGTTCTGAGAAGTGCACTCTAAGGGTCTGTTGGCGGACCTCCTCTGTGGCTATAGGGACACAAGCTGCAAGAAGCCTCATTCCCAGAGAGACCAGCTGACCAGTAGTGCTAGGACCTGGACTGGACTCTGCCCACAGTCTATGCTGGAGCGTGTCCTGTCCCCTAAGTGTTATCTCTGAGGTCTTGAGAGCCTTAGAAGAGACCAAGAGGAACTTCTCCAGAAGGTGAGAAAAGTTAGGACTTAAAACATTTTTGGACTCCCATAATCTCTGTAGCTTCAGTGGGACTTCACATCAAAGGTGTCTAACTTTGAGAACACTTTATCAGATACAGCTTCTAGGTTAGCCACGCTGGAGGATTTTAAGTCCCAAAAAAGGGATTGAGGGTGAAGTGTTAACCTAGCGAAGGTGTAAAAAATGCCTGCCGGATCAGAGAACTTCAACAGCTGCAAAACTTGAATTTTCGTGCTTGGAGATTTTCCTGCCAAAACGAACAACCTTAGCAGGACCTCACCCAATGGCTATCGGACTTCGACGAATACAGCCACATCAGAAGGTAATTTTACCAGGACAGCCCGCTTGGTGAATCCGACCTCCACTCTACGTTATTTTATTTTGAAGTAATTCTACATGTTAATATTCTCCAGGTGCTAGGATGGTACGTTCACTGACTTTATTTCTGGCTGTCATACTTGCCTGTCTGTTCTACTTTGTTAATAACTCAAACCACTGACACTTTTTAATGCTCCACTAGCTAAATATGCATCAGGGGTGGGTACAGTGAAATTCATAGACCTGCTACAGTATCAGACACTTTTACCCAGTTGTACATAACAATGACAAGTTAATACCTTGCATTTGTACACTACGTGTGAGGTGAATGGACTTGGAGGAAAGCATATACCAACCAGTTGTCCATAGTGCTTAGCCCAATGACAAGGCTTGTGGGTACCTGGTGAGAACACAGAATCATAAATAGCAGTGCTTTATTATGAATGCTTTATTACATGTTTGCCATAACATGCAGTGATATATGACCGAATTTCGATGTCATTTTTATATTAATCTGAAGCACCCATTAACCTAAACAAGTCTGCAGTTTTATATCTGTCTGAGAGGCCCAGAAGTCATTTTATTTTGTGTTGTTGAACCATTTTATCCCCTGCTGTATAATTGCAAATTTTCTTGATTGCTTAGTAAGCCAGCCTCGATCTGAGGATTGGCAATAAGAAGTGTGAATTTCAGAAAGTAGTGAGTTAGCGTTTAGTTTGTGCATCTCTCTCTGCTTCCCAAGGTTGTCTTGCTTTCCTTCTCGTGAGAAGATGATGCCTCCAACTTATTAGCAATTTTATTAAAGTAACAAGTTTCTATCACGTTCATGTTTACATTTCTTGTACTGATAGAAAATGTATACAAAAGCATCAGAAATGTATAGATTTTAACATATGTGGCAACTGGATACTTTGGTCCGTTCAAATCACAATTGTCACTTATTATTTTGCCAGCACATTGGCCATTTTTGCATTAAATACATATTGGACTTCTCTGGGCTTTCCCGAATGTCTGTTTTCTTTCACAGAACCGAGTGCATTCTGTGCCGGGAATGGTCTTCAATTGTAGATGGACGAGGGAAAGGTGCTGGACTGATGACTCCAGGTGCCAGAGGCAATGGAGAGATTTCACAATGGATACTGCCGGTGGAGCCCAGCCAGAGCTGGACCCGGTGATTCAGCTGGACAGTGTAAGCACATTGCAATAAAGTAAGGTGAAGTCTAACCATGTTTAATGTATGCTGCACTGCCATGCTTTGCATGCATTGTTCTGTATTGGATCATATTGTTTGTGACGTGTTAAAAAAAAAAAAAAGTGCACAAACGTTGTCTGGGTAGGAGACGACAGGATAATAGACTGGTTGGGTAGGTAGGAATGGGAGGCGTCCGATAGCAAAGGCATGTGTGTGAGTAACCCATGGTATAGAGTGGCCAGGCTCTAGAGAATAGTTCAGGAACTGGGAAGATAGCCAGGAGCACCAGGACCCGGAGCACAGACCCGTGAAATAAGAATGTGAATAAAAGAGGATCCAGCCACGATGGCCTCTTTGGAATCTCCATTGTGCACATAACCAAAGAAAGACCAAACACAAGGGAATCTTTGACTGTGAGTGCATAATACTGACCATGAGAAAATAACCGAGGGATCCCTTACCATTCTTTCCAATTCCTACCCACCCCGCATTCCCAGGATGAGCTGCAGCACGGCTGAAAGATACCTTCTTGTTTTCTGTGTGTGACAGGAGGAGCAGTAATGGGTGCAGAAAAATCTAAGCATAATAAGAAGAAATCCTTTCCAGACCGAGAGGTCCTTCACTGACTTGCCGCCCACAGATATGCCAGAGGCTGATGGCGGTCTGGCTTCTGATGATGAGGATTCTTTGATAGGGCCAGTATGACTTCAAACTGCTCCAAATGCCACTAAGTAACAGCCCTTGACCCAGTGTGCCTATTCCATGATGAGACCTCTAAATGCAGATCCTACATAAGAGGAGGTCCACCTCAAAGGCCCAGTTAGGTTCTCTGTTTTTGTTGGAGGGTATTGTTGGATGACAGATGCTTCAAGGGTAGAAATGTGGGGTGGGGGTGGTGGGGAAATGGTGACATGGGTTATGAGTTTGTTGTTTTTCTTTGGGTTGCATGCTCCTGTCACCCTATTATCTTATCCATTTCTCTGCCTGTGATGTTGCCACCATGTAAATCTCAATATCCCAGACCGACTTTGCCATGGAGTTCAGTCGTATCTCATGGAACGTAAATGGTCTATTGGACCATATTAAGCGTACTATAGTTCTTAGGTTCCTTCGCCGCCACCAACCTAAACTGGTTCTGCTGCAGGAGATCCATCTCCTGGGCACCCAATGACCCTTCCTCTGCCCATTCGGCTACAACCAAGTCTACCACTCAGGCTTAACCAGGGGATCCAGAGGAACAGGAATTCTTCATAAGAATTTTCCCTCTGGTGATCACCCAGGTCTTACAGATCCACTGGGTAGATACGTGGACGTGACTAGAACCCTGGAAGGGAAGCTATACAATCTATTAGGTGCTTATACTCTCCCCCAGATGCAAAGACAGACCCTCCGTGACCTAACGCAGCTGATCACAAACATGCCATATGCTGTGGTGCTTCTTGGGTGCGACTTCAATGTTGTGGCTAAACTAGTCTTGGACGTTTCTGGCCCTGTGTCATGGGACCGTCAATGCCTAGAGAGTCTGGAACCCACGTGATGGAGCGTTTCCACACACTTCAGCTTCAACTTAAATTATGCCCTGCATTGACTATATATTTCTCCCAGCAGTGGATGTCTCCACCACTGTGGGAGCCTCTTTGCTCCCCCGGCATTTTAGACCACTCCTGTTGCTTCTTCGACTTGGGATCCCAAACCACCATAGGCGACCCATGTGGCACCTTAAAGCATGGTTCCTTGTAGACGAGGGGCTTGTGGAACATTTATCCGAGGGGCTTGGCTCCAATTTTGAGACCAACGTAGGAACGGTTCAGAGTGCTTGTACGCTCTGGGCGGCGAGTAACCCGACAATTCGAGGAATAGCAAGGCCATACCTCAAACGTAGCGAGAACGATAGGCAGCACAACATAGTAGACCTCGAAATCCCGAATACTTAGAAAATGAGACAGTGGTCGCATTCCACGCAACTGAAGAGGTGACCCGACAACTGGACCTAGATTGGGCCGTGCTACGCCAACTGGTCCCTCAAGAGGCCCACCAATGCTGGCGCGCCACATCCCAACGAATATACGAACTCAGCGATAAAAGTAGTGTCCTTTTTTATTGGTTGGCAACTAGAAACATTCGTTCGAGTCTCGTCCATGCTGGGTCCTTGGTCACTACGGCTGAAAAAAATTGCGACAGCATTTCCTGACTACTATGAACGGCTCTATGCTCATCAACCATGGCATCCTATTGAACGAGCCCAGCCATTGCTTTTTGATGTACCCCACCCCCATCTGACACAGGTCCAGGAAAAGGCCCTGAAGGAACCAATCACTGAGAAAGAGATCCAAGCGGCCATTCAGGACTTGAAAACCGGGAAACTCCCGGGTCCGAATGGGATCTCTCTCGAGTATTACACTAAACTCCGAGATACTGCAACCCACCCACCTCTACCAGCTCTATTCAGAGGCCGCGGGGAGGGAGTCCTTCCCTCCGGAGCTCGATCTGGCGACCTTTGTCGTCATACCCAAAACAGACCAACCATCGGCAAACTGCAGGTCCTATCGTCCCATCTCCTTGATCAATGCAGACGCCAACATCTACGCCAAGATCCTAGCGACCAGACTCCAGACGGTCCTCTGCTCCCTGATCCACCAAGATCAATGTGGCTTTATGCCAGGTGGCAACACTAGACACTGTATATGGTGCTTACATGTAGCCCTAGCTCGTGCTGGCGAAATCGAGGAAGCAGCAGCCCTGTTACTTGTCAATTTTGAAAAAGCATTCAACACTGTTGACTGGGATTATCTTGGAGCAATGCCGGATGGGGTTTGGCGTCTGATTTCGGGTAATGGTGTCCCTTCTGTATTCCCATCTGACGGCCCAAGTCATGGTCAATGGTGTATTGTCCCATGGGTTTCCTATTCGACGTGTTACCTGATAGGGGAGTCCCCTTTCCCCTCTCCTTTTCACTCTTGCCATCAAGCCCCTGGCATGCCTGATCCGCTGTGACGCTCATATAACGGGATGGGGGACGCCTCCGAGGGCAGAATTGCATTGTATGTAGATGACGTCTACTCTTCCTTGCAGATCCAGTGGGTTCTGGCCCACGAGCCCTTAGGCATCTCTGTCTTTTCGAGGAGACCTCTGGCATCCGGTTGAATGAGAAGTCACTTCTCATCCCTTTACAGGGGGACGATGCGACGAGTGACTGGCAAATGGGCATCCCCATTCGTTGCCTCAGCTTTAAATATCTGGGTAGACACATATCGACTCTGCCAGACCTCACTCGTACCCTCAACCTTGTACCCCTCCTGAAAAGGACTCAAACTAGCCTGGCAGCATGGCAACATCTCCCCCTTTATCCTATGGGCAGAGTCGCACTGGTAAAGGTGATGCTACTGCCCCAGTTTCTATATATTCTGTACATTTTCCACTCCCCATTTCTCATATGTGGTTCAATAAGGTGGTGACGATGTTTCGGTCCTTTCTCTAGAGGAGTCGTCCTCCCCCCATTGCCCAGGTGAAATGCCACTGGTCTGTCTATGATGGAGGCACTGGAGTGGTGGACGTCCATCTCTACTACTGGGCGTCTCACCTGTTAGTCATAAATGACTGGCTGACGGGCGGCAGGGGTGATCCAGCATACCAGCTGGAACTGTCCAGCCTCAGTCCTGACGGTCCTCAGTCCTGACGGGGTGATGCATTATTTGTATGGCCGTCCACTACCTCTTACTCTCCGGGAGATCACCAGAGTGATCTTCTTGGTGTGGAGGGGGGAGTGGGGGGGGGGGGGTGATGTACTTCATGGGCTGGGATAGACGCCAGACTGGACAGACTCCCTGTTGGAGGGGGCGTTGGTTGGTCCAGGTGTCGCATTTGGAGGGATTCTGCAGCTGGAATTTAATAGGAATTACTGTGCTGGAGGATATATGGCGTGGCTCTACCATTTATTCTTTTGCTGGACTCCAACCTCAATTTACTCTCTCCTGCACCCAGTTCCACAAATATTTACACGTGCCTCACACCCTCGGATGTTATGATGCTCGCCTACAGGAACTCCCAGACTTTAGCCCCTTGGAGGCACGATTGTTGATGGGGAGATTGGGACGTGGGGTTATCTCCCAGCTGTACCATGCCCTAATAGGTAACACCTAGGACACACTGGATCTGCTCTGCCAGAGTTGCGAGGGTTAGATCGGGGAACTGGAGGAAGTTGACTGGCCGGAAGCATGTTGGCTTCTAGAGAGCTAGCGATATATGCATGTTTACTCCTGGTCCAGCTACACTACCTCCACCAAACCTACATGACTCCCCAGCGACTGGGTTACGCCGGTATCTTTTCAGACCCCAGGTGTACCCGCTGCCAATCTCCAATGCCAAATTTCTTTCATATGGTCTGGCAATGTCTGCAGATTGGCCGCTAGTGGACTCGGGTTAGTACTGCCCTTCTTGAAGATCCTGGATAAATCAATCACGTTGAATCCGAAACTGGCTCTGTTGGGGCTAATGGATGACTTCAGGGGCACACGGGGTGATAAGAACTCTGGTAGGGTTGGCAGCCCTGGTGGCCAAAAGAGACATAGCACATTCCTGACCGCCGAAGTTGACGCAGTGGCATTCTGACATGGACTGGTGTGCCAAATAGGAGGAACCAATTTATATTGCCCGAGGATGTCCGCAGAAATTTCTTAAGATTTGGGGTAAATGGTGGGAGTACTATGGGTTGTCCTCTACGATGGATGCTATGTCTTCTAATGTGGTTTCATGTGCGGTGGGTGGGGTTGGGAGGGGAATGAGATGGAGAATGGGGAGCATTGCTCTGTTAATGATATTTTGTTATTTATTTGTAACATCTTTGTAAAAACCATTAAATTTTGTTTAGCAAATAAAACAAATATATAAAATGCAATGGGTATTTAAAAAAAGAAAAAAGTGAATATTACTTCAATGATACTAAGTCCCGGATTAACTGGACTATAGATGGGTTTTGCCTCAGAAATAATGATGGTGTCCTGGTTGGATGGAATGTGTTGCGTCCTTTTTACCATATTGTGGAAAGTTGCCCCTTGCCAAATTTTATGTCTGCCCAAGGATCTGAGCTTGTCGTTCTCATCAGAGCCTGCATTTTAGCCAAAGAAAAAATTGTGACTGTGTTCACAGACTCAAAAAAATGCGTTTGGAGTGACGCATGTCTTCGAGCTCCTTAACATCTGTTGAAACCCCCCATTAAGAATGGTCAGCATGTTCAAAATCTTGTCAATGTGCTGCAATTACCAAAGAAGGTGGTGGTTAAATATGCCGTGCTCCAACTTAGAGGGAATGCCCTGGCAGATTCAGCCACAAAAAATGCTGCATTGCCTGAAAATGCTGATGTTGCCATGTATGTTTTGAGAACTTATTTGTATCCTATACAGTCTCTGAAAGATTTCTCTGTTGAAGGATCAAGTATCTGAAAGCAAGAAACAATATTGGATCAAACAAAAATGTAAAAGAGACCCTGACAGGGTGCCGAGAGACAGCATTGAGCGTATGGCAACACTGAAATTTTTTCTCTTTAACCTTGCATGGATGTACCATGTAGAAGCACTTGTCAGTAGCACTGGCATGCTACATGCCCCAGCAACCCAGTTGGTATGCACCCTTCTGTTCTACTATAGCCCAAAATCATTGCCACTCCTTTGCTACCTCGCCACAATGCCGGAAAGGGAATTAAGACCACTCCTGCTGCTCCCACTCCTCCTTAGGGCCCCTTCATGGACCTCTAGATGGATTTCATTCAAATGCCAAGGTACACTTCTTATTCCTATGTCTTGGTGATTGCTGTATGTTTTCACGTTGGGTGGAACATAACCATGCACCAGAACAGTTGCCATTATAGTAGCTAAGCGCTTGCTTAGAGATTTCATTCCGCGGTTCGGAATACCAAATCTAAATCCAAGTGACTGAGGAACACACTTCAGTTCAGTAGTAGAGCATGAAATTTGTAAAGCTTTAGACCTAGATCAGCATTTCCACTGGGCTTACCACCCAGTATCCACAGAAACATTAGAGAAGAATAATGACAGCCTCAAGAATAAGATAGTAAAGATATGTTCGCAATTAAAGTGGTCAGGTGCTCTGTCCTTTGCTATAGTCCCTTACAGCAGTGCCCACTCAGAAAACTAAACTGATTACCTATAAAATTGTCATGGGGTGACCCATGATGTTGCCTTCAAATCCTCCAGTCTCGGCTGCAAAGCCAGACTTACAACTGAATGATGCAGTTTTATAGTATTGCAGAAAGCTTAAATGCTGTCCTTACAGTTTCCGTATTCAGATCCACACTAGCTTTCCTGAGTGTAAAACCGATGCATGCGACTGCCTCCAACCTGGAGACCGGGTATATATCTGGGTGCACCAGAGGGAGACTACTCTGCAACCTCGCTGGTGTGGACTTTACTGGGTTCATCTCATCATCAACACAGCAGTCAAATGTTGGGGTCTGGTGATGTGGATCTACTCATCCCTGTGCAAACATTCTGGTTTGCCTGGAAACAACAACATGCCTTCATCCACTTACAGACCTACAGCCTGCCCCAGGATGAAGGTTCCTGATGAAACTGTTCCAGTTGTCGCTTTGCCTCCTTTCAGTGGGCCAAGTCACCCTTGCCCACCTCTTTTACCTGCCTCTCCATAGTCACGCAATAAGGCCGCCACACCTCATTGTTACCACCTCCAACCGATGTACGAGCCTTCTCTTGGTTACTGGATCCATCTGTGCTGGATTTGCACTCACATGCCTGTGGATCAAAGAGGGAAATGTGCCTTTGAAGGAAGTTTCATTTGAAAAGAATAAAACTTGTCTCGATTTGTTCTACCCTGGACACACAATGCCAGAATGTGTTGGCATTTCTGCAGAATCTTATCAGGTACTTGAAAAGTGGTGGCTACTGACCCAATGTCATTCATTGTGCCATGTCTAAGCAGGGAATGATTTGAGAGCACTGCAAACCCAGCAACCAAAATGTCTTTTTAGGTCAAAGTGAGTGTGACACGGTGGTAGAGACTATTAGCTTTGAGTCATCCTCCTGTGAATACCTCCTTCTCACCAGTATGGTGTTTCACAAACATATTCATGAAGAAGGATATGCTCATTTAATCTGTGGGTCTAGAGCTTAGCCCTAGTTGTCCCAAGAGTGGACTGAAGTTAAGTTAAGCAATTTCTAAAGCGCACGAATATCCGTGGGTGTCTTGGCGCTGATGGGTAAAACAATTTGGCAAGAAAAAGGAGGGCTAGGTGTTAAAGAGCCAAGTTTTGAGCAGTTTCCTGAAAGTCAATAAGGTGGGAGTTTCTTTGATATTTAAGGGCAGACCGTTCCAGAGTGCGGAGGCTTCTGAGGAGAAACAGCTGCCCCCCCATTTGAGTCTCTTAAAAGTGGGCCGAGAGACCATCGTAGTGCTTTTAGATCGTAAATCTCTGCTGGGAATGTACCAGGTGAGAGATTGTTTAAGATGGCAGGAGCCTTGTAAGGCCTTGTAGGTGAGGCACAATGCCTTAAATTTAATTTGGCTACTCACTGAAAGCCAATGGAGTCCCCTAATGGAGGCAGAAACAGGTTGGAACTTAGGAAGTTCAAGAATAAGTCTCGCAGCTGCATTCTGCATGCTCTGTAACCTTTTCACGTACTGTTTATGAAGCTTGACAAAGTCCATTACAGTAGTCAAGTTTGGTAAGAATTAGTAATGTAATAACTGTTTTTCTTGAAGTAAGAGGAATGTAAGGAAGGATCTTCTTAATATTTTCAGGGTGTTAAAACTGGAAGAGACAACTGAACTGATGCGTTTATTAAAATTCAACTTGTCGTCTATAAGAATGCCTAGATTTTTTACTTTCTGAACCGGAATGGGGAGTGTTCCTAGCTTGGTTGGCCAACAAGCGGGGCTCCAGAAATTAGGACCATTTCCGAAAAGTATGACCTCGGTTTTATCAGAGTTCAACTTAAGGCAAGGCTTGCCCATCCATTGACTAACAGCTCTCCTACAGTTATGAAGCTGAGAAACAGTGACATCTACATCTAGTCTGCTACTCTGGTTACCTTGTAGCTGCCAATAGATACTCTGCTGTGTGCCCTCTCTAGAGACAGCGGGACTGCCATGAGATTTATGAAACAAATACATTCTTTCCTATCCTTTTTCCTATATATGAAGTAGAGCAAGCAATTCAAGAAACTAGATGCAAAGCCAAGATATTGGAAGAAGTAGCTAATGCCACTGCCATTATGCTCGAACTGAATACTGACCAATTAGATGCCCATAAAAACATGCTCTTACAGAACATAATGGCTTTTGATTATCTCCTTGCAAAAAAGTTGTGTTTGCGAGATAGTAGGGAGTGAATGTTGCACGTATCTCCCCAATATCTAACTTCGCAGACGTATTGTATTGTAATTGCATTTATATAGCGCTTACTACCCCTGACGAGGCGTCGAAGCGCTTTTTCGGCGAGTAGCACGCTACTCCGGGACCCATAGAGGATTAGTGTTGAATTAGTATAGTGAAACAGGCAAGTAAATTTTAAGTGGTGCATAGGTTAGTCAGTTATTTGGATTTGGAAGGATAGCAGAAGGATAGAAGAGGGGAAAAAAAAAGCTTTGTATTTATATAGCGCTTGTTACCCCTGATGGGGTGTTGAAGCACGCTACTCCGGAAACCCATAAAGGATTAGTGCTGAATTAGTATGGTGAAATATGAAAGTAATTTGAGTGGTGGGTATTAGTCAGTTATTTGGAGTGAGAAGGGTAGCGGAGGGATAAAAGGGAAGAAAGATTTGCATTCATGTAGCACCTGTTACCCCTGATGGGTGTTGAAGTGCTTTTCTGGCGAGTAGGACGCTACTCCGGAACCCATAAAGGATTAGTGTTGAAAATTAGTATAGTGAAGTATGAAGTAATTTGAGTGGTGGATATGTTATTCAGTTATTTGGATAGAGAAGGGTAGGTTGCGGGATAGAAGAGGGAAAGAGGTTTGTATTTATATAGCGCTTGCTACCCTTTGATGGGGTTTTGAAGCACTTTATTGGCGAGTAGCACGCTACTCTGGAACCCATAAGGATTACTGTTGAATTAGTATGGCGAAACATGAAAGTAATTTGAGTGGTGGATATGTTCGTCAGTTATTTGGATTGAGAAGGGTTGGGGAGGGTTAGAAAAGGGAAAAAGGTTTGTGTTTATATACCGCTGGTAACCCTGATGGGGTGTTGAAACGCTTCATTGGCAAGTAGCACGCTACTTTGGAACCAATAAAGGATTAGTGGTGAATTAGTATAGTGAAATATGGAAATTGAGAAGTGAACGTGTTAGTCTGTTATTTTGATTGAAAAGGATAGTGGAGGGACAGAAGAGTGATATTATTATTTTTTTTTTTAGGTCATAGCAGTAGGAGGAGGCTTTTGGATGAGTAAAAGGGGTTTTTGAGGGGAAGAGTCAGAGGGAGAGTTTATAAAGGTTTGTTTTGGGGGATCGGTATAGTAAAAAGAGGTGTCAGATGATGCAAGGAGGGTAGAGTAGGAGAGAGTCTAGAAAGGGTTATTTTGGGATCATAGTAGTGGTATGGGATAAATGAGAGAGTGGATGTAGAGGATATATTGATAGATGTATAGGGTGAGAGATAGGGTAGTGCATTGGAAAGAGTAGTAGAAAGAAGTTTGAGATGAGTCAGAAGGTTGGGCCAGAGGATATATTGAGAGAAGTATAGGCTTAGAAATAGGGTAGTGCATTTGAAATGCTAAATTAGAAGAAAGTGATAAATATATAGATCCATAAGTACATTGAAAGTATATAGATGCATAAAGGAGGTAAGTATATATAGATTAAAGATATTGATAGAGGTACAGGATGAGAAATAGGGTAGTGCATTGGATATGCTTTTTCAGGAGAAAGGTAACAGACACACAGATCCAAGTACATGGAAGGTACATAGATGCACAATGGAAGTAAGTACATGTAGACCAAAGATGATTTTTATTTATTTATTTATTTATTTACAACAACATAATTATTCTACATGTTTATACAAAGCAATACACAAAGATAGGTACATATCTATAGTGAAAATAAATGCTTATATACAGAGGAATATGCAGTAAATTTCTGTTTGCGTATGGTGCTTATGTGGGGAAGAGCCAATTCTTGAGTAGTTTTCTGAAGATAAGGTGGTTGTCGGTGGATCTTATGTTGGGGGTAATGAGTTCCATAGTTTGGCTGCTTGAACAGAGAAGGATGTGCCACCCATGGTTTTTTTCTTGTATCTTGGGATTTTGAGGCGAGATGCCCCTTTAGAGCGTAGGTTCCTTTGTTGAATGTGTTTGGTGATTTTATTCCTGATGAAGAGCGGTCCCATCCCATGTATTGCTTTGTGGGTGATACAAAGTAGCTTGAACGTGGATCTTCTGGCAACCGGTAACCAATGCAGGGCTTTCAAGGCAGGTGAGATGTGGTCTCGCGGTTTGATATGCAAGAGTAGTCTGGCAGCCAAGTTCTGAATCCGTTGTAGTCTTTTCATGGCCGTTAAAGGTGATCCGTGGTAGAGGCTATTGGCGTAATCGAGTTTGGACAGAACAAGGGAGATGGTAGCTTGGACCTTGTGTGGAAATCCCAAATGAGGGAAAATTCGTCGCAGCGTTTTTATAGTGACAAAGCTTTATTTTGCTAGTTTGTCCACTTGGGCATTCATCGACAGCTTGGAGTCCATGGTTATTCCGAGGTTTCTTACTTCCTTCGATAATTTAGGTGGTGATTCCAGTTCATCAGGCCAGGCGGCAAGCGGGTCGTAATGTTTCCAATCGCCACACGTGAGTATTTCCGTTTTTGAAGCATTCAATTTGAGATGGCTCCAAGTCATCCACTGATCCACAGCTCTGAGACAACTGAAAATTGGGCATTTTTCAATGTCTTTGGGGCATTCCAGTTGAAGGAGTATTTGCGTGTCATCTGCATAGTTATAGCACGTGAGGTGAAATTGATTGATCAGTACCGGTAATGACTTCATGTAGATGTTGAAAAGCATGGGCAAGATGATAGAACCTTGAGGGAGCCCTGCTTTTGTGGAGTATGGTTTGGACGAGAAAGGTGGGGTATGGATGACATTAGTTCTGTTTCGAAGGTAGGACGCGATCCAGTCTAGAGCAGTTCCCTCTATGCCGGCTTCATAAGAGTCTTTGTTTCAGAGTGTCATGGTCAACCGTGTCAAAGGCAGCCGAGAGGTCCAAGAGGAGTAGCGCAGCAACCCCGCTGCGGTCAACTGTATTCTTCAGGTCATCCCAGATGGCAAGAAGGGCAGATTCAGTGCCTCTTCCCGGACGGAATCCTGTTTGGAAGTCTGAGAGTATGTCATTCTCTTCAATGAATTGTGACATCTGGGCGAACGCTGCTCTTTCTATCAGTTTGCCCAGGAAAGGTCCATTTGTAATGGGTCTGTAGTTGTCAGGGTTCAGCGGGTCCAAGTTTGTTTTCTTCAGTAAAGGGCGTATGTGTGATTTTTGAGTTCTTCTGGAAATATTCCGCTAGTTAAGGAATCGTTGATGATTCTTCTTACTGGAGTGGCAGCAGAGGTTGTTAAAAGAATTGTCTTGAAAGTTTGTGGTGGACAGGGGTCAGAAGGGCTGCCGGTAGGCCTGCTTGCTTTGATCAGGTCCATAAATTCATTGTGTGAGATGTGTTGGAAGGAACAGAGAGGCTGGGTTAGAGTATTCTTGGATTGTTGTTTTGTACAGGGGTTAGTGCTGGTGCTTTGTTTCTGTTTTAAGTATGAGTCCAATGTGTCTGCTTTGTCCGTGTAATGATTTGCCAGTTTGTCTGTGAAATCTTGAGTAACAGGATGAGTTCCTTCTAGGCAATTTGGTTTGCGAAATTCATTGAGTATTTTATAGAATTCTTTATTTGCACATTTAGCATTTTGAATTCTGTCTGAATAGTACCTTTTCTTGGCTTTTTTGATAGCTGACTTGTATAATCTGTTAATTTTTTGTAGGTGAAGTTTGTCTTGTTTGGCGTTTGTTTTGAGCCAGGTACGTTGCAGCTTTCTAATTTGTTGTTTTATGTCTTTTATTTCTACGTTTCTCCAAGGCGCTTTTTTTCTTTTGTGCTGTTGTGTGGTTTTGAGTGGTATCAGGATGTCAAAAGCTTCCTGTAGCCACTCATATAGATTTTGAACCGAAGTTATTGTTTCCAGATTTGTACTTGATGTTAGTTGTGTTTCTAAGTGTTCCAAATTGAGTTTGTTCCGTGGCCGATAGGTGGATGGATGTAAGCTAGTTTTAGGTGAGTCCCTTAATGTTGTTTTATGTTGGAAAGCAAGCAAGTGGTGGTCTGACCATGTGACTGGAGTTATAGTTTGAAAGGTAACTAGTTCAGTATTAGCAAAAATGACATCTAGGATATGTCCAGCGATGTGTGTGGGTTTGTGGACAATCTGATGCAAGTTCAGTGCCTCTAGGCCAGTGATTATTGTTTTTGGATGGGTCATATTGGGTTTGTCAAACCAAATGTTGAGGTCACCCAGAACGCATAAGTTGGAGTGTATTGTTATCAGGTTTGAAATTGTGTCTAGAAGTGCGTCTGGGAATGTCGCCTTGCTAGGTGGAGGTCTGTAAAGGAGCAGGAAGTTACAAGATGAAGATGGTGTAGTATTGCATCTTGTTAGAAGAGCCTCACAATTCTTTATGGAGATGTCATCAACTTTAGTCATATGTAATGCTTGCCTGAACACAACAGCTAGACCACCTCCTTTTTTGGCTAAACGATTTTGGGTGATCGTTTGATAGCCTAGAGGAACGGCTTCATGCAGGACTGGAACCATATCATCTCCCAACCATGATTCAGTTATGAATAGTATGTCTGGTTTTGCATCCGTGAGAAGGTCGTAGACATGATGTTTGTTTTTAGAGAGGGATCGAGCATTTATTAGTAGACAGTTTAGAGAATGGCCTTTGGTGATAGTGAGACTTTGTTTTGTAGTAGAATGAACAGTATTGTGTGTGTTTGTAGCAGGTGTGTTTTTAGTGCTGGCATTAGCTGTATTAGGATAGCAATCGTGTAGCTGTTCTGTATCATGTTCCTCATCCAGCATGCTAAGAAGGCATTTTGATGGGTCTGCGTGTGTATGTGGTGGAGATGGTGTTTGAGAGTGAGTTGGTGTGTTATGTTGTTTTCGTGGTGTAACATTGTTGTGCAGTAGACATGGGGAAGCAAAGTTGTGAGGTGTGGCATGTTGCTTATTTTGTTTGCGTGTGTTTATGGTGGAAGGTGTATGAGTCAGGGGTGGTGGTGCAGCATGTGGGTCATGTAGTAAGGTTCTAAATTGTCCAATGGATGAGAGGCGGTTAGAAGAAAGTTGCTGTGTTGCTGTATCTGTGTTCGGTGTGGTGGAAGAGACAAAGCTTGGCATTGGAGTTTGTTCCTTTGTGTGGTTTGAAAGGTGGGTGTATGTTTGTATTTTGTGATGGTATGTATTCTGACGTGTTGCGCTTTGAAGATCTTGTGCTGGTGTGTGTGAGATATGTTTTGTTTTTGAGTAGTGAAAAGGGGTGCTGGTGTATTTGTTTCATGCAATGGATTTGGTTGTATAGTATTGTTTGTGAGAGGAGGTTGTAAGGTAGAGGGGGTGGTGATGTGTTTATGAGTAGAGTGTATGTTGTGTGTAGGAGGGAATGAGGTAGAGGTGAGAGTGTTTGTCTTAGACTGGTTTGTTGCATGAGTTAAAAAGTGTGGTGGTGTGTAGTGTGTGTGTTGTGCGTTAGTGTTATTATGGTAGTAGGGAGAGGAGGGTGTTTGTTGGACAAATGATGGAAGGATGTATATATGTTTGTTAGTGATAAAGGGTGGTGTGTTAGGTGTAATTAGAGCAGGGAGCGTGTGTCTGGATGGGATGCAGATATGTATGGTGTTGAATGGGGTTGCGTTAGTGATGAGTGTATTGGTTAGTGGTATAGGATAGAGTTGTGTACTGTTTGTAGGTGATGGTGGGTATGTGTGGTAGTTGGGATAGAAGGGTGTATAAATGTGGTTTGGTTGGGTTTGTAGTGCATGCTGGTACATTGGTCCGTGCATAGGTTTGTGTGTGGTGTACATTTGGTGTGAGTGTGTTACTCTGTTTGTGGATGGTGTGGGGTGGCTCTTAGCTCGAATGTGAACATGGGCAGCATTTCTGGCCCTAGTCCGACCAGTCTCAAACAGGCTCAAACAGGTAATTGCCCTTGTCCTCTCCGCCCTTAGCCTCGATGCCCGGGCTGAGACGCCCTAAGCCTCAGCCTTTTATAGCCCTAGTAATCAGGTGACCCCTTCAGCCAATGGAACCCTAGCCCTAACCCTATCCAATCACAACACTAGCCCTAAAATCTAGAAACAATAGGAGACGAGGACCTTACAGCCAATCTCAGCCCTAGTCCAAGCACCCAATAACTTTCAAAAACCCTGATCTCTACGTCCAATAGAGGCCATAGCCCTACCAGAAGTCCCAACCCAAGTCCAAGCAACCAATGGCACAGGAAGCCCTAGTCCCTACTTCCAATAGAAATCCTAACCCTACTCTTAGTACCACACCTAGTCCAGCAACCAATCACACCAGAAGCCCTAATCGCTACTTCCAATTAAAGGCCTAACCCTAGCCATAGTCCCACCCTAGTCCCAAAAACCAATAACACAGGAAGCCCTAGTCCCTACTTCCAATAGAAATCCTAACCCTAGTCCCAACCCTACATTGATTGAATCACAGACCCAGAAACCAATCAGAACCCTCAAATACCCAACCAATGAGGACACTAACCCTAATCCAATAGAAACATCAGATACAACCTCCAATCAGTGTATACATGTACCTACCACTAGCAGACTATATAAGGTCCCAGCGACCTCAGACAAGGTTTGCTGGCCAGGGAGTTGGGAGCTGCATCTCTTGTTCAGAATCTCCTAGGAGACAGACATGCTCAATCCACACTTTGGACTTCTGCAGGTAAGGGCCTAACTTGTCCTCTGAAAATAGTGTTTGTATAAAACTTTACTCCCTCTCCTGGACAAAAAACAGTCCCTATTAAACACAGTTTAAACAGCACACAGAAGATCACTGCTGCCTCAGAGCACACTCTGATGTAGAATATCCCTGTTGCTGGGGGGAGGCTAGTTTCACTGACTTGTTAACACAAAATGGTGGCTGGGGGTGCACTGTTTAACAAACAGGTCTTAGCACAGAGACAAGGGGAAATTTGGAGGGAAAACTGATAGTCACCGGGAATGAGAGGGAAAAACTACAGAGATTTAGGACTGCAAATCCCACAATTCAACACGTTAAATGGAAGCAATCATGGGCAGGAAAAACCACAAGTTTGAACACAAAACAGGTAATTAAATATGCAATCACGGGCAGGTTAAAACTACAATTTTAAACTGTAACAACCACAGGCAAAGACAGTAATCACAGATAGGGAAAATCGTTTTTTAACTCTTTTAGGAAAGAGACAGCACTAGTATGCCTCCTTACCACTTCCTGGACTCTGCTCACTGCAATCTGGGGCACAGGTAGGCTGCAACTCACAAGATGGAGGAGAATGACCAAATAGGTCACAAAATAGTATTAGGTTACATGAGCATCAGAATGGGTTAAAGTCCAACCTAAGTGGCATGTAGCATCTGGTATTGGCTGGATGGAATCTTTGGGAATTGGGGAATTAATATATTTGAAATAGTTATTGCTGTCATTTTGATTGTAGTCACTTTGTACACACTAGTTACGCTAATAATATGCATTGCCCTACTTTCATGTGCAAATAAAGGCTCTGGCCACAAGTTTCAGCTTGTTATCCTTGAGAATGGAGAAGATAGTGATAATGAGGATGACAAAACTGAAGCCATCCTTTTATATGCATTAGAATTGTTGTGAAGTGTTTTGCCTCTTGTCAAAAAGAGGATGGTGGGGGAGTAGAGAAAGCAGTATCATGTATACTATGCCTTAATACCAGTGCTTTATTATGAGAGCTTTAGTACATGTATGCCTCAACATGCACTGATAAGTTACACAACTGTTTTTCAATGTTGTTTTTGTAGTAATGTGAAGCACCCATTAACTTTCACATGTCTTCGAAGTGTTATGTCTCTCTGAGGCCTACAAGCAATTTTATTCCTGCTGTACAATTGCACATTTTCTTGCATTGTGTAGTAAGCATAGCACGCTCTAAGGATTGGCAGTAGAAATTATGAATTTCAGAATGTAGCGAGCTCAGTGTTTTGATGTATCTCTATCTACTTCCCAAGGTTTTCTTGCATTCTTTTTTGTGGGAAGATCTTTCCACCTGCTCATTAGGTAGTTTAGTTGAAGTAACAAGTTCCTATCATTTGTTCATTTTTCTATTGACTTGTATTGATAGAAAATGTATAAAAATGCATCTGAAATGTAAAGAGTTTGGATTTTGAGAGGATTGTCTGGTCCACTGAAATGACAATTGTCACTTATTATTTTGCTTGCATAATGGCTATTTTCGCATTAAACGCATGTTAGACTTGTTAACTTCCTGATGTGTTATGGTTATTTTACACTGAAAGTGAAGATGCTGCATTTTGAATTTTACACTTCACACAAACAAATCTAATAAGCGAGTTCCTTATTGTAGAATTGAGGTCTCCTAGGAATAGGTGGAGTAATTCCCATTTGCTTAAGATGTCTGCAAGCACGTTCTTTTTTCCTGCAAAATAAACAATAAGTGGTAATCTGCGCTTGAGGGATTGGCAATTGATATATTTTCTATGCCATTATTGTAGTATACTTTTTGTCCCTACCTGTTTACTGAGGTTAAAACGTTGTAGTGGTATTGTGTCTGAAAATCCATACCACCTTCGCTCACTTGAGTGTGAAATGTTTTCAATGCAAGGAGTACAGTCCTTAGCCCCAAGACATGAAATAGTTGGTAAACTTCTTTCGAAGTTCAGTGACCACATACGTGAAGGTTCTCCAAGTGTGCCCCACAACCTCGGAGAAAGGCACTCCTAATGATCATTGTTCAGTCTACATCTGCAAAGTGTCTGTCCCCATTTATAATAACCAACTGCTGAGCTTTCACTGCCTTTTAAGTTACATCCACTTGATCTCTTAGAGCCCCATTCACTGTTCCCACTTATTGGAAAACCACTCTTAAATTGGTCTTATGTGCAGATGTGCATATTGTATCGGATAAACGTTTTCACCCCAGTTCTCACTGTCAAGAGATTGTGATGTCTGTTAAAGGACAATGTCCTGAAAGGCCAGATCTCTGTTAGAATTTTCACTATTTCACAGTGTCTGTGTCTGCACTCCTAAATGTCTTCTGTTAGGCTGGCACTGGAGATGACTTCTATATACTGAAGTGAAGTCCAGTAACTATAGCAGTTGGATGCCTATGTTACTACTGAAACATTATTATCCTTCACCGGACCTTTGTTCAAATATGGATATGCTTGATGGCTTCTCAATTTAGTTATGAAGCCACCACCACTAAATACTTTGTAAAAATGATCAGTAATCACTTGAACCCCAGTTACAGAAATTTGAATTGATAAAATTTGCTACCTACCACAAATCAGAGGTACTACTGATCTTTTGGGGTATGAAGGTATGCATTCTTTAGGTCTAATGTCACCAGGTAATTGTTTTGCTCCAACAAGGGGATAAGATGCTACAGTGCAGTCATTCTGAACGTTGTCTTTGCACGCCTCTTCAATGGGTTTTAGGTCGGTATTGGTGTTTTGGTTCCATCTTTCTTATGGATAAGAAAATAGGTAAAGTACACTCGTTGATTACTTTCCTCTAGAGTCTTCCTTTTGAAGGGGAGACTCAATTAATAATGGTTTGTAATCCAGTTTTAGTGTCCTTTTTTTGGGTCTGTTACTGAGAAATCTGATGTGGTAAACTTGGTTTATAATGCCCAGGACCCCCCTGGTGTGAGATGTTGTCCCCACACTGTTGTGGTATAAATATCTCAGACGTCTGGTGATTGGGGCAGTATGGTCGGTGGATCAATCACTTTGATGCAGTATTTGATCCTCTAGGGCTCTGTTGTCTTCATTTGTCTCGATCATGAAAGGGCTGCCACTGTGGCTGTAGTTGCCAATATGTACTTGGTTGGGGGCCAAAACTCAACTGCAGTTGTGAGAATTCCTCAGGTTTATATTGTTCCCTATTTTTAGTTTTTGGCGTGATGATGCACCCCTGCATTAAGAATCTCTTTGTTGCAAAGTTACCATTGCTTCATCAGTGTCAGCGTACACTTTTATCCTTTCCAATCTTCCAGCCATAGGGCAACCAAACAAGTGCCCACCATCCAAAGATATAGTGATCATATTATTTTGAACTAAAATATTGAGCCAAGTAGGCTTTCTAATGGCTGAACCTCTGCTAAGATGTCATTGTGCCACATCTGTGCCAACCGAGATACCTTGAGACAAGTGTTGGGTATAGTCTTTCCCACTTGCAAAATGGCATTGACCCACTAAGAACACGGTAGAAAGGTTATCACACATAAGGACAGGAATCTATGTTTTTTCCAGTACTCAAAACAAATGAACACATAGTTTGGAAAAATGAAGACTACTGAGATAAAGAACAATAGAAAGGAAACAGTGAATTACAAAACCTTGAAAAAGCATCAAGTTCCATAAAACATGTGGTGGCATGGGAACAGATGGAATTGATGTATAACATGAACGGGATCTTTGTCATAATGGATTTTAAAACAACAGAAAAAATAACTCTACCTAAGAAAAATCAAACATACGCAGAAGGAGTTTTTGTTCTTGGAGTAAAATTACTATAAAACAAACCTTTTCAGCTTTTGATGAACCAAAAGGTACCACTGCAACTAAAATTTCAGATTACTGAAATAATCATCACTGGGGTTGTGGGCACAAGCACTGGCCTCATATTTGAATTACCTGTCTTTTAACAAAAGTTGAGATTTAGCTGTTGATCTCATGCTAGAATTTTTGTTGCATTATTGTTTGGTGTGTGTTTACATTTGTGATGTGGTTTGGTATATTCACATGAGCTATACCTTGCAACTTTTAAAATCTGCTTCATGAGTGAAGAGTGCGGCATTGAGGGTTTTGCAGATCAGGGTAATAACTCAATTCTTTTTCCTTCAGCCCTTAAGACAATTGATTCTGAGAACAATCATTTCAGTGAATTGAGTTTGTTATCAGACTGCTCTCCATTTTCTTTTCTTGAGATAAGCCAGGCACTCCATATTATTATTTTGAGGCTCGTGTGAGCTATAGTGTTATTGACCATGATAGCTGTGTCATTGTTTGTGGTTGTGATTGTCAGATACACATTTAAGAGGTTCTCTCAAATATTCTCAGAAGCTCTTGAGATGCTCTTAAAGAAAGATGAAAAAATGTCTTTGAAGCAGTATGATGGTTAGTGGGGCGGTTAGATGCACTTAACATTTCCCTACACTGGATGACAATGAACCAGACTCGCATTCAAAGATGGACAAAGCATTTGCTGTTTACATCAAGAGTGTACTCCATTTAATCTGGAGCTCTGTGACAGTGGAGGAACCACTGTTGGGACAGAAGATTTTGTACCATAGCCTAAGTAGCATATCAAAATTACACTACGCTCAATGCACTCAAACACCAAAACGTCTACAAACTACTCATCATAGTCCATGATGTAGAGCAGGATGACAGAACACCAAGTTCCTCAAGGTGATGACTGTGGTGTTTACTTTCCGCTGCTCCACAGCTATAGTTTGGGGTTATTCCCTTTTCTCATAGAAGAACTCTGATATTTCACGTCGGGCACTGGTGTTGGTATAAAGAATTTGGTAGTAGCACATTGCTATAAGTCTGTGCAGCAATGCTTTTAGTTAGACTGTGCTGTCCATTTTATACAGCTAAAGGTGTCAGATGAGTTCTGGTGCTATACTGGTACAAATTGTGATTTGTTTTCAGCTTCAGTTGCTTCATTTGATGATGCAGTTAGAATAGGTACCGATCTTTCAAAAATAAGTCAGGCACATAACAACCACGCTCATGAGAAGTGACACAGTCAGACCAAATCTTCTGGTTGCAGACCAGGCCTTTTAATTACTATATTTGAATAAGTCACAAGTTGACAAGAGTATGCTCCAAAGCTGTGGCATAGGCAAGTGAATACCTGGTCTACCAACACTTTTATATGAATATTTTCACAATCTACTTTGAACCCTAGTGTTAAACATATATATGACTCGAATGAGGAGCCAATATTGTTGGGAACAGGTGCCAGCAAAGATCAAGCATGTATCCTCGTTGATGTGACTGGGAACCACTCCTACAGCACTGACAAGTGCAGCTTTAATACATGAGAACAAAAACAAATTACTGTAGCATTGAGTCCAACATTTTGATCAAAGGAAACGTGACACAAAACAAATGACTTCAAACTTTGGCATCCTAATATTTTATTGTCATTAAAAACATTACAGTGCAAATTAGAGAGAATTTTTGATGCGGTTAGTCAAAAGAGCCTTACTGGGATTAGCAGAGGTCTGATGGATCCTTCTGGGAGACATGTGTGGAACCTGGGAAAGAGAATCGGCTACTTCCCTGTTGAGAAGTGCCTAACTCGTAAGACACTGTGCTACCTCCGAGCAAGATGCGCAGTCTCATAAGAAACACTGTCACCTGTCAAGAGACTGCACTACCTCCTGAGAGACTGCAGGGCATGTTTTTTGCCACCTAGGCTTTTCTCCATCACTGGCCAGGTCCACAACTATTTAAACAGTGTAGCTATGAAGGAAAATTGGGCCAAAGCTACCTCACTGTATCCCATTGCAAAACCTCACTACAACAGAGGCTGCTCCAGAAGTTACAGTGCACCATATCGTGGCCAGTCAGTAAACATGCAGTGGTCTCTGCTGTCTATACAGGTCACATCTTGGACTTGCAATAAATCTTACACTGCTTCAGCTGTCGCAATGGGCCATTTCTTTAAACTTACAGGACAGCTGATGATGTTCTCACTTTCTCATTGGGTCACACTGTGGACTTGCAATACATCTGAGGTTACATTAGTGGAACACATATGAAACTTGCATATGGTTGAGGCTGCTTGTGCTGCCTTAATGAGACAGAGCTTTGACTTCTATTATAGTCGAGGTTTTTACCAGCCCTGTCTCTCAGTGGCAGTGAAGTCTTTACATCAACTGTCGGCCTTTTAAATTGCTCCTTCCTCTACCAACATTGCCCACGGCTGGAAATGAATTGAAATGCCCACAAATGTTTAACTCTGTGCATAAAGTAATGAGATTAGAAGTTGAAAACACCAAAGGTATAATTTGGCCGAAGAGGATAAGTGGTGCAGTATGGATGCCAGCCTCATACTCTATTTGAAGGAATACCACCTGCAGACAAAAGTGCATCACATGGAGTGTACACAGCACAGACAGCTTCCGCAGCAGAAAGGGGAATCTAGTAACTGCGTTGCTCAATGGAGGTACACAAATCAATGGATGTACAAAAGACACTGGAGCTACGGTCAGTACGACTGATACGGGTGTCATAGCAGAGTCACTGCAGTTTTTATCGAGGTCAATGGAGTTGGAGCATAGTCGCCAGATGTAAAGCAAGATCACTTCAAATACGGAAGAATATTAGAATTGAACCATTCCTCTTTGAACTGGAGGTGGTCTCCGTCGCAAGACAGGAACACCAGCTGCCCAGACTTGTCCATCTCCTTGAGCCCCAAGCGGTCCTGCAAGGAAAGATGTCAATCTCAGTGTACAATTCACATAAACAAGACCTGACAAAATGACAAATTCTCTGGTTAATGCACACTCAAGATCTGAGAGAAGACAGCCTGGGCTCCACTAACCAACACAAACTCAGGATCCCAGCAGGAGAGTAGAAACCTTTGGCTATAACAACACTCAAGATCCCAGCAAGTACAATCTGGGTAAACAACATATACAACGGATCAGAGTGCAGTAAATAACACTTGTGTCTCAGTGAAGTTAAACAGGACAATCTTAGTGAGCAAAACACACACAGACTGAATCTCAGCGAGGAGAGTGGATATTCTCAGTGACCAAAACAAGCTCCTGATCTCATAGAATATAGAGAGAAAACAAATGTATTGGCTACTCGGGATCCCAATGAAGAGACAAGAACAAGTGTTGCACCAGTAATGCTACAGTTTGATGTGTACTACAAAGTCAAATGCATTGTTTCCTTGATTTTACCAAGTAGTAGCTGAATCACAAATAGACAAAAATGCATTAAAAGTATAGACAGAGTGTTTGTAATCAAACCTAGAGAGACATGAAGCTGACCACAGAACCTATTCTGATTTTACATGATTTATAAACTGCATGTGTTTATATAACGTATATATTGTAACCTTAGGTACAACATACTAGCATGCTGTACAGGACGGGGGGTTTACAGTCCATGGTGTAGACAAAGGGGTGTTTACTGTAGATAGGAGAGTGAAACACAGTGAGGGTTAAAATAAAAAGGGGAGTGGCAGAACCAGGGTGGGAGCGGGAATTCTTCTGGGTGGTCCTGTATCAAGGTGGTGGCAGAGGGGATGCAGCCTAGCAGGTCTGGAATGGGATGCGGTTTCATCTCACAGAGATCATAGCATCTTTTTTGCATTTCATGGTTTCTAGCCTGGAAATGGTACAGGGTGGCATGTTCGCTCCATTTAATGTCTTATTTTTGGTCTCCAAGTATGTTAGGGTGCCAGAATTGACTATCTTGTCAATCGTGAAGCAGGTTTTGAATGCAATGCTGCTGATGGAAAGTGGGAGCCGGTACAGCTCCTGCAGGACTGGTATGAAATTGCTGTATTTGTGAAGACCTATGATAAGGTTTGCCACGGCATGGAAGACCATATTCAGAGGAGTCATGACATAAGGTCGGCTCCTGCTTCACTCCCCCGTCTCTTGTACTTCATGGGGAGATGAGTGGATCACATGTGAATTTAAAATGGACAGTATGCTTCAAAACCAGGGTTACAATTAAGTAACTAGCTATTTGCAGCACAAATCTGTTCTAGACTCTTATGGTTTGCAGTAACTGGTGAGCAGCGGAAGGAGGTTAGAGAGAGCAACTACTCACTTGAACAGACTTGTATTAAAAAATTCTGTCAGCATCACAGTCCAAACCGTAATGATTTGCCAAGCTATAGACCTAACACAATGGGTCCAACTAATTAATTTACACCAGAGCTAGGTCACCTACACGTGTTGATTTTGTCCCCCCCTCCAACAGGCTCTTGGTGCTTTTAATAAATGGGAAGTTCCACTCATTAGATTTTATGGGCATTGAATTGTCCACAATACAAAACCCTGGAATTATCCAGTCATACGTGTTTTCCATTGAAAATCTGCCACGCTTTTCCAACCTTAAACAAATAAATTTGTCAACCATCCACTTTCTCTCTCGTTCTATTCCCTGACACATTTTATATAGAATACTTTGTTACTTTACAGAAAAGGGTAGATCACAGAGTTTTATTATGAAGCACAAGGTATAACGTGCCTTTCTTCTTTTCAACTGTTAAAGGTACCATCCATCGAAGAGAAAAAACCTTTCCCTTTACTTGGTCGGTCCTGCATCAATCACAATAAGCATTCTAGAATTTTGCTTTGTTTGGTTACGTCTGCGTGATGTTTCAGACACTGAGACAGCATAAAGTTGGAGAAAAAGTAAAGAACGTACATTGAAGAAAGAAAAAAAGCATGATTCTGGGATTTTATACTGTGGGCCATTTAATGCCTAAGAACTTGCTCTTTGGAACTTCCTCATTTACTGCTTGCTATCTGATGGGTAACAATATTGTATAGCAGCAACAATCTAGCATAACAGAGCTAGGTTTAAGTGAGCAAATCCTCAAGTCATTGGACCAAAGGTTACAAGCAACCGACACGTACTTCTTATCTTTCTATGCAGAATTGTATCATGTTTCTTGCCTTACGTCTATGCATCAGTTTGAAAACATTGTGGTAACGCAACAGCCTGTTGTACCCACAAATCCAAAATGACTTTCAGAAGAAATTATTAAAGGGTCCACAAGACAATACTAGTTCTATGGAAACCCATTAAGGTTCATCTACTAACGATCCCAGTTATTCACTCACCGGACATGCTGAAATAAATGCTTCAATAAATAGTACTTTCCATGCAAGAGATACTAGGGGCCTGATTTAGATCCTGGAGGAGGGGGGTACTCCATCACAAACATGACAGATATCCTGTCCGCCTTATTACGATACCATTTTATCCTATGGAGACAATAATATGGCGGACGGAATATCCGTCATGCTTTTGATGGAGTATTCCATCCGTCGAGATCTAAATAAAGCCCAAAGTCATAGGTGTACAAGTTATCAAAGGGAGACTCCTTTGAATCTTATCTTGAGGCTCTATCAAATTATAAGAAACTTTCTCTTCCATCCTTTGAAAGAAGTACAACTATTTGAAGGTGCTCTCATATGTGATAAAGGCGGCTCAGTGAATTTAAATAGTTGCCCAGGATTACATATTTCGAAACCAGTTTATGGGTCAATTATAATTAGATTGAGTAGATTATTTAAGTCATTAGACCTACAGGTCTAGTAACAGTTTAATGATTTTTCGAGGCCTGCATTGCATGCAATTCCAGTAAGTTAAGTATATCATCTGGGCAATCACATGATACCACCATGTCAAAGAAGCAAACAGTCTACAACTTGTCCAAATCAAGCATCTTCCAAACATCAAAGCAACTTACCTTTCGGCATAGTCTTAATGCTAAACATCTCCATATTTGGTAAAACCCTTAATATTGGTAAAACCCTTTGATACATTCGCTGTAATTCCCACGCACGGACACTGCACAATTCAAGAGGCCTTCTAAAGCCTACTAATTGGCTAACTTTGGAACCCGGGGACCTTGTTTCTAATTCCAGCTTAACTTGACCAAACATGGAGTGATTATGGACAAACTATTGCACCTCTACATGCCACAAATTGTACATATGTGTAATGTAAACATGTATAAAGTAAACATCAATTTACAGGGTTCTGTTATTGTTCCGATTACATAGTCATTCTTTTCTTTCCATCAGATACCGGTTTCTGAAAACTGGCCTCTGCTAAGCTCACCTTGGAATCCTCAAATACAGTACTACTCTAAGTTTAAAGTGATCCCTTTGTACCTCTTTCTGCACCCTGCTCTTCTGCGGTTGACAGTACATATAATTAAAAAACAAATAAAATGGAATCCATGCATGCCCAAGCATAGTCCACAAGTACTAACGTATGAGACCACTATATTATTGTAACTCATCTCCTCTCTTAATCCCTAAGCATTGGGAGGGTCTGAGATAGAATCCTGAATTTGACTCGAGACTGCCTCAGACAACCCTTACTCATGAACTTCTGATTGTACCACTGTTAAGAACTTTAAGATAGGCTTGTTCAAGAGTGGCTATGACTGGTTAATCAACTCGTTCTCTGCTCTCCCACCTCCCTACACTCCCGCACTACCCGCTGTCCATTATGTGTAGCAGCACATAAGAGAATATAAATAAATAAAAAAATACAGAAAAGACCAGGTCACTTTCGATAGGCAATCAAATCTGCAAATGACACTCTGTATCACGTGTTCCTAAGCACTGCATGAGCTACGTTGAGCAAAGTAAATTAGATCAACTATGTGCTAATCACATTCAAAAGCGGATAATCCCAACACCAGATGTAAAAGGGCTTCCATTTCAAGGAAAGGCCTCTACCAAATTAGGTTCCTCTCGCTTCTTTAAGTAGATATGGGTCCCGCACTCTACAACTTCTGCATACCGTGTTACTATCTACAGATTCAGACACAGAATCCTGCTGATTACCTGTGCCCATCTATCAGTGGCTTGATGGGCGCAGTTCCAAGAATGGGCATACTGACGTGTATGTAACATCTGACCACCATGGCTGTCTCGCCTGCATAGGAGTACTGAGAATCCTCTTAAGTTTGGCACATCTCATTCAGAGGATGATGAGGTAAACTGGTGACAAATGTATCAATCATTAGCAAAGCCAATAGGTTTTGCAAATGCAAGATCTACTGACTTTGTCAATGTTTGCTTACATGTTGCACAACAGCGCAAGCTGCTGTGCAACATGGCTTTAAGTAAAAAAGAAAAAGCGAAATGAAGCAGCCACTGTTAACTGTGTCATAGCGTGTTTTTAAAAAAAATATATAAAGCCAAGTTGCACAGCAGCACACGCTGCTGTACAATATGTCTCAAAACAGTGTGGGGTTTAGGTAGGGGTCAAGCTACTAGAGGGGGTAGGGTGGGGATGATGAGAAACGGATGGCGGGAGAAGGGGAGTGGAAAATGAAGGGGGAGGATGAAAAAACAACAGAGCGGGAAAGGGGGAGGAAGATGGAGGTGGGTTTGACACAATGGAAAGCGGGGGGAAGGATAAACTACAACATAGCGGGAAACAGGGCAGGAGGAGGATGAAAAACAATGGAGAGTGGGAGGAGGGTGGGGATAAGTGAAAAAGAATTGAGGGCAGGGTGGCTACAACAGAACGCAGGGAGGAGGATGCAAAAGAACGGAGAGCAGGAGGTGGGTGAAAAAGAACTAGAGCGGGAGAAAAGAGAAGGGCGGGGTGAAGAAGTGGGACTGCAAAGACATTCAATGTCTAAGAGTGCATGTCAAAGAAAAAAAAAAAGAAGAGTACCAGCACAGAAAGTAGCGGATGAAGACTTCAAAAGGAGGAGGTATTTGATCCATGCTCCACAGGAAACAGAAAAATAGATGAGGTAAGATGAAAAGAGACAGGAAATCCCACGCAATAACCAACAGAAAGCAAAGAAAAGAGAGTGGCAAGCAAGCCAACAAATGGTAAGTAATGGCCGAGCTGTAAGCCCCTTTTAAGATTTCTTTTTTATTTACAAGAGAGTCTGCAAGCACAGAGCAAGCGCTGTGCACGTGAAAGCTAAAAAGGCACTTCCAAACCTATCAACAGTTTATCTTCCAGGAAAATCTTTATGAGAGCCCGGGAGTGCACTTTTAACAAATATCTTCACTGTTGTTTCACACTGGTCTAAGGAGGCTGTTTCCCCAATAGACCCACCCCTCATTTAATATCTTTTCAGAGCTGTTTATCTCCTGTTGTGTTATTAAGTCTAGTTGTTCGTTGGCCAGCCCATTTTGGCACAAGCTATGGTTTTAATAGATCACTGTCTAATCACTAGCAGGCTATTTGTCTGGCAGCCACAGAAAGCCCTCCCACATGGCAATGAGCCAGAGTGGCTTTGCTGCCTGGTCACAACTCGTGTCCCTCATGATGATGGGCTTCCTCTGGTGTTGCATGCCAGGAGCTATGCATCCTTACACCATGCTCTGTCATAAGGCTGAGAGGGCAACTCAAAAACGGTGTACTCGTGACTATTGTTTACACTCAAATCTTACGTCATGGACCCAGATCATTCCAATAACAAAACTATTTTGCTGTTACTTTACCTCTTTAATTGCATTATTTTGGATTAATCAAAACCACGTTTTGTCACCATAAGTTCCTTAAACATACATAGGGCGGAGGCCTACTCATTATGTTCAGGTTAGATGGTCTCACGGAGACCCTGCCCTTTAACTCTCCTGACATTCTTGGAGCAGTCACTTCCTTAAGCTACACTAAGATTCCTCTTGTATACAGAATAACAACACTCCCAATAATACCTGAGACATTCTCACTGTATGGAATAGCGACAACACCTAAAATCATTTTTTTATGAACCTGGACATGAGTTCTAAACTGACTCAGGGACAGGCAAAAGATAGTAACCAGCAGAGCTACCCCAGAGATGTGCCCATACTAAATTGCCAATTGTAACTATTAGGGTTTAGCAGATCAATCAATTGGAATTTGGAAATGGCAATAGCAATATGCAGCCTTGTGTTAGAATTTCCGGCAGATCAACAGCCTCTTTTAGAAAGTTTCTTCTCAATGACAGCCCTTAAAACTGTAGCACCTCTGGATTCATATTAAAATTGGGAATTCTCATTTGTGATTGTGACAGTATGTTAGAACTTAAATTGTCTCATTTATGGTGAATGTGCACTCGTAGCACCGGGACAACTCCACGGAGGTAGCTGTGTGCTTTACAAATGCCATGAATTAAATTAAAGCATGCTGGGAGCCTTGATACCAACAGGGCGCGTGAGTATATGGCTACAGTCTGCTCCTGGGATGAAGCGCAACTTCCAAGGTGCACACACTGGGTGCTTACTGTAAGCTGACAGGTTGGCTCAGCGAGATAGACATTGTGTGTAACTTGCAGATCACAAGTTTGAATACTGGCAAGGTTAACTCAGTCTTTTATTCTTCTGATGCCACTAGATTAAGTACCATTTAACTGGGAAATAATAAAGCCTATTAACAGTGCTTAGAACAGCAAAGCTGCTTTATGGGGTACTATGTAAAAAAAAGCTATTATTGCAAATGGCAACAGCTTGGTTTGGTAATGTTGCTTTGATAAAGAAGGGTAATTTCTGTGACAGTGGTGTCCTTGCCAGTTACAGAAAATGTCCTTCTTCTAGAGCAAGAATAACTCTAGCAGACATCAGCATTTAGATCTTTGGACCCTCCTGCATTAATCAGCAGGTCTAGCACAGGACCTGTGTTACATTTTTCTTTTAAAGGGGAATTGGTTGATTTTGCACTGTACACAACCTTGGTTTTGCTGAATCCACAGCAAAAGGTTTCTTGTCCATTTTTCTATTACACAGATATCCTCTTCTTACAATATCTGTACAAAATATGAGTCTCTACTAGTATTAAGAGGAAGGGCATTAGTCAGGGAATGGCTGAGCTTGAAACTCCCCTGGAAGAAAGGAGGCAGCCCACGGAGACTGAAAATATGAACAGCAATTCCTCAAGTTTCACAAAAAACTCGAATTAAGAGCACTCATTCCAGTACTTGGCTTGGCCAGGAAGCGGTCAATGGGAACTGTTGGAAAGAAGGGTTGTGGCTGCCGGCGAGCCCTGGCTAAAGGTATGACACATTTCACTGAGCACTTTGTAGCTACGGGGGCTGCAAGAACCACGGGACACCGGTCGGTGGCAGTGCCGGTATTCATACACAACAATGGCGGCTCTTCTGCTAAGGCGGAGGAGCGTCGCTCCACTGCTATTTCAGCACTGCAAAAAATAAAAATAAAATGATAACAGGACGTTATCATTTTATTTTTCTTTGCGGGAGTTGGGGTGGTGCTGGGCTCTGTGGCGTCAGAGCAGGGCTGGAGTGGTTTGCACTCCTCTAAGTGCACATGACAGTTTGGCCAGCCCTCTAGGGCCGGCCAAACCGTCATGTGCACTTGGCATGTTCTCCAGTGCCTTTGGCAATGCTCTTCAGCATTGACAAGATACTGTGTAGCATGGCCAAAAGAAACGTTAGCTATTAGCTTTGCTAATGTGTTTTAGCCATGGTATCCACCAGCATGGCTGCTGTTCAGCATGGCTAAAGTGAGTGGAGTGGCATAGAGTGGAGTAAAGTGGCGAAGAGAGGAGTGGCGTAGAGTGGAGTGGAGGCAAAAGTATGTTCCCAGGGACCATGTTGATACCTGCTGCATATTGGAAAATCTGATGCAGTGTGGCTGTTCGCGGGTAATAGTGTTCTATGCAAACTTTTGGGGCCGTGATGAATGTTTTGGCTGAAAGGTTTTAAAATGTGAAAGATTAATGTTGTGCTCACAAGGCTGTGTGTGCATGCAGTTCAAGTTGTGCTAACTAGAGGTAGGCGAGCCACTATAAGCTCGTGTCCAGCTTGAACCAGATGCCTGGCTTTGGCTCAGCTCGAGGTCCTCTTAGAACCCCCCCCCCATCCCACTCCCCTCCTGAGTCCAAAACGAGCCACGCTTTCATGTGACTTTTGCCTGCCACCCACGCTCTAACCTGTGCCAAGAGTTAAAGACAAAACATTATCTTTTTATGTAAATCAGAACCAATTGACCAAATTGGGTGATCCTAGGCAAATATTTTATTTCTCCATGAGTCCTTTGTCGTCATTATTACATTGGTGAGCACTTTAAAAGACCCTAGTTCAGAATGTTCTCTACAAACACCTCTCTTGTCTCATTAAAATAGACTAGAATGTTTTTCCATGTAAGCCAACTGACTTGCCGTTTAATTTGCTAATAGCATTGTCGCTATGGAGGTGGAGCGGTATGAATATGTTTAAGTTCATGTTTAAATTTTTTAATTTTGAAGAAACTTTATATGTTGTTTGTTGCACGATATACGTGAAAAAAATATAAAGGCCGGTTTCCCGGAAGACACTTCGAGCCAGCGAGACCTGTGGCTTGGCTCTCCCTGTTAATTTGCTGGCTCGGCCATCTCTAGTGGTAACAGAATTGCTAGCACAGGGAGTGTATGAAAAGCAAATGTGCGTGCAGTTTGGGTAATCTGCATCTTCGAATGGTATTACATGAAATGTAAATGCCCATGCGCACACTCAGTTTAATCCATATGCAGGAGGAAGTCGCTGTAAGGTGGGTTCACTGAATATACACTGTTTACTACGTGATCAAGGTAAACACAATTCCAGCATATACAGAACGGGCAATGTGTCAGTGCTGATGAAATGCATATGGTCTGAAAATTGCAAAGTGTACACAGTGGCTGTAAGTTGGTACACTCTACAGTGCGCTGAAATGGCAGGAAGCAGTGGTGCATCAATGAGAATTGGCAAAATGAATGCCCTCATGGCGCGTTGAACAATGAAGAGGGATTTGCAAATAGCTTCTAACTGCATGTACAGACAGTGGGTGCACTGGGTATGTGATTGGTCGGCATACATGAAGTGCTTGTGCAAAGATAGCACAAAAAAGAAGATTCTGGGGCAGAGTTTTCACTGGATGTGCACAGCCTATATAAACTGATTACTAGTGCCCTATGGTTGTACAGTGCATGTCATGTATGTGCAAGTACACAATATCCGTGCAATTGTTGCACAGGACATTGAACATGCAACGTGCTTGTTTAGATTGAGTAGTCTGCATAGGTGTGTGTTGCGTAGTCTAGGCACTGAACAATTTGTGCATAAGGATCAGACTGCACACAGACGTATGTGCACAGGTCATAGTTAGAACATGGAGCTGATGCCCCTGTGTACAATTCGTGTACACGGGGTAGGTTGCACAGTACCTTGCGTTCGGTGTCTGGGCATGGAGCACGATGCACAGTTTACAGTATACGGCAGGATAAAATTGGCAACTGCACTATCTACCTTAAGTAGAGAGGTAGTCTACGCAGTTCATTGTAAATTTTTGGCAGATACAATAGGACAACGTGTACACTGTATGGAATGAGGGTATGTTGTAGGGACAGAGTATAGTTGGGGGGAGGGTATAACCTTAGCAGTAAGAGGCAAAGGCATGAGGCTATCTGCAGTGGATAGGGAGTGTACAGGGAGAAAGCTGCACAGGACAAGTCGTGTACATTGGTCAGACTGCATATGAATCTAAGTAGAAGAGCCAAGACGCAGAGGACAGTGTATACCTGGGGTAGGCAGGCTGAAGATGAAACTGTGCATATTATATGGAGTACAGAGGACGCTGCCCTGAGCAGTGCTGAGCAAGACAGCAGTGGTCAATGTGTCGAATGAATTAATACACTGGGCATTGTGTTCAGTAGGTGGAGCAGCAAGCAATGGGTACAGAGTGTATGGGTAAGACTACAGACAGCAGTGTTCACGTAAATCAGGGTACACAGGCAAGTGAGTACACAGGTTAGGACAGCTGAACCGGACAGTGTCTACAAATAAGTTAGACTACGAACGGTAATGGTTCCACTGGTCGTGCTTCAGGGGTCATTATCCACAGCGTTTTGTGCATGAAGCAAGCTGCAGTGTGTACAGAGTTTGTACATGACGGATTTGAGACAGGCAGTACTAAGCAGCGCGTTCCTGGGTAAAACTACAGAGCGAGGTGAGAACAGGTGTCAGGATCCAGATAACAGGGACGCAAGGGTCAGGCTGCACAAAGCTGTATGTAGACAGTGTGGGTGGCTACAACTGCACAGTGCAGCGTCTATTCAGGGGGAAATCTGCCCTGACCAAAGTTTACAGTGCAGGTTCTGACCATTTTATGTACACGTTGTCTGCAGTGTGACAATTCCTGAGCAGTGTGCACAGCAGACAAAGTATGTACAGTAGGTGTAAGTGAACGTATTGTGATGTACAGTGGGCAAAGTTTGTCTGTACCTGGGACGGTTGTGGAAGACCTATCCGTAGGGATCTGTACTTGCGTTGTTACGAGTCCTCCCAGCCTCTGTCCTGTACTCTCGACCAACCTTACGCTCTGCTTCGCCGCTTCCTGCTCCGCAGCTCTAGGAAGCGCAAGCTGCTGTCAAACAGGCGCTGCCCTTGCCAGACTCTGCCAGCAGATAGCCGAGCCACGACGAACAGCAAAACTATGATTTCTTCACAGCATGAGGGTTTACATGACTATTAATGTTTCGAGCTTACAGACACGTTATTTCACTTTTAGCACTGTAAAATACAACCTGCTTTCTTTTGTACGAACAATTTGCGTATTGTTGTTGTTAAAGAAACATTAAATAAAATCAGTTCTGATGTTTATCTTTAAGAATACGTAAAGTTCCATTAAACCGTAACTTGTCTCTTTAAAAATGGCTGCTCTGTTTCCATCAGTCCCTTGTTCATTTGCGACTCCATCGCTGCACCCGCTCCAGCAGGAGTAGTGAGTGGGCGGGGTTGCTACAGGTTTTGGAAGTTGTGTTGCTGGAGTGTCCTGAACGTGCCGGTTCCCTCACGTGTAGCTGTGCAGTTTGGGATAATAAACAGGCAGATTCCACAGTACGGCACTTCATCGCTGAAGGTCCGTGACAAATGATTATGTTGCTGCTTTTTGGGACGTAAAGGACAAGGAACCCAAAAGAAAAGTGAAGCGGGAGGTGCCAGAAGGATGGCAGCAACAACAGGGGACGGAGGGGGCGGGCGGAAAGATGCAAAAAAATATGGGCGCCGAAGCTGAACACACACCCACAGTGAAACACGAGCAGGAAAGAAATAAAAAAAATAGTCCCTCAAACAAACAGATAAACAACCAAAGCGTAAGGATACACTACTTGGTCCCTGCTCCATGAGAGGAAATGAAAGACAAAAAGATGGGACAAAGAGGAAGGATCGACCACTAGCAAGCAAGGATTTTTTTTTAAAACAATGAAACAAACAAATGAAAAGCAGTGGGCGGCTTTAAGCCCACACAGAAGTATATACTAAAGTATATACAACAGGTCTAGAAAGCTTGACCTAAAAAGGTATGTTTTTACCTTATATCCCTTCCAAACCGCCAACTAAGGTGTGGAGGTTTATGTAGGAAGGTGGAATCTGACTGCATGGTTGCCCCCACTTTCTTCCTGGTGTTTTGCTGGTTTTCGACTTAGTTTGGCTGGGATCCTGCTATTCAGGACCCCAGCCTATCTGCAATCCCCTTAAATTGATTGCATGTACTTTAGGTACACTGCAGATTGGATTCTAGGGTATCCTTGTGAGTCCCTAGTATATGGTATACTATGTACCCAGGGCATAGGTACCCCAGAGGCCTACCAGGGGCTGCAGCATGTATTGTGCCACCCCTGGGAAGCCTTTTAAAATGACACAACAGGTCTGCTACAGCAGCCTGTGTAAGGTGGTGTATCCACCCCTTACTGAGATATAGGTTCCCTATAACTCTCCATATCACTGCACATGTAAACCTATCAGTCACCCCTATGGCAGGCCTTAACAATCCTGAAGGCAGAGTGCTGGGTTTCATGTGAGAGGGTGCCCATGCATGAGCAGAGCCCCTCTGCAGCTTTCGGAATCTTTATTCCGGGGTTGTTTGTGATGCAGCCAGACCATATACTCTTAAGTGCATTATAACCAAACGGTAAATGCTAACTTTGGAGTGGCTGCATGGAAAACGGTCGTGTTTGGTGTCAAACACCTTGGAATCATACCCCCACACCAGTAACTGGTGTGGGAGTATGATCCCACCCTTCTAGAGGGAGAGACATGACAGCACCGGTATACCCGGTACCAGCTAACAGAGCCCTGGCATCACAAAATGGATGCTGCAGCCACAGACACGAGTCTGCCCTCCTGCTGCTGGAGGAAACTCCGGCAGGGGAGGCCTGGACAATAGGTTTCCTGTCACAGGGAGGTGTGACCACCTCCCAGACAGGCTTTAGTGTATTGGGGCTGGGTGGGTGCACTCTCAGAGTGCTTTGAAGTCTGCACTGGGGGCACATTTGGTGTCCCTGTGCATAGTCCAGCTCAAACCGGTTGCAGGGGCACATAGCCCCTGCTCTGGCGCGAAACTGGACAAAGGAAATGGGTGTAGCCACCCCTCTTTCCTGACCCTCCCATAGGTGGGTCCCCAGAGTTTGTCCCACCCCTTCCTTGGGTATAAAGTAGGAAACCCTGACTACAGGACTTTAGATTACACCTGGACTAAACTCTAATACCAGAAACCAAGTACTTCGACGATCTACACTACGCTGGATGACTGAAGAATCTCCCTTGGAGTAAAGGAGTTACTCCCCTGCAAGGCAGGCACCTTTTTTTTTCTTCTTTTTTTTTTTTTTAAATTTGTTTATTGAATTTCAGAAAGCAAATGCCAACAGCAAAAGGCAGGCACCTTTAACGCAACTGACCGGTTGGCATCTCCGAGCTCCGACGGACTACCGAAGAAGATTGCCACACAGGAGGTGGGTTTTCCGAGGTCGATCTGTGCCCACAGCAAGTCTGAGGCCCGTATCCCTCGTGGAGACCGTGTAACCCTAACCCCTGGACACCGCGACCATTTGCAGAAGCATCTGCTTTCCGGTGACCCCTGAGGCTGAGCTTTGGGTTACCTGTAGCCCTGACCCCGAGCATTAATTGCACCGAAGATTGCAGGCCTACACTCAACGAGTGTTCCGTGGGCCGCCATTTTGTGATTCCTCTCGAGGTCCCTTCGCGATCCCTGGTCCGTTGACCTGTGGGTCCCCAAGAAGGCAACTCTAACTGTTATTGGGCTTCCCTGGTTGCTCCAGACGTGCCCTGACTCTCCATCGCTTGGGGAGTCCCCAGGACCTTGCTGGTCCGCACAGAAGCATCTTTTCTTTTCCTGCGTGGGTTGCTGTTGCCAAGGCTTGTTGTGGTCAATCCGATCACCGACACCCCAGCACTCGACATCCTTCGTGGGACAGCTCGAATCCGGCTCCTGGTCATCGTCGACGTCTCCAGGACCCCGTGGCTGCAGAGTCAAGCTTCACCTCTTCGCACCTGAAGCACCCGACATCGGTGGGCATTCGATTGCTCCGCTCCTGGTCACTGGCTAGTGACCCAGACTCTGTCCCCTCTGCTTTCAGGTTCTTCACATCTTCGATCTAGGCTTGGATCACCCCGGACACTTTTCTCCTTCACGGCAGCAGCACTTTGCAGCAGATCGCCATTGAAAACGACGACGATTCCCGACACCTTTTGACACCTATGCACCAGACTTCCCTGGGTGAGGTAACTCGAGTACTCCGGTGCTCACGTGGGTGTTGGCCCTAGAACCCCTTAAGTCTAAAGGGGTTTGCTCAAAGTCCTCTCCTAAGTGTCCTTTATTTTTAAAATTCCAACCGCGACTTTCCGCATTGAATCCTACGGCGCTCGCGGCTGTGTTCTCACACTGCACACGTCCCCCGTGGGTCTCCTTTGTCACTACCTTGGGTGGTTCCTTGGGGTCCCAGCGATTCTACGTGCTCTACGCACTGTGTCTAGTCAAGTCGTGGTTCTTATACCACTTTCTTAGAATATGGTTTGGTCTCCCCCTGGAGCCCACTGTGTATTGTGCTATTTACTGTCGTTTTAATACTGTGATTCTGTGTATCTTGAACTCTAATCTCATAAAGGGATTAGTAGTTAGTGTTTAGAAATAAATACATATATTTTATATATATCTTGTGTGGTTCTCCTTTCATTTAGTTATTCAAGAGGTTATAATCTGGTAAACCAAGCTGCTTTACACTCCTTCAAGACTTAGCCTGAAGGCTGCTCTCCATAGCTACCACTAGGATAGCTTTCAATAAAGGTTGTCTTTAAACCTATCATCAATAAGGGTCGTTTGGACTGGTGCAAGGTGCCCACTATAACTAGTGGACAGCATATGCCAGGCCAACTTCTCACAT
This sequence comes from Calotriton arnoldi, assembly GCA_963921515.1. Lineage (NCBI taxonomy): Eukaryota > Metazoa > Chordata > Amphibia > Caudata > Salamandridae > Calotriton > Calotriton arnoldi. The sequence goes on along the minus strand of CAWUFW010006181.1, from coordinate 304,851 downwards.
TGGTGTGCAGCGGTTGGATTCAAACTTGCTATTGCTTTACCAGATAATCTCTTTGAAGTGACTAACTGAAAACCACTATAGGTACATAGGTACATATAAATCAAGTTTAGAATACAGTAAGTTCTACTGAACTTAGAGTTGTGTGTCAAGGGCTTAGCACACCCTTTCTACAACTCAAGAGAGTTTCAGTTCCCACTAGAGTAGGTAGGTGCATACACCACACCACACTAGAATGTCTGCAAGGCCTGAAGTAAGTGACTCCTTGCCCACTAGGTATGACAATCTCACATTCCAGGAATTGAGAAATATGTGTACCTCTAGGAGACTGAAAACAGGGAGACATGCAAGCACTCAACGCCTCATAGAGGCTTTGATGTTAGATGACCTCAGAAAGACACCAGGGTCTGATGAGGCAGGCAGGTTGGGTGGGGCAGTAGAAGAGGAAAGGCCAGGTAGTGAAAACTACTATGACCCAGACTCTGATGCTGGCCAGGGGGATCAACATGATTCCCACCTGGAAAATCCAATTCTTCCTGAAGGAGAGGAAGGCCTCAGTGGCCCCCTCTTCACTCCCCCAGGAAGGGTTAATAGTCTACCAAGAAGATCAAGATCTCCTTCTCAGGAATCTAATCATTCTGGTACTTCTATAGGGTCCTTTGCTTCTCATAAAAGGGCATCCTCTTATGAGAAGAAGTGCCAACTGCTTGAGTTTGAGAGAGCTAAGCTCAGAATCAAGAGAGAGCAATTGGCCTTAGACAGGGCATCCCTGGAGCTTCAGAAAGCTTCTCAAAAGTTGGGGCTAGAGCCCCATGGTGGCAGCAACAGTGTCCCTAGGACTAGAGAAGAGACTCATCCCCATAGAAACCTGAACAAGATTGTCCCTCCCTACCAGAGTGGGGATGACATCCACAAATGGATAACTGCACTGGAGAGGGCCTGTAAAGTACAGAGGGTCCCTCAGGAGCAGTGGGCAGCAATCTTGTGGCTCTCCTTTGCAGACAAAGGTAGAGACAAGCTCCTCACTGTAAGAGAAGAGGATGCTGATAATTATAAAGTCCTGAAGAGTGCTCTGATTGATGGGTTTGGCCTAACCACTGATCAATACAGGTTGAAGTTCAGAGACACCCAAAAGGCACAGACTCAGGACTGGGTTGACTTTGTAGATTGTGCTACTAAGGCTCTGGAAGGTTGGATACATGGCAGCAAGGTGCATGGCTTTTTAGGATTGTACAATTTGATTATGAGGGAGCAGATCCATAATAATTGTCAAAAACAGCTTTTACACCAGTACCTGGTGGACTCTGATCTGACCTCTCCCCAAGAATCGGGAAAGAAGGTAGACAAATGGGTCAGAACCAGGGTAAAGCCTAAGAATCAGGGTGGTGACCAGAAGAAAGATTCTACCAAGTCCCAAGAGAAAGGTGGGGATAAATCCACTACAGGGCCCCAAAAGTCCTCTCCTGGGGGTGGGCCCCAAACTCCTTCCTCCCCTGAAAAGAAACCCTATTGCCATAACTATAAGAAGCCTGGCCACTGGAAAAATGACCCCAGTTGCTCCCAGGCTGGCAATAAGGAAAATGTTCCTCCCAGCAATACTACCACTCCTCCTGGTACTACAAGTAGTAATCCCCCAGGTGGTAGTAATGCACCCAAAAAGTTAGGTGCATTTTCGTGGGGAACTGAGGTGGACCCCAGTTTATCAAGGTCCTCCTCACAGGCCTCCTTAGTCTGTGATGGTGGCATGGGATTTGCCACTTTTACTATGAGTCCCAATACTTTGGGCAAGTACAGACAGGAGCCCCTAATTAATGGTCAGAAAGCTGTGGCCTTCAGGGACACAGGGGCTAGTGTCACCATGGTGACAGGGAAACTAGTCCCCCTCAACAGCTTTTACCTGAGTTCAAGTACCAGGTGACCAACATTGATGGTATCAGAACAGATCATCCCATGGCCATAGTCAATCTCAGCTGGGGAGGGGTCACTGGCCCAAAGAGAGTGGCAGTGTCCCCAAACTTGCCTGTAGATTGCCTGTTGGGCAATGATCTGGAGGTTTCGGCCTGGGCTGAAGTTGAATACCAGGCCCACTTAAAAATGTTGGGCCTCTCTGAGAAGGTTGGTGGGGCTGTTAGGGCCTCAGCCCCATCCCAGGGAAATTTTGGAGAAGTGGAGCCTGAAAGAATGGCCCACTCTACTCCCCCAGAGAGCAGAAGGGTTGAAGAAAAGTCTTCTTCCCCCCAGACAATAGGTAAGGGTCAGCTTCCTCAGGGAACTGATCCAACCCCTAGTGAGGGAACTGCCCCAGAGGTGGTCAGGCCTGGCCTGGCAACACCCCTGATGACAGGGGACCCTTCCAAGGTGGTACCCAGTCTGGAGCAGGTAACCTGCCCCTCTCTACCCTCCCTCTGTCAGCCCAGGGCTGCAGAGGTCAGGGAGGTCAGTGGACCCCTAAGGGCCCCCTGTCCAGAGGAACCCCCTAATCCACAGATTAGGGGCACCCAGTCTAGTAGCCCTAGCAAGGTGAAAATTCCTCAGCACACTGAGGGAACCCTCTTACCATTGGATAGGGACCTCCCCCAGATGGATTCTGTTGGGCAAAGGCAAACCTGGGACCAAGTGGTTCCAAACCTACCATGTCCCTCCAGTGTTCCAACCAAAGGGACCCAACCCCCAGCTGTAGGCAGCCAGAGGTTGACCCTTAGGGCCAGATACAACTCAGTCATGGAAAGAAAGGCCTCCATGGTGCCCAGTGATCTGAGGAAGCTGAGGCCAACTTTATTAGGGCCTCACTCCTATACTCAGACACCCCACCAACCTTTTACTTTGCCAAAACACACCACAGGTAGTAATTCCAAATGGTGGAGATCATCCAATACTCTTGGGGTTAGGAAGTGCTTAGTGGACCATAAGACAGGGGGTAACCATGCTAGTGCAGGTTCTTCCTTATATGGCCACTTAGTCAATAAAGGCTCAACTGGACAAGGTTAGCCTTATCTCCTTTCGTTTGGGTGGGGGAGTTATGTAGGAAGGTGGAATCTGACTGCATGGTTGCCCCCACTTTTTTCCTGGTGTTTTGCTGGTTTTCGACTTAGTTTGGCTGGGATCCTGCTATTCAGGACCCCAGCCTATCTGCTATCCCCTTAAATTGATTGCATGTACTTTAGGTACACTCCAGATTGGATTCTGGGGTACCCTTGTGAGTCCCTAGTATATGGTATACTATGTACCCAGGGCATAGGTACCCCAGAGGCCTACCAGGGGCTGCAGCATGAATTGTGCCACCCCTGGGAAGCCTTTTAAAATGACACAACAGGTCTGCTACAGCAGCCTGTGTAAGGTGGTGTATCCACCCCTTACTGAGATATAGGTTCCCTATATCTCTCCATATCACTGCACATGTAAACCTATAAGTCACCCCCTATGGCAGGCCTTAACAATCCTGAAGGCAGGGTGCTGGGTTTCATGTGAGAGGGTGCCCATGCATGAGCAGAGCCCCTCTGCAGCTTTCGGAATCTTTATTCCGGGGTTGTTTGTGATGCAGCCAGACCATATACTCTTAAGTGCATTATAACCAAACGGTAAATGCTAACTTTGGAGTGGCTGCATGGAAAACTGTCGTGTTTGGTGTCAAACACCTTGGAATCATACCCCCACACCAGTAACTGGTGTGGGAGTATGATCCCACCCTTCTAGAGGAGAGACATGACAGCACAGGTATACCCGGTACCAGCTAACAGAGCCCTGGCATCACAAAATGGATGCTGCAGCCACAGACACGAGTCTGCCCTCCTGCTGCTGGACGAAACTCCGGCAGGGGAGGCCTGGACAATAGGTTTCCTGTCACAGGGAGGTGTGACCACCTCCCAGACAGGCTTTAGTGTATTGGGGCTGGGTGGGTGCACTCTCAGAGTGCTTTGAAGTCTGCACTGGGGGCACATTTGGTGTCCATGTGCATAGTCCAGCTCAAACCGGTTGCAGGGGCACACAGCCCCTGCTCTGGCGCGAAACTGGACAAAGGAAATGGGTGTAGCCAACCCTCTTTCCTGACGCTCCCATAGGTGGGTCCCCAGAGTTTGTCCCACCCCTTCCTTGGGTATAAAGTAGGAACCCCTGACTACAGGACTTTAGATTACACCTGGACTAAACTCTGACACAGAAACCAAGTACTTCGACGATCTACACTACGCTGGATGACTGAAGAATCTCCCTTGGAGTAAAGGAGTTACTCCCCTGCAAGGCAGGCACCTTTAACGCAACTGACCGGTTGGCATCTCCGAAGCTCCGATGGACTCCGAAGAATATTGCCACACAGGAGGTGGGTTTACCGAGGTCTTAGAGGTCGATCTGTGCCCACAGCAAGTCTGAGGCCTGTATCCCTCGTGGTGACCATGCAACCCGAACCCCTGGGCACCGCGTCCATTTGCAGAAGCATCAGCTTTCCGGCGACCCCTGAGGCTGAGCTTTGGGTTACTTGTAGCCCTGACCCCGAGCAATGATCACACCGAAGATTGCTGGCCTACACTCAACGAGTGTTCCGTGGGCCGCCATTTTGTGATTCCTCTCGAGGTCCCTTCGCGAACCCTGGTCCGTTGACCTGTGGGTCCCCAAGAAGGCAACTCTAACTTTAATTGGGCTTCCCTGGTTGCTCCAGACGTGCCCTGACTCTCCATCGCTTGGGGAGTCCCCAGGACCTTGCTGGTCCGCACAGAAGCATCTTTTCTCTTCCTGCGTGGATTGCTGTTGCCAAGACTTGTTGTGTTCAATCCGAGCACCGACACCCCAGCACTCGACATCCTTCGCGGGACAGCTCGAATCCGGCTCCTGGTCATCCTTGACGTCTCCGGGACCCCGTGGCTGCAGAGTCAAGCTTCACCTCTTCGCACCTGAAGCACCCGACATCGGTGGGCATTCGATTGCTCCGCTCCTGGTCACTGGCTAGTGACCCAGACTCTGTCCCCTCTGCTTTCAGGTTCTTCACATCTTCGATCCAGGCTTGGATCACACCGGACACTTTTCTCCTTCACGGCAGCAGCACTTTGCAGCAGATCGCCATTGAAATCAACGACGATTCCCAACACCATTTGACACCTATGCACCCGGCTTCCCTGGGTGAGGTAACTCGAGTACTACGGTGCTCCTGTGGGTGTTGGCCCTAGAACCCCTTAAGTCTAAAGGGGTTTGCTCAAAGTCCTCTTCTAAGTGTCCTTTTGCTTTAAAATTCCAACCGCGACTTTCCTCATAGAATCCTACGGCGCTCGCGGCTGTGGTCCCACACTGCACACGTCCCCCGTGGGTCTCCTGTGTCACTACCTTGGGTGGTGCCTTGGGGTCCCAGCGATTCTACGTGCTCTAGGCACTGTGTCTAGTCAAGTCGTGGTTCTTATACCACTTTCTTAATATATGGTTTGGTCCCCCCCTGCGGCCCATTGTATATTGTACTATTTACTGTCGTTTTAATACTGTGATATTGTGTATCTTGGACTCTAATCTCATAAAGAGATTAGTAGTGAGTGTTTAGAAATAAATACATATATTTTATATATACCTGGTGTGGTTCTCCTTTCATTTGGTCATTCAAGAGGTTATAATCTGGTAAACCAAGCTGCTTTACACTCCTTCAAGACTTAGCCTGAAGGCTGCTCTCCATAGCTACCACTAGGATAGCTTTCAATAAAGGTTGTCTTTAAACCTATCATCAATAAGGGTCGTTTGGACTGGTGCAAGGTGCCCACTATAACTAGTGGACAGCATATGCCAGGCCAACTTCTCACAGCTTAATCTTTCACTTTCAGGGTACCTGTATTCTCCATAATATCTCGCTGGGTGGTATGGCTTTAAGGAGGACCTCTGTTGGACCCTCCCAAATATGTGTAGCCATTCTCAGCAAATTCTCAGCATTTATTCAGAAAGCTTTTTTGACCTCAGAATCGCGGCCTATTCCTTCTTCCTTGTTTGTTTATGTGCCTGCCGGGGAGACATTTGGCATGGATTGGGCATGTCCTGTTTCCAGAGGAGCCTTGATAGCCACAGGATGAAATAATGGGAACCCTCTTAATTTTTTACTAATGAGTTTTAGGACTATTGACCCAGTAGGTAATCTGTCAAGAGATTGAAGACTTATTATTTTGCATCATTTGTTACTGTGCTTGGTCCTGATGAAGGTGGAAGTGAAATCCAGATTGATCCACCGAAACGTGCGTCAAAAGAACTCATTTTGTCTCCTTGACGTCTGAACTATGTCTACAGCAGAGGCCTTGTTTTTAACTAAGGGACTCGATAGTTGTTTTGAGTAATTCCACAAGGTCTAGGGGCTAGTCTGATTGTGTTAGCGTTCTTTGCTTTGGGATTCTTATTTATGTTTGTTAATATATGTTTGATTTTTGATCGATTGATGTCTATGTAGCTAAGAACTGAGAAATTGGTTTATTAATTAAATTTGAAAGAATAAAACTATGAATTTATTAAAATAATTATTTTGATTATCAATTTACGGTTGGGGGTTAGAAGAGTTGTGTGTTTTGTTCTACATAATGTAAAAAAGTCTTCTGAGAAGTAGAAGCTCACATTTCCCTACTTAGTCAACAGTTACCAAACCCTGATAACTTGCCATAAACCCTGACAGCACTGTTCTCACTGGCAAACACTTCTGTTTATTGTTTGTTCAGATCATTCATATCCCTTTTGTTCCTAACTAAATTTCCTTCTCTTTCTCAAGACTCTTGGGATGAAAGCTGCCGAAATCAGCAGTGTGGTATTCAGCAGATATTGCATAATTCTAATAACAATAGGAACTTAAATGTCATGTTTTCTATGACCAAATTTAGCTGACCACTTAAAAGAGAGCACAATAACAAGCACTGGCAAAGTCAATAGGTTTTGCGTTTCTTAAACAAATAATTGCAAGGCCCATGTTTCTGGCTATCTGTTATAGAATATGTTTGGCAAAACTTGGAGACTTTGTGTGAGTTGTTCTAGGTGTCATCGAAAGATAATACCATAATAAAGCGACCCTTTGGGCTACCACAATAAGAAGGTTTGAGAAGGGCCCTTTTGTTGAACAGGTTGCACTAGCACAGTTAAGTTGTATCCCCAGACTAGTCTTTATTTAAAGGAGTCAGGAGAGGAGGTTTGTGTTGCATAAACAACAAAATATTGCACAGTAGATATTTTTGCCCATGGGATAGCTAGTATTTTCAGTGCTGCTGTAAGAAAGTGTATATGTGGGCAAGTCTTTACTTTGTGAACAAAAAGGTATAAATCTGATAACGTTACCCAATAGCAAATTAAGATAAATGAAATTGCCAGAGTGATTAATAGCCTTTGACTGCCTTACAGAAGAACAGGACACACATCGTAAAAAAAAAAAACATAGACCAGCAATTAAATTAAAATCATTTCAGTAAAGTAACTACATCAAAGAAATCACACACTGGCTCTGAATTACAAGCTACACTTCATGTTGCTTCTTCCATCACACAAAAGGACTAGAGCACCATCTGCAAAACCCCAACGGCAAGAAAAATGGGACTATGTAACATTCCTCAAAATGCCATGGCCTTAGTGAATAGCACATCAAAGCTATTGCTAACCATGAAAAAAACCTGAAAGCCAATATGTGGGGTGGCTCAAAGCCCACCCTCTCGGTACTATTTCTTTTGTGTGTTTTTTTTTAAATGTTTGTAAAGATGAGACCTCCTAATGGGCTGCCATTTGTGAGATCTTAAAATACTGTGATTTAATACATCATCTCACTATCACTTCGCTACTAGTACTCAGCTTTGATTTTGAGCTGCTAGTCATGGGGGAGAGACTGCACCCTGTTCTTGCTCCCACCCACCCCATCTGCAATCTGCCAGTGCGAATTTGTAGTGGACTGCTCCTGGCAGAATATAAACGTTTCTTAATGTGCACTGTTGCCAGGTAGAATTTACCCGTTTCAGAACCGTATATGCTAAGACTTTTTGTACTGCATATTCTTTTCCTTACAGGTGACTATTTTCCAGTCGCTTCTGGCTAACTAGCCATGGGCTCTTCTCTTTGCCACTTCTTCTGTCTTAGCCATCACTGCTATCTTATGCTTCTGACCCCTCTTCTCGCTGCTCATCTCCCCTGTCCTGAGCACACTGAAGCTCTCCCACGAGAGTGTCCAGGTAAAGAGCATACAGATTGAGGGTGGCATCCTATGCCAACTTTCCAGTTTGGATTAGGTAGGGGCGAGGGTCAGAACACCTGCCTGTCACTCCTCTTGTCCTTTCTTCGAACCTATTATCCTGCCCTTGCCTCTCTTTACTATAACCTATCTACATTCCTTACACAGGTGACATTTTGATTTCGTCCCATTTCTCAGCTCCTAACTTTGACCCACAAAGGTTTGCTTTTGGGTGCTCTCCATAGACTCTTTACTAAGTTGTCTGGGGATGTGCTAGGGTTGCACATTTGGCACTTCTGTGCCTGAACACATTGGAGTGTTGTACAAGGTCAAAGGCAAAGACACGGCCAACATGTAATAGGAGAGGTAGCTGGTTAGTGGACTTTTACTGCATCGCATCATGGTGTACTCGTCTTAAATCGGTGAGTTTTCACCTCTTTCCTAAACTGGTGATGTCCTCTGGGTGGCCTGCTCAGAGCCTTAACTGAAGTGTCTGAGGATGCTTTTCAGCGCTTCCGAGTGGACCCCATTATTACATATAGACGTGAATTGCTTAACTTCCTCAAGGTCACATCACCACCACAATGAGAATGGGATAGCACACCAACCATGCTACTGCCCGTTCATCAAGTACGTAGAATAAATGCTGTTTTGTGAGCACTCTGTTTCCTCTCACTTATCTCCATTAAACACTGCACGCACAGTTCGCCATAACACAAGTAGACCACGTGTCAGCAACTCATGTACCTCAACCAAGTAACTACTTCTACATAGACCATTATACACCTCACACCTCGCCACCTACCTGGTCCGTCTGTAATCGCTTTGGGAAACAACACGATGCCACGTTAGAGACAGACGCGCGGTATATAAGTGCCAAACAAAATAACATTCAGCAAAAATAACCTGTAACTCTCTGAAGAAGCCAAGAATCACAGAGCTGTTGATTTCAAGACACAAAGCAGATAAAGACAAAGAAATGTAAACAGGGAAAGAGAATTGTTAAAGTCCAATCGAGAACAGCTGAGGTCTGATTTGAAATAATTGGATTCGACCACTAGAGGGCAAAGTTGCACAAAGCATGTTAGTCTGTAACATTCATGCTGCAAGAGTTCAGTGACAACAATATTCATGCTGCAAGAGTTCAGTGACAACAATATTCAACAAGATGCAGACTCCGCAACTAACTCAAACACGAACATATGCTCAGGATGTAAACGAAAATAGAAGACATCCTCTGTAAACTTTTACTTGAGGTCTCAGCAGGGAGGCCATCCTCACTGACTACCACACACTCAGTGGCCAACATACACTCTGGATCTCAGCGATGAACATGTAATAAAGATCCCAAAAGGGACTTGTGGGGAATGCTACCCCCACCGCCTTAGAGCGGACAATCACATGGGGCACATCTGTCCGCAGCGCAGCCTGTCCTGCGCAGGACAAGCCTCGTCCCACCCCAGAATACAGGTGGTACATGCTCTCCACACCCTGCGCCCCAAGTATTGAAATGTCTTGAATAGCGATACTTCACCCGGCCTTCAGTGCGCCGTCATTCGCAGTGGGACACTTGCCTCTGTGTACAGGGAGCTCTCTTGTAGAGTCACAATATCCTTGGCTTGTCCTGGTTTGTAGAAGCCGAACCACTGTAACAAGAAGAAACACAAATAAAGCTGAAGGACAGTTTATAGGAACTGGTCACAGCCTGTGTAGATGAAAGGGCTAGGCTGGGGGGGTGGGGGGGGGGGCAGAAAGGTGATGATGGAGCCCGAGGTAAGCTCTGCAACAGCAAGCTTGGCCTTGGGTTTCCTGGGAGGGCGCAGAGGTGGCTAGCGTGGGCAGTACTTTCTTTAATTGCCATTAAAATAAGTGCAGGTACTAATTAAACTGAGATGGGGCATGATGATACAAAGACATTTCTGCCACCTGTCCAGTATTCATTGTGCCCTTTTTAATAGTATCACATATGTGCAGATTCCCTCTACAGGCGTGGTACAGGACATTTATAGTCTATTAATAAGGAGCTGCTGTTACCCCCTGAAATATGGGTGCAGCCCACTGCATTCTTGAGGAACAGGTCAAGTTGCACTATCCTTTCTATGCAACAGGCGCTCTGTACACATTTGCCAGGCTTCGAAGGGCACTGGGCACGGTGTGAAGAACTAGCTCTGCCCTGACCATGGCCAAATACGGTTTGCTCTTGGGAACTTCACTGTGTGATCCTGGACCACCAGCAATGGAGTCTGTCAGCACTGGGGGAGCATACGCCATTGTTGGAAGGTTTTGCATCACTGCTGAGTAACATCGGGGTAGCACCAGGCAGTGCTGGACCAGCAGCACTGCTGCATCTTGCTTCAGTGCGGTGCCTCCTTGGCTTGACACTGTGTGATATTTGCAGCTTCAGGATGCCTGACTTACTTTCTATATTTATTCTATACAGGGCACAACGATCATACAATTATGTTCTCGTTCGTTTCTTTGGTTTTTTTCTCCATCTCGGTCTCTCTCTCTCTCTCTCTCTCTCTCTGTCACACACCGGATTAAGTACATTTTTGTAAATCCTTATGGCTCCAACATCTTTTTCGATTGCTTAGTGGTCTCCCTGGATTTGCTTCAAGGTAGCACGGCAAACCCACGGACAGTGTCAATGTGCCAGACCGCGCAGCCAACCTGACGCTACACATTTCACCAATTAGACAGTCTTGACTCGGTGCGCACGGCCCACTGCTGAGTAATTCAGCAGCGGCTCAGTACGCGGCTTCACGGCGCTATGTCTGTCAGAGGGCACAGACAGACTCCACTCTGGCAGCAGCAGCCACAGCACCCCTCAGCAGCATGATCATTAATGAGGACAGGGAATCTCCTGACAATGGAGAAGCGTCGGTACGAAGGGGGGGTGGGGGTGGGGGGGGGGGGAGAGAAAAGAAGCGAGTGCTGGCCCACTTAAAGCACTGGGCGTGGGACTGAAGGCAAGGTAAGGAGAGGAGCGGGTATAGAGACAGCCTATGTAAACCTGGCTCCAGTGGCATAAGGCAAAATGAAGCACCCCCGCAGAATGTGAAGAGTGGCCCCTGAGTCTCCCAGGTCTGAGTTATTTATTGGCCTTGGACTGAATAGGGGCCCCTGGTAGAATTGGGGCCCCTCAAGAGTTGTGGGGGCCCCATTCGTGCAGGGACTGCAGGGGCCTTTCTTACACCCCTGCTTTGCTCTTCCACTCCTGACGGAGACCTGGGGTCTGATCCGGCAGGTATTTAAGTGTCACGGGAGTGCAGTGCTGTACAATTCTTGAAGTGGACTGGTTACTGCTATAGTAAATATAATCAAATGTACGCATTGGGCATGGGGCCCGATGGGCCACCCAGTGCGGGAATTGTCGGAGGACAGAACGGCTTGTCTAGGAAGCGAAGCACTGCCGAGGATTCAGCGCGTGCCCATGGTCATGCACGCGCAGGGCATCTCCCTCCAACAGGTTTGTGTTCTCTCGGGCGTGTCCACCATGTCCAGGGTAAACCTCTCTTCAGGAAGTGCTGGACTGGTAGTTCATGGTTTTGCTGCAGGTTTGTATTTCCAACCAGGAACGCAGGCCACCCCACCACCCCTTTTCACCCTCCTGTAATCACCTCAGACTCTGGGGGAACCACCATGGAATCCTTCAGAAACTTCACCATCACAAACTTCTTGAGTGACATCAGGTTTTTCTTGTAGCTCTCGTTGGTGTGCTAGAGAAGAAACCACAGAATATTACGCCAGGAGCAGAAAATATGAGGAAAAATCAGCAGGAATCACAGGCATATCAGTCCCTCCAGCCTATATCTCTAAACCTACTCTGAGCCGGCACCACACAGTGGGGTAATTAGTGGCATCTATATCGCCCACATTATGCAAAGGCCCCACAGCAGGCAGAATGTCTTCCAGCACATGAACCCCCTCAACCTCATCTGACACCGCACAGTGCAGCAAGTCCACCCTCCCAGAATGCACCGCACATCCAGTCTTGGGTGCTGCAATGGAGAGTACGTTTATTCTCAGTGCCAGCCTCCAACTCTCAATCTATCCTGGAACCACGAGGCATCAGGCAGGCACTCTCAGCAAAGGCAGCTACAGCTTACATCTCCTTTGGCAACTATTGGTTTTCCCCTGAGTGCCAACATCTAACCCCTGTCATGGAGCCCCAGCAGAAGCGGCGGAGTCACCATCAGCATCTGCATCTCTAACCCTATCTTTCCTCACACTTCGCCCAATCCTGGGGCCTTGTGGAAAGCAGCAGGGGCACTCAGCGCATGCATTTATCCTATCCTCATGGCTACACCTCCCAAACTATCTTAGGTCACGCAATCAGCATCAGCATCTCTCTTTCGCAAGTCACTGCAAAAGACAGTAGGGTGACCTGCTGTACGAGCCCCTCTCACCTTATCTACTGGCCCGAGAGGAGGATAATCATCAGCGCCTGCCTCTTAGTATGATAAAGCCATAGTAGGCAACGGGTTAACCCCTAAGATCTGCATCTCAAAGACTATCCTGCCACAGACTTAATGCTCAGCAAGTCTCTTTGCCCACCCTGCTCCTGTAGAAGACTCTCTGTTAGCACCTGCATGGCTTACCCTTTCCTGGTTGAGATCGGCCAAGAAGATGCTGTAGTTGCGATATTCCTCCTCATTCAGCGGGTCATGCCAATATTCTGCTTGCACCAGACTGAAAAAAAGGGGTCAAAGATAAAGGCATCATTTCTAGGGTCTCGTGCTTGGGAAATGAGCGCCATTTAGCAGCTGGATACTGAAGTGTTACATCATCCTTAACAGGCGAGAGCCTGCCACTTCAGGAGAAAGTATCCACTTAAAGGTCTACACACCCGGAGGAGACATGAGAGGCCTGAATGCAGAAAGGCAGTATCTCACACCCTTGGACAAAAATCTTGTGCATACTATGTAAGTGGAGCCCTATGATAAAGGAAAGAGATGCAAGCGCTAACGAACCAATGAAGTGGCCAGAAGACACCATGAAATATGACCAGTCCAAGGAATGAATCAACAAAAGATCAGATAAATTGTGTCAGCAGACCAGAATCAACAAAAAAGCAAGAAGAAACAGAAGGTCCCTCTCCGCTCACACATTTTGAGTTACGAGCCTCCTGCCCTCTCATCTTGGTGTTCTGTCTGGCAAACTGCTCCTCTCGTGGGAGGGGGACGGGGGGGACGGCAGGAGGACCTACACTGCACCAGTCCTGGAGAAAATTGGTCAGTGATCCTAAAAGAAAGTTTTCTAACCTGAATAGGGATGCCAAATTCACAACAGTCTTCCAGTCGCATGTCCGCCTCTCCACTAAAAATTGAGAATCTGACCTGCTTTGCTCTGTAGCAACAGGAGCTGCACCTATTTGAATAAAAAACGTTCTCTGGAAAACCTTCTGCAGCTACATGGAATGAGGCCTGTGCTATATTTAATACCTGAAAATGGGTCCTCTCTGAACCAAACACAAGCAACCAAGACTGGTTTTAGCAGTGTGGGCTGGGCTCTTCCCACTGCAGCAGTACCACGGCTGGTTTGCCTGTGGTTGGGTCTAAACTGTGTTGTAGTGGGCAACAAAACAATTTGTTGGAATGCTATCCCAGGTGATTGCCAATGGTTAGACTATTTGCAAGCATTTCTCCTATCACTGTTTTGTGTATTTGATGTAACGCCTTAAGCGGCCACCGGTATGCCCGAATGGAGCAGGACCAATGCTGATTTGCATTTGCCTGGGTCTAATATAAGGCGGCAGAGTAGACACAAAAGCAATGAGTTGGAATGCTACCCTGAGCGATTGACAGTGACTATTTGCAAGAATTCCTCCCATCACTTTTGTGTCTTTTATCCGTCAACTTAACAACTGCCTCATGTTTGGCAATTAACACAAACAACAAGTTCAAACTGCTACAGGAGGTGATGAGTCTGTGTGAAGTACTGTATAACAGCAGCAGGACATCAAAGAGAGCATTTACTCAAAACAGCTTCTTTATGTATAACACATCACAAATTATAAATATACTGGGTTTTAATTGCACTAACTATTGAAAACATTTAGGAGTCAAATGAAACAAGCAATGGCAAAGCCTATAGGTTTTGCCATTTCAATGTTGTTACATTACCAGACTTTTGGCTTTGCTATGCTTTTTGCTGATGCAGTTTCTACATCAGTAAAAAGAAAACACGGTGCTTCTTTACCAATGTGGAACATCACTGGCAAAAAAAAGCATTATGGCGTAAACAGGCGCATGTGTCATCACCCATGTGTATGTATGCACTGTTACAGCAGGCCCAGCGTGATGATCAATGTATACGTATGCACACATCAGGATGTAGCAACCACTTGGCTTGGTGGCAAATTGCAGCTGTTGAGCCCCCCCAAAAAAGAAGTAAAAAAGAAGAAAAAAATACTGGAAATGGAGAGCAGAGGTGGAGAGGAGGAATGAGGGTGGGGAGAATTAAGTTGCAGGATCAGCAGGGGGTCAAAGAAGGGGATGGATTTGAGGGTGTATGAATTAAATAAAAATAGGTGAAGTGGAGGGGAGAGGGAAGCAATAAACGAGCTGAGAGAGGGCGGGGACAGAACAGACCCTCCCACATGTCGCACGAGACTTTTCCATTTCTTGTTCATCTACTGTAATTGCCCAACACTCTTTGATATTCCTATGTTCTGGATGGGCAGCAGTAATTGTATTGTATTGTAGCATTTGTATAGCGCTTACTACCGCTATCTGGTGCGCTGAAGAACTTACATACATAATCTTAAACAAGCATCTGAAACTTAGACAAAGGCATCCCACAGGGCTACAGTAAAATAATGGGCAGCCTTGGCACGCACAAAGTTGTGACAACCAGGATACTGATCTTATGTGACGTGAGACTTTTTAACGTTGTTAGTAAATGTCGTTAGCACAGACTTCTCTTTCAGTTTCAATACTTCCTGCAGAAAACAGACCTTCTAAAATGTCTTAGGTGCAGGCACTCAAGAAATGTAGAGGTGTTTATCTGGAAATGATTTTTAAAACATTTGCCCACTGAAGTGGCTCAGGAACAAGGGCGTAGCACTGATTGCGAGGATTTTATCATCTCGCCCCCGATTCAAAGCAGCTCTCTTGCAGCTCATTCGGGGTGGTAAAACATACCTGTTACTCTAGTGATCCACAGTTCCTCGAGTTTGGAAATATCGTAGTTTGGGGTGTAAATGCAGCTCTTTGAAGATCCTCTTCTCTGTAGCTGCTACTTGAGGAGGCCTCCCTTAGGAAGCTTCATTAGGCACCAATATCGGCGCTACCTAATCTGACTTTGCAAGTAAAGCGCTCCGTCCATCATCTCCTTGTGTTTGCTTTGTTCGCCCTAAGTTGGCAGGGTATGCCCAGACGTGGGTCCCTTGCTCACTTTGCCACTGGATTCAAGCAAGCCTGGCTGATGGAGGGTGTTACCCAGAAACCGGTCCCAGGATGCTTGTTTCCGGTTCAGGGAAGACCTAGCTTGGCAGTTCGGGCTGGACTGTGCCCATGAGGCACAGGGTCAAGACTGATTTGCATATAGCTGGGTCTGGACTGAGGTGGCGGAGTGAGCTAAAGAATGATGATGGATTCAACCCAGATCTGTGACTGGGGTTGAGTGTCTGAAAAGTTTCAGCGCTCCGTCCATCATCTCCTTGTGTTTGCTTTGTTCGCCCTAAGTTGGCAGGGTATGCCCAGACGTGGGTCCCTTGCTCACTTTGCCACTGGATTCAAGCTAGCCTGGCTGATGAAGGGTGTTACCCAGAAACCGGTCCCAGGATGCTTGTTTCCGGTTCAGGGAAGACCTGGCTTGGCAGTTCGGGCTGGCCTGTGCCCATGAGGCACAGGGTCACGACTGATTTGCATATAGCTGGGTCTGAACTGAGGTGGCGAAGTGAGCTAAAGAATGATGATGGATTCAACCCAGATCTGTGACTGGGGTTGAGTGTCTGAAAAGTTTCAGCGCTCCGTCCATCATCTCCTTGTGTTTGCTTTGTTTGCAAGTAAGGCGGCCTGTAATCAAGGAGACACTTAGTCGCACAACCCTGCATTCTGACTAGCACATTTGAATCAGCATCGCCGTCAATGGGCAGATGCATATGGAAAAATTTGACACATTTTTAGTGGCAGCACTAGAGTGGCACTGAATGGAGTGAGGTTTGACGCACGTTAATTGCAGCACAGCTCCCCTAATTAGAGCTCTTCAGGCCCTTTTGTCACAGTCACGCTGATGACCATTTGACACCATAACCTGCAGTCTGGGCAGAGTTAAGTTTTGCTAGATGGGGGGAAGGGCGGGGGGGGGGCACACAGCAGTTGAACGCAGCAGAGTGTGCGCTAGGGCTGATTTCCATTACCTATTGCTATTTTGGAGATGTTTGCAAAATGCGGGATATATTTTTGCAGAATAAACGTTCATTATTGGAAATACGAAACACCAAGACATATACCTCACACGAGCTTTTGTGCTATGAAAAATGTTACACGGAGGGATGGGAATAAGCACAAGATTAGGTAGGCAACGCAGAGCGGGGAGTAACGGGAGAGAGAATGAGCAGCCTTGAGGGAGAGATCAAACAGAGCATGGGAGGTAGAGGCGGCAGATATTTGGCGGGAAAGGGCAGAGAGATACACAAGAGGGAGACAACTGGGAAGCACACACTCTCATGGACTGCTTACCCAAAAAAAAAGTAGTACCCTAAAAATGAGCAGTGGAAAGACACAAGTCAGACAGTCAAGAGGATAGTAAACTGGCCGTGCTCCAAGGGAGGGACAAACAGAAGACGGCCATCAAATAAGGAGCAAACAAATGGGAGTGACAATATAGCCAACCAATATTTAGCAGAGGGGGGATGTAAGCCCCTGTAAGTCCTTGATAAGCCCACAGTATGTCTTTTACATCCAGACAGTTATGCTGTCTGGTAGGTGCGACCTAAAAAAATGGTACCACAGATAATTACTGGGACAGATGTCATAGGCATTGACTAAAAAAGCTATGCTGCCCTACAATGTTTATTTTTTGGCCTACTTAATTTATGTTTTTAATCCAGTGAAGTTGCCAATATGGGAGGTTTCTGGAGGTGCTCCAACTTTTAACAGATGTGCAACAATAAAAGAAAGATCTGTAGAAACAGGATCGACCTAATGTACAACCCCCCCATATGAAGGGAGAGAGGAATGGACAAATTGACCTTTTTTCGAGCAGTCTCCCATGATTTTTCGCTGGTTGCTGGACACTATTTTTGCTGGTATTGGGACTCTATGTGCTGTAATACTGTAATTCAAAGCCACAGTGCATGTGCTCTGCCCCTAAAATAGCACTGTAAAATTGGTTTCATCTAGTTGGTGTATTTAATTTTTGAGTAAGGACATTGTAAGTTACGCAGAAATTGGCCAGGTGGCATGGAAGTTAAATGGCATATGGGGCTGAAGAATGTATTTACTCCATCCATATATATATATATATATATATATATATATATATATATATATATATATGACAAAAATCTACGGCTGCCAGAAGCACCACTGTGATCTGGTAGGGCAGCAATTTAGAATCACTGCAGTGACACATGACAATGAAAAGTGGATTTTCAATGTAGAAAAACATATTTATACATTAGAAAGTCACTCTTAAAGTGAGATCTGTAAGCTCACAGTGTATCCAGAACAGGAGGCGCCCAATCAACTATACAGAAACCAGACACATTAAGTGGTAGGTACAACAAAGGCTTACAGTGGTATTATTGGCCACCAAATTTAGGTATATATGAGATATGTAACATTATCTCAACAGTAGAACTGATCCAAAGTTTCTGCCATCGATTACCTAGAAAAATATAATTATTTTTTCTTCAGAAAGAAACAGATAAAACTGAAGTGCTCAGTGCTCAACTGATCACACAGTGATGATTTGTGAAGTAAAAAAGACTATCTGACAATATATACAATAAACAAGAAACTTCTTATGTAATCCTGAGCTCTTTGAGATGGATTATCTTCCAAACCCAAGCATCAATGGCATTTCAACCTGATAAAAAAATCAGATCATCAGGACATATGTAATTAGAGTCCAAGAACCAGAGCCTTTAAAACAATGAAACACATTTTGTCAAATCTAGATGAAAACAGGGACAGTCCTAATTGAAGAAGGGGGCAGAGGAGATTCACTGAAAATGAGACATGGGTGCCACCCGGTCACACAGTTACCTGAAAAAACAGAACACAAAGAATAAGTATTGTGAAAAATGAGAGCATCCTGTGTAAATGCACAACCTCTGGGCCGAGGAAGAGCAGAGGTAGGGTCGACTACTGGCCGCTTACAGGGACTAGCCATTTGAGAGGGGAAGGGAAATGAGAAGGTGATGCCAAATAGGGGTTGGCCGGACCTGCTCCTGTTTGTTCAAAGGGCCATTTCAGATTTTCTGCTTCAATCCCAGTAGAAGGGAAAAATACTTTGGAGCCAGACAGAAATGAGATCACCTCTAGTAGGAGGGAAACCCGACTTTGGACCCCGATAGAGAGGACAGCAATTTTGTTTTTACACTTCTGGGACGTTTTGCGGAAAACCATGAGAGGAAGTGCTGGAAAATGAAGTGGGAATAGTACAAGAGAGTTGTCAGGATAGGGTGTAGGAAATTCTTCAATCACTGACAAGTACACAGGATAAGACAGGCACCTCACCAACACCTGCTCCAAACATTCCAAGAACTTGGAATAAAACCTCTTGAAGAAAGAGTGCTTAGACTGTCTGCTCCACCCAGGGAGTGGAGCTACACTCCAATGTCAAGTAGTGCCTGTTCCTGTGCCAGGAACACAAAAAACAGGGTTCTTGACTTCCAGAGGGTTCTGCTGACTGCTGTGGCCTGGACCCTGGAAAATCTACTTTAACTTACTATGAGGAGCTGCCTGCTGCTTATACAGATCTACCAAGGATTGAACAGAGATTATATAACAACTGTGCTGTAGCCCAACCAGATTATGCTTAGTAAATTGATAAAGGTACCCCCTTCCCAAATTATTAACCCAATTTCTGACAATGGTGTCAAGAGGCTGGGATGCAGAACTTTTTCCAGAAGTTACCAATTAGTTTTAAGAGTTGAGAATGAAAGATCTAATTCTAGATTTAGACCCATTTTTTTAAACTTTAAATTGGTAAGAATTATTTGTGATGCATTTTTAGGTTTCACTTGCACTAGACTTCTCAGAAATCTCATTAAAAAAAAGCCTAAAATGGACTTAGAGCCCTTCCCTCACTTACCATGTGTTCGCCCCAAAGTCACTCTCATTCCCTTGCTTTTTATTGGTCAGAGCAACCCCCACGCCTCGGCTTCCTCCTGGGGCTTAGTGTATTTCCTTGCCGTGGCGCATGGGGTAAGTACAGCTTCCTGTCTGCATCCATGGTCTTTCAACTGGATGCACGTTGCTGCAGATACTCTTTTTTACTTTTTACATGCACTCTTAAAGAGTACATGTCCCTGCAGTCCCTCTCCTTCACCTCTGCTCCCTCCCGCTGTGCTGCTCCCTACCACGTCCCCACCCTCCGCCCCTCGTTCACTGTTGCTTTTCTCACCTGCTGCCCTCCTCCCTCTGTCCATTGTTGCTTTACGACCCCCCACCCTCCTCCCGCTGTCTGTGCTTGCTTTCCCATCCACTTGTACTCCACACACTGTATGTGCTTGCTTTTTCATTACCCCACCCTTCTCATGCTGCCCGCGCTTGCTTTCCCACCCCTTACTTTAGGCCATGTTGCACTGCTGTGCAATAGGTCTAAGAAAAAATAGTGACAAAGCTAATAGATGTTGAATAGGCGAAACCTATTGGCTTTGCCAATGCTTGTTTATTTAGTTATGCTTTTGTTTAATTTTTCTATCAAATGTTTGCATCTTGATTTTTGTAAAAGGGGGTGGATCTGAACGATGGTTCGCCTTGCTTTGTAGAAATGATGGCCATATGCAAGAAGAAGAGGTGGAAGCGGAGTCGTAAATCCAAGGAGGAGGAGGATTATAAGAAAGTTCTTTGGGTCTGACAAGGGGCCACCGAGTACACATCACCTCAGAGTAGAATGAAGATGAGGAAGTTGAGGAAGCACAAGTGCAGAGAGGTGTCATGCCTGAATGAGCATCTTCGCCTGTGGTGTACAGGGCTTGGAGCATTGTGTCCACTGGGAGTTTGTCCACATGCAAGCTGGAGGCTCACAGATCTGAGGACAAGGAGGATGAGAGGAACTTGAAACTGAAATTGGCTCCCTTTTCCCTGGAGAAGATGGCCTCCATAGCCCCCTGAAGAGAAAACATGTCACTGCTGCTGTGGCTGCAGAGGAGAAAAAATAGCCTCTATTTTAGACAATCTAGCATATGGTTCACGTTGGCTAGAGTGTGGCGGGCATTCTTTAAACCAAAGCGCATTACCATGAATTCGTAGAGGCCCTCAGCTGTGGAGAATGCTAGGATACAGGCATCCTGCAGGTACAGAATGGTTCTGCTTTGTGCAGGTTCACCGTTGTGTTGAAGGCACACCATGCAGCAGCTCCTTGATCTGTATGCTGTTTGTTTTCTCGTGGGCTGATGGGCTGTGGTGATTATGTGGCATCTGGACAGGCTCAGTACATAGAGCTGCCCCCATGTATGCCTTTCCAGTTGGCTGGGCATTTTGCAGGTCCTCCTAGGATCAGGTTATTCCTTTTGATGGCCACAGTCCTGCAACCTGTCAGGCAAGTAGCTCCTCTATCTCTCTCCAGGTTACGAAAGCAATGTGACTGTGCAGGATTTCCCATACTTAGATCCAGTCTAGCTATTGATATAGTATTTCATATCTGCATATGAAGTGAACATGTAAAGTCATTTTTATGTCTACTTAAAGTACCACCAAAGCCTTTGTATTATTGCACATTAACACACATTATACAAGATCAACCATTTTGCATTTCAGTATTGTACATTGCACATTTAGCCTGGTGATTTGGCCACCTAGTGTAAACATGATGAACGATATTAAGGTGAAGTCTGATCATGTTATTTTTTGCTTCGCTAAATGCATATAATGTTTTGTCACGTGTTAAAAGGGTGCATCAAAATGTTGTCTGGATAGGAGATGATGCGATAATAGACTGGTTGGGTAGGTAGGAATGGGATGAATCCGACAGCGAAGATGGTGTGTGTGCAATCCATGGTTTAGAGTGAGCGGGCTCTAGGGAATAGTGTAGGAATGGGAAGCTAGACAGGAGAGCCAGGATCTGAAGCACAGACCCCTGAAGGATGAATGTGTGTAAGAGAGAGGCTCTACGATCCGGCGCACAACTGAAGAACGTCCAAAAGCAAGGGGATCTTTGAGAGTGAGTGCACAATACTTTACCTCTTTCCCTCCAAGAGATCATTTACAGAAATAACCGAGAGCCCACTTTCATCAATTTCTGTTCCCTTCCCACTCCCCTCCACATGATGACCTGTGGCGCAAGGCCCGCATACGACTTCGTGTTTTCCGTGTATGAATGAAAAACACAATGGGGGCAGGAACATTTAAGCATAATGAAGCTCCACCCAAAGGGACTCCGGCCAACGCTACCTACCACCAGCATGGTAAAGGCACGTGCAAATTTCAGAAACAGTGTGTGGAACTCACTACAGAGGATGGGAATAAGTCCCTTCTTGATAGCAGTACATTTGGCCTAGATCATCTGAATAATTTGAAAAAAGAATTGAAGGATCCTAAGAATAAATGAGATGCTGAACAATGGCCTGTGTTTCTGAATTGGTATGAGGAAGCAGACAAACGCACACATGAATCCCAAGATTGTGGTACGAAACAGATTCAGGAGAGACTGATATGACAAGTCAGCACCTTAGGGACAAAGTTAGTGCTTGGCTTTTGCTTCTAATGCCTCGCCTCCTCCCTATATATGTCCTGAGCTCACTGGACCATATGACAAACAGAAGGAGAGAGAACCAATGGGATTAGGATTTACTTGATATCTTAAACTTCCCCATCCCGGATGATGCTGGGGGGGGTGCCAGTGGATGGAGCAGAACTGCCCACAGAAGGAGCACAAGGAGGTTGCAAACCAGTGTAGCTGTGCAGAACAAATGGCAGTAAGACATTAGGTAGCACATAGCTACCAAGACAAGACGCAGACTCCATGATCGAACACCGGTCTAGACTTGGGTGTGTTTTCCATTCCAGCGTGGCGTATCGATAACTGTGAGTGCAGCCCCACTAATATCCGAGACAGTTTAAGGACAGGAGAAGGATTCACAGAGACAGTACAATGGTCTCCCCTCTCTCCAGTGGTGTGGACAATAAAGATCCCTCTTCGCCAGCCTCAAACACTCTCCTTCCCTTAAGAGACTACCCCAGTCCGGAGGACTCCTTATGATGAAATGAGCATTAAGAAACAATTCTTAAACTTTGAAGAGAACCGTAAACAGTTCTGAAAAAAGTTAAAAAGTGTGTTAGAAATTTATAAAGCTAACTGGGCTGATGTGAATCAACTGTTGCATTTGATGGTGCCAAGTGAGATAAAAGATCGATTGATTGAGACAGGAGGTTGACTGCAACAGGGGCCCAAGTGTAGCGAAGGATGCCTAGTTGAATACAGTTGCAGATGTGTGACCTTTGAAGACAGATTGGACTAAGATTTCAAATTGGAAGCAACATAAAAGAGAATTGCCAGCAGACTATCTAGGTATGCCCAAGGATGAGTCTGAAAGGCATTTGGGCATTGTCTGTCTGCCAGAAAGAGCTCAGGAAGATGCAGGTGTTGCTTTTATGCGGGGTTTATCAAATCAATTGATGACTGTTCCTATTGGATGACAAACTAAAAACCTGGCTCAATTAGTAATGGTTGCAAATCATTTGTGGCGTCACAGGTATGCAAGAAAGAATCTGCAGAATCTAAATTGATGTCTTTAAAACAATAGAATATGCAACAGAATGTGAAGGGGTGGTGACAGGGAGCTCATTCAAGGGGGGAACAAGGAGGGTGACTGGAGGGCAAGTGCAGAAAGGAAACAGGAGAGGTAGAGGAAAAGTCTCAGGAGCAGGATGGTCTTGTTTTGCCCACAGGCAGGTGGGAAATTGGAAGAGAGATTGTCCTAATGTTTTTTCAAATGTGTCTCATTCTACTAACCCACCTAAATTTAGTTAAATTACACAAAATCCATATCCTGAATACTAGGACAGCCCAAGAGGTGCAGATGGTACCCTGAACACTCTGATTACTGTAGATCAGAAAGGTCCTTACATTGGTTGTATGATAAACTGAAAACCCATCATTTGACTCATTTACACAGGCACAAGTTTCACACCACATTTCGAACCCTGCTTTTATAATTTTGGTCCCATCACAGCCAAGCATGTTTTACTTTTCAGCTCACCGGCTCACCTATTCAGTCGTGATATTTTATGTAAATTGAACTGTACTATTTTCTATACACCTACGGCGTCTGCCACAATAGTCCTTGTCCTGTTGTGTGTAAGAATTGTAACCCTATTGCTGATAACCCTGATCTGTCTGAATTGTTGCTCAGATGCCCTCCCACTGTATGGTCCACACGGGCCAACGATGCAGGTGCATCTTATCAATCCAACCAGTAAAGATCAATCCTACGAAAAAGTTGCAGTATCCTGTAAAGCCTTAAGCTGAACCAAGAATTCGACCAGTCATATCATATTTTATCAAGCAAAGTATTTTGGTGCAGTGTATTAAAATATGTAATATTCCTAATGTAATATTCCTATAAAAAAGGCAGGAAAGTCCAGTGTGTACAGATTTGTCCAAACTTTGGGAGCCATAAACAATGTGGTTATCCCTCGTTTCCCTATGCTTCACAACCGTGCTACCGTCCTTGCTGGTATTCCTGCAAATGCCCAATGCACCAAAGCAGATGTGTTCCACCTTCTTCTCCATATCTATCTGCGAAGAGTCAGTTTCTCTTTGCATTCTCATTCATCAGATCCTAGCTGCTGTGGCAGAGACTTCCTCAAGGGTATACAGAGTCTCCTTAAATCTTTCCCTAAGCTTTAAAGAAAGATTTGGATCTTTCCTAGGAGCTCTACGTTTGTCCAGTATGTTGAGGACTTTATGCTTGCCTTTTACTTAGACCAAAGTAAAAACATCCTCATCTATCTCCTCACCGACTTGGCTAATAAAGTGCATAAGGCTTCAAAAGAGAAACTGCAATATTGTCTTCCTCATATGAGTTATTTAGGTCATGCCATCACCGCGGGAAAGTGTCACTTATCGACCAAATGGATTGAAGCCATGTGTAAGTTACAACGTTCGGTAACTGTCTTCCAGGTACAAACTTTCTTGGGTATGGCAGGGTACAGTGGATTCTTGAGTACTGCGCTCTGAATAAATGAATGAAATGTGACTTATAAAGCTCACGGCTACTCCATGGAGTGTCCTGCGGTGAGCTTTTGGGCATCCACGAGGTGCAGTGGGATCAGCTAATCTTGTTAGAAGAGCCAGGTCTTGAGCCTTTTCTTAAACAGTGTAGCTCTAAAGGAAGTTTGTTCCAAGCCACTGGTCCGAGGTAAAAGAAGGTCCTTTCACCCATTCTCATGCAACGAATCTTAGGGATCATTGCAAGAAGGCAGTGGGCTGACTGCATATTTCTGGAGGGGGCGTAGGACTAATTCTGCCCCCAAGATAGCCTGCACCTGAATGGTGCAGTGCTCAATGGACCAGGACTAACATTTTGAAGTGAATTCTCTTACTTATCGGAAACCACTGGAGGGCACACAAGTGCGGGGACATGTATGTTCTTGGAGGCATGCTAAGTACAATGCGTGCTGCCGTATTTTGGACCATTTGAAGCTTGTTAGGCAAAAGGTCTGGGAGTTCCAGATGTAGGGCATTGCCGTAGTCCCGCCTTGATGTTATGACTGCCTGGATGACCACCTTTCTTGCAGACAAGGAGAGAAAGTGTAAAAACGTTTTAAATGTTTTTTATTGTAATGGTAAAACCTTTGCAAAAATTGTGTTTAAAAAGGCCATTCCTGAACATTTGCAATGCCGTAAAGAAGCAGAACATTCATTTGTACAAATAAAACAAGCTCTCGCCTCTACACCCGCTATGGGGCTCCCTGATTATTCACAACGATTATGCTGTATTGTCATTAACGTGATGGATTTGCCCTTGGAGTGCTAGTGAAGGATCATGGTAGTCTCAGAAAAAGTCCATAGCATACTATTCCATTGCTTTATACCAAATAGCAGCAGGTCTCCCTCTAGGTCTCTGCTCTGTAGCTACTGCTGCCCACCTTTTCAAAGCCTCTGAAAACATTGTATTGAGTTCTACATTGATTGTGGCTGTTCCTCACTTTGTGTCGCTTTCCTCCTCACTGCCATGACCCTGCACCTTATTACTGCCAGGTTATCTCAGCATGGAATTCTTTGTTGTCCTTCTCTCCTATTACAGTAGTGCTGCATCTTTTATTCCCATCAGCAAGGAGTGGGAATGGTATGATTGTCTTGTGGTAACGGGGCATGTAACAAAGCCCCCCATTAATCTTACTAATACACCCATACGTAATTGTGAACTATTTTATTTTGTGGATGGATCATGTCCTAGAAATGATGAAGGAGAGCTTGTTGCTGGGTATATTGTACACACAAGTTGTTTAGAGTCGGAACTTAACCAATGTAATATATGCTCAATTTGTTGAACTTGCTGCCCTCACCTGAAAATGTAACCTTTCTGAGAAAAAAATTGTAACTGTACTGACAGACTCAAAGTCATTGTTTAGAGACATGCATGACTTTAGGCTTCTCTGGATGAAGAACGGTGTTCAAATGTCTGCCGGTACCCTGATTAAAAATGATATATATGTAGAGAAGCTGCTGATGGCTGTGCTTTTGCCACTCCCCACTGCAGTTATGATAGCACCCATCACAGAGTTCTCATGATGAAATTTCCCAAGAGTATGTTTCACTCATTCCACAGCTGCTCTATCTCAAATGAATGAAGTTGCTATGTATGATGTACAGACTGATCTGTTCCCTGGAATTTCTTTAAAGGATTTGTCTTCGTTACAGGAGCAAACCTCCAAAATCGAAAAACAATACTGAACAAAGCAAAATTGTGCAAGGGACCCAGAAAACTGTGCAGAGACACCCTAGGGCAAGTGGTCAATCTAAATTCCTGCTCCCTAACCTCAACCAGTTGTATAACAGAGCTTCCCATGCCAGAAGGGAACAGACTGATTCATGCTGCAGCAACCTGCTGGTATATACCATTCTTTCTTCTATCTCCCAGAATTATTGTTCCACCTGCCAATCATATAATGGGCCTGATTAAGAGTTGCTCGTAATATTCCGACCCATGTATAAACTCCTGCTTACACATGGGTTGGAATTATGAGTTTGAAGGTATTTAACGCATTCGATAATTATTGGATGCGTTAAATAACTCAACATTCGTTAAACTTTGGCAGATCAAACCTGCTAAAAGTTAATAGGGGAAAACAAATGGTATTTACACAGGTTTATTTGGGGTTTGCTTGTATCTTACCCTGACTAGGATTGTGGTCATCGCTTGACCAGGGCTTATACCCCAGTCGAACAGTAATCCAATTTCTAACACTGATGATCAGCGGTGATATTAGGACTTGTGTTTGTGCAGTGTCATACAGTGATTTGGTATACACTACCATTCCATACCTAAGACAAATTTGGTTCTTTCTAAATTCTCCCTGATTAGACTTTTTGGTTTTCCAAATTATCTGTCTGTTGGATCTAACACTACACCTGCAAAAATGGAATTTGAGCTGGCCAACATGGAAGTCTACATTGTGGCCCAGCTCAAGGACTTCTGCGAAGAGTTTGGACTTCCTGCTAAGAGCACCACCAGGAGGGTGGAATTGCAAAAGGCACTGAGGGCCTGGGCAGAAGCTCACTCCATACCTCGTGAGACCACAGGAGAGGATGAGGATGATATGGAGGATCAGGATCGAGAGCAGGACAACAGCCCTGAAATGCAGTCTTCACGGACGGGGGAGGTCTCACCACCTGAATTGGATCCCCCTGTCAGGGCAGGGAGCAGTGTCTCTTCTCACAACTTGTCCCCAGTGGAACTGGGAGGAGAAGGAATTCAAGCTGCAGATGGCCAAGTTAACAAGCATTTGCAATGCAATAGGTCTCGCATTATTAAAGTTTGAGCTATTGGCATTGCTAAATAATGCAACACCAACAGCTCAAACTTTAATAATGCGAGACCTATTGCATTGCAAATGCTTGTTTACTAAGTATTGGTGGACGCATTTTATGCCAGTTCAGAAAGTGACATGAGCATAAAAAATGTGAACGCTGTCAATAAAGGACACATGCATTGCTGGCAGCGATTTGCTGGTAAGTTGTGTGCCAGCTCATCAAATAGTATAACCTGCAAAACCAGACATGTTGAAGCCTTCGGAGGGAGAGAATGCGACTCTCCAATACCTATTGCACACAGTGGCACCGGCACTGACATAACTCAAATAAACGACATTTGAAACTATAATGAAGGACTTGACCTCTCCAAGAAAAAATAAGGATGACCAGCTGGGGACCATGAATCTCTAGCTCCGTACAGCATCTGATTGATCCAACGACTTAAGTGTGCAAAGCTTTCCATAGCAGAAGTACAGATCTTCCTAGTCAAGGAGTTAAGCGCAATATGACTTTCGAGGTCACTTGATCATACGACCACCGTAGAGACACAGTTACAGATCATCCTTTTGAGAGACCTGCACGCTGCACTTAGGTTACCACACCACATGAATGCACCATATCACCTGTATCTATAAAGAACGCCATTCAATACTTATATGGAGGCTTAGCGCTAAATCTATCACGAGTCACTCACTTACAAGACCTGGTTTACGGATGCATGAAAGGCAGCACTGTTCCAGGCAGGGCATCATACCAAAACCCATTGTTTAATAACACTGCGACCAAGTCTACATTTTTAAAGCACCATGCTCAGAAATACGTTGTGATGCACTATTGTCAGGGCTAGGTTTGGAGGGCAGTATGTCAGGAATACCTAAAGAGTATTTAATATTACCTATTTTAAGTTCAGCAATTTGCCGACACCTGATTCAAAGGCACTTTGACAAGTTGAGAACAGTAGAGGGGTAGATGCGCGGGCACGGTGATCTGACAGATCATTGCAGGGGGACGAGCACACACGTGATCAGACAAATAATGAACAGCACACACGTGCTACGTGGCCAAAGGGGACGGCACGCTCATATCACACGTGGGCAGAGCGGTCTGTCACGGGAACCTTGAGGGTGACCGGACACCCTGGAATGGGTGCACATCTAGGTGGAACGTCAACACAGGGAACTCTGGGGCTCCTCCCTCAGATTGTCGTGGGGTGGGGGGGAGGAAGTGTGAGGAGCTTGGCCCTTTAAGAAGAGGCCCAGCGGCAGTGCGATAAGTCCGGATCGAGGAGAACCCAAGGCCTTCCTTTGCCCCTTCTGTTTCCTGGACTCTGCCATCTCCCCGCAGCCCGCCCGCTGCGCAGGTCTAGGCTCACCTCAGTCCCCGTTAGGGTTAGGGGCGCGGCGTCTCCCGACTCCGCTTGGCTCCTGCCCTGTCCATCTCTGTGAGCTGGGCTCGCGCGTCTCTCTGCTGCTGCTGCCTCTCGGCTCCTGGGACGCCAAGATGGCAGCGCTGCTGAGGCTGCAGGCACGGGGCCGGCGGCGGCAGCCACTTTCACTCACTGAGAGAGCAGGGACATGGGGAGCCATGGCGGGGGGGAGAGGCGCCATTGGCCAGGCCAGAGCAATCGAGTGAGCACAAGCGCCAAACACGGGAAACCTGACAGGCACCCAGAGCTCAGGCAGGGGTTCTGACCCTGTGTGGTAGGTCACGGGGAGGTAGTTTGGAGAGTGCAGATCAAGATTTAACACGGTTAGCGAGCCCGGGTTCGGAGCAGTGGGGCAACTCTCCTCCACTTTAGCGGAGGAGCCGCCACTAGTAAATAGTCTCTAACATGCAATGCAACGTGAGGTCTGAGGTCAGCAGTGGAATGACACATTATTCTATCACTAAGACTGAACTGCTCATGGGTGAGAGAAACACGATAATAGGGAGGAAAATCATTGACTCCAGAGCAGGGAAGTGAGATAGACTGAAATGAAGAAGCCTCTATAACTACTGTTCATACCTTGGAACTGCAGTAAAGGGAGTTATGAATTCAAACCCTGCCTCAAGTGAATGACAACTACTCTAGCAATGCGCCATCGCCCGAACTCCTTTCACTCAAGTGTAGGTGCTTAGAAATGGTGACCTACAATGCACCTGGTATGCCGTATTTACACTCCATCTACATTCCCTTACCTCCAGCAGCACATCCCATCCTGTGCTCCAACTGTGAACTTTTCAGGGTCTCTCTTTGTGGGCCCCACAAATTCTCAGCTCTGTCTTTCTTGCCAGTCAAGCTGCTAAATGATTCTTATTTATTTTATATAATGGTTTTATATAGCGCTTCTGCGCCGAGGATTAGTGCACTATACAATAAAACTTTAAGGTTGGATCATTAAGAAAGTGACCATAATGGATCAGACTTCTGGGTCAGTGACAGCTTGTGAAGCAAACAGCAGTGTCCCATTGGGGCTCTTCTGAGGAATCCATGAATTGTTGCTAGCTTGGCCTATTATCAATAATCACATAATAAAGATTCCATTCATAAAGATCGAATTGCTTCCTTTTCCGAACTCCAGCCAGTAAAAAGATAAACATTTCAGTTCATTTCGGATTCAGCTACCACTATTCTTTACACGGGCAAGACGGCAGAAGATCATGAGCGCGCATTTGTCAATTCGAAACTCGTTTTTCACCGAGGTACAGGGAGATAAACCTGTCTCATATGAGGGCGAGTTTAGAGCCAGGGCCTTGTGAAAGAACTCGATGATACAATTCATCTCCTACCTTTGACTAAAACAGGAAAATATATAAAAATGATCTGCACAGTACGCTGTTTCAATTTCATGATGTCGCCACCATCCTAAACGCCATCATTTCTGGTTTCTGTAACCTGGTTTCAAACTGGGCCCCCAGACTGCATGCTTTACGGGTAACGCCTCATGTTCGAGATACTCGAAACACAATAAGTCCCCATCTTTAGGGGGAACCAGTTTACTCCTTCAGCAAGTACCTACGCAGGACGGCTTCAAAGCGCCTTATAACAGAGCACTAATAAGAGAAAGAAAGGGTCACATGGCACAATACACATACCAAAAATTTCGTTAGACATAAATACCGTGGCCTAAATGTCGTTCACAAATATGTATTTCCACTGGGTGTAAATGTTCTATTAATAACTCCTATTGAGCGATATTTATGTAAAACGTAATTTAGGGCAAAATATATTTTTGTCAGACTACATTCAAGGGCACGATGTACTAGTACTATAGCAGAAAAAGAGGGGGAAAGGAGGGAGAGAGAGGACGAAGGAGGGACAGGAAGAAAAAAATAGGGTGAGAGCTGGAGAGTAAGAAAAAGAGAGGGTGAGAGCTAGAGAGACAGAAAGAGCCATACTCGAGGCTCCGAGGCGGGATCGCGCGCCGATTGTCCTTCACAGAAAGGCGACTCCCGGAAAGAGGTCACTGCGAGGCAACCAACCAGGCAGTCGCGCGTCTATGTCTGTGGGGAGGGCAGCTTGGGAAATCAATGTTGTCCTGTCCCTCTCTGGCTTGGGAAACGAAAATGTGTTTGGGCCAGACTACATACGGGCACCTGCGGGGAACCTGGCGGCTGCAGCCTCGGGACGCGTAACGCGTTCCCCGGCCCTGGCAGCCATCACTCCCAGCAGAGGCTGGGCACGCTGCCTCCCTCACCTGCCAAGTGCTCAAGACACTTAGCCCGGGTGCAGATTATCTGCTCGGCCCCGGGGCTTCCTCCGCCTCCACTCCGAAATAATTTGGCTGATGCGCGACAAAGGATGGTTTACAAGAACGAATGACAGAGTTGAGCTGGGTATCAATTATGAAATGCTCAAATTGCAATTAGCTGCTGCTGGGTTGGGTTACGAGGCAAACAAAGTCCTTCTGGCGCTCGAAGGGCCTCGTTTCCATGACATCGGTCAATACCAGGCCGTATTTTTAGCTCCAGTGCTATCTCCTACTCTGTGGAGATTTTGTAAAATAAAGAAGCACAAAATGAAAC
This sequence comes from Calotriton arnoldi, assembly GCA_963921515.1. Taxonomy (NCBI): domain Eukaryota; kingdom Metazoa; phylum Chordata; class Amphibia; order Caudata; family Salamandridae; genus Calotriton; species Calotriton arnoldi. The sequence goes on along the minus strand of CAWUFW010006181.1, from coordinate 273,542 downwards.
AATAGAATAGGGAGACATGTTTTTCCTGACGGATAACTGCCCACGCGTGACGCACAATAAGCTGAACAGAGGAGACCGGAGTGCATAACACTGGCTGGCCCAACCAGGTTATTGGGGCCGCCCGCCATCTTGAATCTAACGCTAACCTGACGACTATCTCCCTCCTTTGCCACTGTTTAGCCACAGGTAAGGAGTCTTGTTTGCCTACAGCTGCTCTCCCTGAGCTTCTGGGATACCCACCCCACCACTTGTGATCTACAGCCATTGATATCAGCCTAGAAAAATCGTACAACAGAATCATGCAAGGCTAAAATATCTGACCACCACAAGTCCACTGGAAACAGAGAGGGACCTCTAAACGTACAGCATGCACCGCCCGAACATGCAAATGACGAGCTATCGGGCGTCCAACAGCACTTGTTACGTTCACTTGCCTATCAAAGATGCTGGGTACTCAGCACCAGTACCAACGAAGTCAATAAGTATGTAAATATTTGGAATAACTGTGCACTGTACGTCTGATAACTGATAATATTTACTTAACAACACCGCCAAGTCCCCACACCGCAGTATGAAGTTCTCATAGAGAAAGTATTTATTTCTAAAGAATGTTCTACTTAACCCACTAGGAACTTGAAAATGTGATCATTAGACAATACACGCAACAGGCGTTTCCCGGCATTGTATGCTTCTGACTCAGCAAAGCTCATAAGTTTGAACCAAATATCCATTTTGTCATGGAGACAAGCACTTCTACAGCTATGAAAAACCAGTGGTGCGCGCGCACCACAGAGGAGCGGGGGGAGGGAGCGCGGTAGCGGCAGCGAGGCGAACGCGCGCTGCTGCGCGTGCTAGCCACCAGTGGGAATGGGAGGAGCAAAGGCGGGACATGCGCCCGCCTTTGCCCAATTGCGTGCCGTTTTTAAAAAAAATAAGCACGCTACAGCCAATGCCAGGCTTCAGAAAGCTAAACACACGCACGAGCGTGTGGTTAGCTTTCTGAAGCCCGTACAAGAGGTCTTGCGCTGCGCGAGCAGTGCTATGCACTGCAACGCTAGGCGCGAGACCTAAAAATGGAGGTAGAGGAGAAGAAACTAGCTTTAGACGAAAAGAAAATCTTGCTGGCTCAAGAACTGAGTCTAAAGGAGCTGGACATCAAAGCCACGAAGGTAGAGTCCAGCAGTGATGATGGCAGCATATACGCAGTGTCTGACGGTGATAAAAGAGTTTGCATACCTAATGATCTGGTGCCCAATTATGTGGTGGGAGATGACATAGACAAATGTTTTTCTGCCTACCAGGGAGCCCTGAGGGTCCACAAGGTCCCAGAAGAGCATTTGGGGGTGGTCTGTGGAAACACAGCCTACTGTGGGGCAGGATAGACTTCAAAAACACTAGAGGTTGGGGACCAAACCAGGAACACTCCAATGAAAGCTATTTTAATAGCAAAGTTTGGGCTGACCTTTGAAAAGTACGGCCAGAGGTTCAGGGATAGCCAGAAGCTCCCCAACCAGTCCTGGGTAGATTTTGTGGAGTACTCCAGCAAAGCATTCAATAGTCGGGTGCGGGGCAGCAAAGTTAGTGAATTTAATAAGTTGTAGCATTTAATCATGAGATAGCACATGCTCAGTATCGGTTTTACAAAGTTGCACCGGCACCTAGTTGACAGTAACCTGACTGACCCCAAGAAGCTTGATGAAGAGGTGGACCTCTGCGCCAGAACCAGAGTGTCCCAGAAGTTACCTGGGAGTGACCCCAAGAAGAGTGGTTTAGGTTCCTCCCAGCAGGGTGAGGTTAAAGATGACCCAGACAAGTCCCAGAGTAAGGGGGGAGGAAAGTATTCCCATGCCCCATCTGAGAAACAGGAGGGCGGTTCTAGTGGGTAGTGCCCCAGGGTGCTCCATTTCCAACCCTGCTGCTTTGAGTGCTCCCAGTTAGGACACAAGCAGGGAGACTTTGTCCAAAGAAACCACCCACTGGTGGGAACTCGACAGGGGTGGCCAATATGGCCTTAGCGGTAAGTAGTACCCAGGGGCATGTCATAGACCATGGCATGATCTCACTTAGATGGTAGATAGACTCAGGGGGTGAGTTGGTGATCCTTGAGGGTGGGAGCCATCAGCTCCACTAGGTGAAAGTGAATGGGATCCCAGTCACTGCTCTGAGGGACACCAGGGCTAGCCAGACCATGGTAGTGGAAAGGCTAGTTTCCCCAGAGCAGTACACCGGACAGGTGTGTAGGTTAACTCAGGCCCCTGGGCATGACTTCTCCTGCACTATGGCTCTGGTATCGGGTGGGGAGGTGACACAGAGAAGGGTCATATATAGTTCCCAGATGCCCATAGACTGCATTCTGGGGAATGAGTTGCCCCCGGTGGCAGGAGAACTAAGGGGATGGCCGCTAAGGGAGCCCTGACAGTTCCATTTTCTGGGGGTACCCGTGGCCAGTGTCAGGATACCACCCCTGAACTGGTGGGAGGTAGAGTGAAGGTAGGGTGCGAAACAAACGGGGCTACTGCCCCCCACTTCGAGAAACCTTAGAGGTCAGAGAACCCCGAGGAGCCCATAGGCAACTCCATGGCTGAAAGAGAGGTCTGCCCAACATCCCCGCTTAGAGCCTCCACCGGACAATGGATGGCCTGGGGCCCGGCCCGGCTCTTGACACTGACAGCTGTCAGTGGCCTCTGCTGGTTGTTGTCCTTATGAACAGAATTTTCCTTGGGTTGGGGACAGAAGTCTGATCCAAGAGGTGGAATGGGCCACATCACTTTGTTGGCCATGGTGGTAGTGTATGCCTACAGGGATGCATCTGTGAGCAAGTTAAGGTTAGGTGCTGCAGAGATGGGGTCCACAGATGAGAAGAAGGGCCCCCATAGGACAATTCATTTGGCTCAGGAGAGCATAGACTGAGCGATCCAACTGAGAACAAAGAGGCGTAGAACTGATAAATGCTCCTGCAGTAGTGAGTCTATCCTGGCTTTAAGCTGGAGGGGGGTTGTGTTGAAAAGGGCCCTTTCTGCAGGGTCACCCCCACTTTTTGCCTTCCTCCTCCACTTTTTCTGATCTTGTTTATGCTGGTATTGGGACTCTGAATACTTTACCACTGCTAACCAGTGCTAAATTGCTTGTGCTCTGAGCTTAAACAGGTTATTATTGGCTTATCCCCAATTGGCATATTTAATTTTCTCATAAGTCCCTAGTAAAGTGGTACTACATGTACCCAGGACCTGTAAATTAAATGCTACTAGTGGGTGTGCTGCACTGATCGTGCCAACCACTTAAGTAGCCCTTTAACCATATCTCAGGCCTGCCATTGCAGAGCCTGTGTGTGCAGTTTCAATGCCATGGTGATCTGGCAAAATAAACCTTTTGCAAGGACCTAACCTTCCCTTTTTATACATATAAGTCAGCCCTAAGGTAGGCGATGGACAACCCAGAGGGCAGGGTGCAATGTATTTAAAAGGCAGGACATGTACTTTGTACGTTTTACATGTCATGGCAGTGAAAAACTCTTAAATTTGGTTTTCACTACTGTAAAGCCTATCTCTCCCATAGGATAACATTGGGATTACCTTTTTACATTTTTTAAGTGTAATTTCCAATTGGGAAGAGATAAACCCTTCAAATCTGGTGTCTCTGGAATCACATTTTAAAATCCAAATTTATGGTTAAGTCAGATTTTACATTGAAATTCTGAAAATGGCACTTTTAGAAAGGTGGCATTTTCTTGCTTTAGCCATTTGGTGCCTGTCGCCTGTCTCTGATCGCGTGTCTGGGTGTAGTTGGCAGTTGGGCTTTGTGTATTCCTCCCGGACAGCCACACACATTAGGAGCTTATGTGTGTCTCAATGGACCATCTCTGTCAGGATGGGAGGGGGGAGCTGGGCACAGCCTTACTTACACCTGAATATGCTGTGTCCTGTCCACATACAAAGGGCTACATACCCCCTGTAGTGAATCTGGAGCCACGGCAGGAAGGGAGGATATCTGTGCACGTCAAAGGCATGTCTTTGAAGTCTCCCTCACTTCAAAGGCACCACTGGGTATAAGTAATGGTCCTAAGACACCCCCACTTGAGTACACTGTTGGACCTGTAGATACTCTGCCAGGAAGGTCTGCAGTGAGGCTGCAAGGACTGTTGCTCTGCTGGAATACCACTCTGAAGGAGCTGCTGCCCTCTTGCCTGGAGAATAAGAACTGGACCTGGAACCCATCTTGAACCCAGGATCCCAGAGTTACACAAAGGGCTAGTCTTCTGGCTTCCAGAGCTGAGCCACAGGGGCATAACATGCTGCCCACACCTCCTATACCCATCTTCAACGAATTCCTGATCGCCAAGAGGAGCCTCTCAGGTTCTGGTCCCTTGGTGTGGTTCTGGAGCTCTTATAGTCAGTCAAGCTTTTGAGCACTTCGCTTCGGAAACGCGTCGCTCATATGGAGAATCAGTGTGAGCTGCCGCAAGATCATGTCTTCTCCCTGCATGCATCGTCCGCACATGTGGATCGCGACCACGAAGCCCCAGTCTGTCCGTCCGCAAGGCCCGGCCTGCTCCTCGCGCCCCACCGACCATCGGCTGCAACACTCTACTTGCTCCTGGCGAACCTCTACTCCATGAACGGGACGATTGGCACAAAACTATCCGACCCACGCTCCATGGCGGTCGGCCTGAACTTTTGATTTTCACCCGGTCTAGCACGACCAGATAGCAGCGGTTGGAGCTTTCTGTTTCTAAGCAGTTTATTCTATAAAAATGAAAAACTATGGTTCTTCTCATTGGAGTTTTGTTGTTTTGGTCTTGTTTTATTTATTAAATTAAGCTCTATTTTTCTAACCTGGTATGGAATCCTCTTGTGTGGCGTTTTCACTGTTTTACTGTTTAAAGTTGTTGCACAAATACTTTACACAATGCCGCTCAGTTAAGCCTGACAGCTCAGTGTCAAGCTACCAAAGGGTGAACACAGGTTAATTTGGGATTTGCTTGTACCTTACCCTGACTAGGATTGTGGTTATTGCTTGAACAGGGCTTAAATCCCTGTGAACCAGTAACCCAATTTCTAACAGTCACCAATGCCACAGCTATCCCTTTAGGCCTGAAAATTGATCAGTTAAATGCCCAGAAAACCATGGTCTTGCAGAACAGAATGACCCTGGATTTCGTCCTTACGGTCAAAGGAGGGGTCTGTGCCACGGTAGAGTAAGAATGCTATACACATTCTTTCAGCATCCATGAACAGATATCACATGAAGTGTTGAGTTAAGGAATTGCATGAAATGGAAAGTGCTTTAGAAATTAACAGCAGTTCAATCTGGTCTTGGATATCTGGATTGTATGGGAAAATGGTGATGAAGATTTTTGAAACAGCAATAGCAGCACTCCTTGCCGCTATGTTTTGATTAAGCTGAGCAAATGCATCATTCAATGTGCTTGCAGAAACTAAGGCATTGCCCATGCTTATCTGTTTGATACAGTTGATGATGATGCCAATTATGAAGAAAAATAGAATGTAAGATGGAGAATTTCATACTGAAATGATTAGATTGAACGCTACTGAGGTACAAGTTCATATGGTGAAAAAGGAAGGACTGATAATGTGTTTCAAATCTGCATGTATTAACTAACATGTGAAATCAATTGTTTTTATACCTTGTTAAAGTAGTATCAAAGCCTTTGCAATATTGCACATTAAAACATTACAGCCATACTGTATTTCAGGGTTGCACATTGCACATTGAGCCTGACTGTTCAAGTAAGCATTACCTCATTGCCACAGACAAACAATATCTATAGATTTAGAGAAGTCTGCTTTATACCCTAACCCATTGTATCTACTTCCCAAGGTCTTCTTCCATTCTCCCCACGAGAAGAGCTAGGCACCTGCTTGCTTGTGTCTATCTTGAGTTTTGGTTCAATCATGTGTTCTTTCTCCACTTGCTGCACTGAAGAAAATGTATTTAAGTAGGGTCAAAATTTATCGAAATTCATGCTCCAATGGTTCAGATGACAAAGCACTGGTACGTTGACATTGTAAATATCACTTAGAATATTTTTGCAACAAGCAATGTATTTGCATTAAACATGTGTTAGACATCTATGTGCTTTCTGGAGTGTTTGGTTTCTTTAGGACTATGCAGCTAAGGTTCTACCCCTGAGATGGTACACTCTCTTCCTTTACTGGTGTTAGGCCTCCTCAGAGCCAAGATGACAAAGTACTGTATGAGGGGCCAAGTATTTACATCCCTCTGTTGATCATCGAGGGATATAAGAGCCAACTACTGGGTCTGCCACATTCAAACGTGTGTCTCTCTTCCAATCCAGTCCTCGTTGCTGGCTGTATTTTGCTTGCTTCTGAGCCCAGAGTACATAGTCAGACCAGTTCAGAGAGGTCAAGGTGTGATTATATTGGCCTGAGACAGAGGACTGCTAACAGTCACAATGCAGAAAAGTGTGTGGGTGTGTTTCGCCCAAGGCAGCGGAAAACCACATTAGAAAAGAGAAATTGGCTGAAACCTACGCACCCACGAGGTACAACAGGTTTGAAGGAGGGGGACAGAAAGGATGTACATGTACACTGGTTCGACACAAAGGAGACTATCATTCTGTGTACAACACTCAGATACAGGGTACAAATAGTCCCTGTCATTCACCAGCCCCGTTAGCTCATACACCCCACATGCGCAAACAACATACATGCTTCATGCATGACCTAGAAACAATGGCTCAAATGAATCGTGTGACTGGAAGGACCTTTCACTGCGTAGATTTTGTAGGCAGCTTAAATTCAGAGGAATTTTAGCACTTTTACCAGCAGTAGTCACTCTCACTCAAAAAGAGTGCCCATTTTGGCTGCCCCCTGACCTCAGCGCACCAGTCTGATGTTGGCAAAAACAGAATTGATATGGACATGCATGTTTTCGTTGAGTTTACTGGAGGAATAAAAGGGCTGTGTAGAAAATATGCAAATGCCGGGCAGCAAAGGTTTTCAAACCCATATGGCAGGGAGGGGGGTGGTGGGGTGGAAGGGGAAGGAAAGAAGGTAGGACAGCTGGTGTTCCTCAGGGCATACTATGACCAAGGTCACAAAAAGTGGTTTACCTTCACCCACAGTGGATGGCACATGCCTGTCCTTGAATCAGTGCTGCCTGACTCCATCTGTAGCACTCGCTGTAGCTGGGGAGATTCCCTGCCTACCAGTTTCCCCTACTCTGCACGGGAATCCATGTCCCCCCTTTGCTGTAATGTGAAGGCTCAAGGAACCAGGCCACAAGGTATTTATAGTCTGTCAGCAATCAACGTAACATCATAACAGTTTCAGACAAGCCAACTTCTGGCCAACCTTGGAAAAGCCCTGGCAAGAAAAGGACAAAAACACAGATGCACTACCTCACAACTACAGAAAGATTTTGAAATCTGAACAAACATGGTACTCTGTTGGCTATCACACCCCGTTAGTGCCCATAGAGTGGAAAAAAATCAAACCTATGGGCTACAGACTTTGTATTTGTCTGAACTACAGAATGGGACGCTGTTGTACCAAAGACTGAGACCTGCTGTTGTGGTTCCATATAGAATTAGAACAAGGATTGTATTCTGGAGATAGCATGTTGCTATAACATGTTTGGAAGAAGGAAATGATGAAACACCCACAATGGAGAGGAGCTGGCCCTTCAACTAGAGAAAGGCCTGCGCTAGCCCCAGCTTATTGGAAGCCAGCTTGGAGGTTATCAAGGGGAGCATACATTCAGTAGTCACAAGGATCATTTGCAGCTAGTAGTTCAGAATTATGCAGTAGCAGCAAGAAGGGACCCAAGGTCAAGGCACTGCAGAGACACTTTCAAGGATTTTATGGCTGAGGAGCATAACTGTCCTTCATGTGTCAAAATACCCATAGAGACTGTATATCAGACTTCATTCAAACTCAGAGAGACATGGAAGTTCTCCTCTGTATCACAGGTCTTGCGTTTGTGTACATCTGGCTCAAAGTGGGTGACCCAATTTCAAAAGAAGGGTTTGGACCATTTTCTTAGCCCTCATTGTACAAAAGACAAACGTTTGAAGTATCATTTGGACCCTGCCCTGGATCCCAGTTCCTACAAACAGAGCCTATGGTTCCAGTGGGTGTCTGGCGACACTTGGGTGCTTCCCCAGCCTAAAATGGAATAGGTTTGACATTGACTAACTATTTTCTAAGATACATGCTTATTATATATTGTCCACCAGCATGAATATTGGGTTTCAGACAAATTTGAAGATGCATTTAGCACTGTATAAAGGTTCATTAGCCTATTTAGAGTTTGGTGGATGGGATACTCCGTCACAAACATGGCGGATGCATTTTAGCTTATGACACTTGTAATATCGCTGACAGGATATCCCTTACATTTTGACAGAGTATCCAATCTTCCAAACTCTAAATAAGCCCCTAAGACTTTTCTTATAACCACTGAGGGAAAGCAGGCATAACTGAAGAGACACTACGCAGAAAGAAAGGAAATACACTTTATATGAAGTTACCAAAGAGTCAGTTCCCCTTATATTATGTGTTTGTCCTGTGTTAGCAGCATCCTGCAGAAGGTTGTTAATCCCTAATTTTATGAAGGAGGAGATTTGCACTTCAATTGTAAAGCAATTGAAATAACTCTAGTTTAGGGCTATAAGCGAAGATATTTAGGCCTCACAGATTCGCGAGGAAGGGTCATTCTTAGTTGATGAAGAAATGCACCAAGTTGTGAGAGCCACATTGTTCTTTTTAGCTAATTGTAAAGTTGTGACATAATTGTGAATCAACAGCATTAGTTTGTTTTGAAGTTTCAACAGCTGCCAGTCTAACAATGTTTTTGTCTTCTGTATTTCCTAGGCTTGGCTCACTGTTGCAAGTATTTAATTCTGTTTTTATGATGACTGTTTATTGATATGGTTTTTTAATAACTATCAACACTTTTCAACTTTCACTATTGGACTCGAAAGCTGGTATTCCCCTAGGACATTGTTGCGGATGGCCTCACTATACAACAGCCAGCCCCTTGTATAGAAAAAACATTAATCCTCTAACACAGCTTGCCTACCAAACCGAGTCAAGTGGACCAGAAATCTTCAGAACAACCAGGACTCCTAACAACTGGACACCAAGACTTGTAAGAAACTTCCCTTCAGCACCCTGAGCTAACTGTATGACCTGGGTAGGAACAATGTTCCAGTTTGGGTGCTGTGCTTTTTCAGGAGCTTACTGGATTTCTGGGGCTGGTTTTCTAGAGAGACTACCACATGATCCCAACCCACTGAGTTACCCAGCTTTGCACTTAAACCTGCAAAGACACTGGAGTGGAAGTCCAGATATATCATTTCACTCAGAATAAACTATTATTTTGCCTGGTACTTCCTTTCAATAGAATAGCTAATGTTTTGTAGGACCTGACAGTCTCAAAGCTTTGTCAGATTTTCCAAATGCTTCCTCATATGATAACATTAGCACTCAGGCTCAATCTTATGTAAATTCTAGTGCATGTCATATAAAAACTGTAAATAAGTTTGAGGATATATCTTCGCCCTAACTGCTGGTTTTTAAGTTCATCATATTTGTACCCACCTATTTACCCTAGATGTAAATAAAATCCTGTACCTCATAAAGGTTATAGCACTGTCTGAACATTCCGTTAATTTTATTGCGACCTGTATGTGGATGTGGTTTCATGCTGTATTACAGTTTCAAAACCCTACAACCTTCTACAGTAACCTTAGAATGCGCAACTGTGTTACCCCCAGAAAGACAAGTGTGCAAAAAGACTAACTTTTGTATCCAGCTAGCCTGCACCTATATCTGCAAACCTGGGACAACAGATGTAACTGAAAGTGTCTCCTTCCACACAGGACGAACACAGAGAATCCGCCTACCGCCCTTCACTTCGGAACTCAGGAGCATCATCGGCGGAGTCCCTCAAAGTTCATCCTTCATCCTGACCCTGTTAAATACGTCCATGACCCCCCTGGCTGACATCATCAGAACCCACGGTCTCAACATCATATCCTGCGCAGAAGACACCCAGCTCATCCTCTCACTTTCAAAAGACTCCTCCACCACGAGGACCAACTTACACAACTGCATGACAAGTGTAGCTGACTGGATGAGGACCAACTGCCTGAAGCTCAACACGGACAAGACGGAAGTGCTGATTTTTGGGAACCCCTCCCTCTGGAACGACACATGGTGGGCCTCTGAACTCGGACCCACACCAACAGACTATGCCCGCAACAATGGCATCATCCTGGACAGCAAACTCACCATGAAACACCAGATCAACACAGTCTCCTCTGCTTGCTTCCATACCCTCGGCATGCTCCAGAAGATCTTCAGATGGCTCCCCGTCAAAATGGCACTCAAGCCCTAGTCACCAGCCGGCTGGACTATGGCAACACGCACTATGCAGGAATCACCACCCAACTCCTGCAGAGGCTCCAGACGATACCGAACACAGCTGTCAGACTCATCCTCGACCTCCCCAAACGGACCCACATCAAAGGGTAACCTCCACTGGCTCCCCATCCAGAAAATATGGCAATTTATTTTATTTTATTTATTGTGTCAGCCTGTTTTAGTCAGGCCATACAATATACATATCAAAATATTCATACTTCTAAAATGTTGTAACACACTACAATAATTAAAACATAACATATACAGTAAAACAATGATATTTCGCAAACAGCCGACTCTAAAAATGCTAATGATTAAAAAAATTCATTCTTTGGGGCTATTCAAGAGTGACAGAAATTGTAGAGCTGCATAAGTAATTACGGATCACCAGTTAAGGTTCAATCACTAATAAAAAAGCTTCACAAAAAAGCCACATTCCTATAAAAATGCTAGTGCCTAACCAATTACCAAAACTGGGGCATTGGTTATTGTAGAAACACATTGTTTCCTTTAGCCAGAACATCATCTTTTGCTGGGCCACATAGATGATTTTAGCATCGGACAACAAGCTGGCTTACTATTAAGGTACATCCCTGAGTGGCCCTAACAGTACAAAAAGTGCTCGTGCATAAACATGTGGTTGCTCTAAAATGTTAATACCTATAAAAAGTCAGTTAATTCCACAGAAACAAAAGGGCATATAGTCAAATAATCACAGAAATGTTTAAAAATCATTCAAGCAATGTCGCACCAGTCAAATATCCCCTCAGCATATCACAGCAGTTATAGGCAACTATGGGCCAACCAACAACATGTGCAGATAAAATTAATATAGAACATTAGTGCAATTGTCTAGTTATTCTCCAAACAGCATATAAGTATGAAAAGACGATTGATTATCTGATCACAATCAGTGCGCATACACAATATCAAAGCATCTTTACATTTTCTAATTGCATATGCAATAAAAAGTGGACAGAGATATTCTCTTCGAGCTTGGAGTGTAAGAGTACATAGCAACATAAAGTGCATTACAGACTCTGGTTCCCCAAAGTCACATCCACAAGCAGATTGATTGCTTTTACCTCTTTTCCATGAGCTAGTGAATTGCTTCACAGGCAAAGTACCAAGCCTGAAATTAATTAAAATGATCTTTTAAAAGGGGGATACAGTTTGTCTAGGTATAGTTCAAAGATAGAATTGGGCTTTAATGTCCGGGGCTGATCTATCTTCTGTCCCGGCATATTAACAAACATATATTGCCAGAACCTTTCTTTTACAGTCTTTCCGCTATCCTTCCTCATGTTTTCTGGCTCAAGCCAGCAGTCAGCGCATCCTACGGTTTGCAAAACGCTAGCCACATAACTAAACCAGGGTAATTTAACTTGTTTAGCTTGCACCTATACCTCTCGCATATTATCCAGATAAGGCTTCAGCTCTAGTTTTGTCCAGATTCTTACCCAATATTGGATGGAATGTAATGCTGCAAACTGCTCAACTGGTTTAACACCCAGCTCATGCCTTAATACGTCCATAGGGGTCCCAGGACCAAGCAGAAGCAAATGACAAAGATAACGGTTCTCTAGCTTAGCCAACCCTTCCACTTTCTTTTAGCCCTACAGTTCTGCACCGTATAAGCCTGCTGCAAGTGCCTGCGCTCTATAAGCTTCAAGGGCTGGACCAATCAATCGGTTCCCCTGGCTTTTGGGAAAGCAGAGCACACAGCCCGCATATTGGATCAATGTTACCTCACCTTTAAGTAATTGAGCTGACCAGGCCAATTTGGAATCAAACCGGACTCCTAAGTAATCATATAGATCAACGCGGTCCAATGGAGTTCCATAGATTTTAAAGGGCTTCCTCAATTTGGGACTGCCCTTTACAACCATGTATTTTGTTTTTGCTGTATTAATCCGTAGTTTCTTTTATGACAGTAATTTTCAAAAGCATTCAGGAGCTTATGCATAGCTAGTTCTGTACATGACAGAAGCACCGAGTCATCAGTGAAGAGCAAAATTGGCATTTTCTGGCCACCACAAAGTGGTACATCAAGATTTAGGGACCTCAAATAGTCAGCAACATCATTCATAAAGACATTAAACAAGGCTGGTGCCAAGACACAATCTTGTCTTACCCCAATATTTATGCTAAAGCTTTCAGCAATTTCACATTTTGCGCCGTACCTGACTGATGAAGTGTTGTTACTGTATAATTGCTTGATAGCAGACGCTACTTTTCATTGGCACCCCAGGTCTACTAATGTTTGCCATTAAAGCTCGCAGCTAACAGTATCAAAAGCCTATAAAAGGTTCGGTATAATTTTGACTTTTTAACACTGGTGTACTTCAGGTCAATGTTAAATAGCAGCATTGCTTGGTCGATTGTTCCTTGACCCTTCTGGAATCCTGCCTGTGAGGCATTAATGATCCCATTTTCACTCAGCCAGTCATCTAGGCAAGTGTACAGAAGCTTAGCATATATTTTCACCACTACATCGAGAAGGGAGATCGGTCGATAATTAGCTGAGGTCCCTTCTTGAGTATTGGGACAATTATTGCAGATTTCCATGATGCCGGTACCCTTTCCTGGAACCATATTGCATTGTATACTGCGGTTAAAATGGGTACCCATGAAGAAAGCTCTGATCTGTACCTGTCCACTGGGACCCGGTTGGGACCTGGGGCCTTGTGTAGTTTCCGGCTAAGAATTACTAGCTGAACTTTGCTTTCAGAGAATTTCTATGTTGTTAATTTGCTTTCTGGTGTGCTCAACGATATAACATCTCGGATTTCCTCCATGAAACATTCTTTATACATTCTTCCTTGATTCCCCTGAATTATTCCATCACTGCTCTGGTTTCTTTGGTGTGGAAGTTTGTACAATGATGAAAAATAATTGAACCAGGAGGCAAACTTAATAGTGCTCTCTAACTGTCTTGGGGTACCTTGTGATCGCCACCTTATTAGCTCCCAGAAGCACCTGGTGATTTTCTTCTGAGGGCTTCCATGAGTGCCTACCAGGCCTTTGTTTTTAACTCGCTTATTTTATATTTAACCAGACACTTATGCTTTTGCTTTCGTTCTTTTAGATGGTTTTCCCCATCAGGAGTGTGTGTCATGCCTTGTTTTCAGTGCCACTGAAAGAGTAGATTTTAACTTGCTGCACTCCTGCTCGAACCATTCTATATGCATGGTGTTGCAGTTACCGACGTTCCTACAATGTGAATCTGATTGTCAGCCTCCTATCCTCCAAGTCAAGTTGATTACCATTTCAAATCTAGGAACAATGTCTGGGACGTCAATTCAAGATACTGACACACGCCTACAAGGCTCTCCACGACCTAAGACCAGCATACATCGACCCCCACCTGAACTTCTACCAACGCTCCAGACACCTGCACTCCGCAGCCTTTGCACAGACTCCCTGCATCCGCTGAAGCTACTGTGGAGGACGCTCCTCTTTCCTACTACGCCGCCAAGTCCTGGAACGACCTTCACTTTAACTCCGAACATCCTCCTCCTCCATGAGTTCAGAAAGGGACGCAAGACATGCCTTTTCAACTGATCCCAGCAAGATCCTAGAACCTGAATACCCTCACAGGTGATTAGTCGCCCTCTACAAATCTGAGTTGACTGATTGATGGATATACAACTGCCCCAGGATACCAAGAAAATATTTCACACACTGAAGACTAATGTTATCCTGGCAAATGTTTTTTTTTTTTAAATTGTATTTATTGAATTTTGCATGTGCTATAGATACAGTTCCATACACTCATGAATATTGGCATAGTTAACCTCACATACAGGCAGATATAGGTCATCCCGAATCAGTGGGGTGTATTGCTTAAAGTGTATAATAAAGAGGTTTTACATTCAGTAGTCTCACAGTTATATTTCTACCATTGTAGCCATCATAGTGGCACATAACCCTAGAACAAACTCCCCCCGCCCCCCACTACAGAATAATAGGCAAACAGAACAGAGCCCCAGGTCTAAAGAAGTGATGAACGTACATGTGACCACCTCACTTGTGTAATTGGTTATCTTCCCCACTGAACTCGAAAACCCTGGCGTAACATACTTCCAGGACAGCTATGTTGACCCTGGCTCATCGGCTTACGTTGTGTCCTGCAGTATAATATTACACTCACTCTCTTTACCACTTAACCTTTGCAGTTCTGTCCATGATACTGAAGATTCACTGTGAGCTTTTCTTTCAGGTACTGAACTCACAAGTGTATTCAAGGTGCTAGGTTAAGTTACGGAACCCTATTGCTAATACAAGAAGGAAATGGTTTCTTTCCTTTGTAACATGTACAGCTGCTGGAACTAGCAAGATCTGAGAGCAGCATGTATTCTAGCGTTCAGCACTATAGCTACAAGGTGCCGTCGCTTGTCCACAAAGTGACCTCACAGCATTGGATTGAGGCAGCTAGCACTCAGGGCAACCTCCAGAGCTTAGCGACTTGAGGTCAGGCTGGAACTCCCCACATTTAGGAAAACAGATACAACAATGCATGATTTTTAGGTTGAGCCTACCAGAAGGCATAGCTGTCTGGTAAAAAAAACACAGACCTATTGTCAGTTTACCAAGAACTTATGCGTTTAAAGCACACCCATTGCTTACCATTGATTGGCTTTATTGTCACTTTCATTTGCTTGCTTGTTATTTAAGGGCTTGCCTTGTTCATCTTGAGTTATTCCCTTCCATGAAGTATAGCCTCTTTACTTGTGCCCTTCAACTGCTCGCTTTTACTATTTTATTCTTTTGGCTCTCTGTGAGAGTGCATGTGTTTTCCAGTTGTCTCCTTGTGGGCTTCTCTCTCATTGTGTTCAGTGCTGTTTGCGATCAGCCATGTGCTTCCCTCCCCCGTGCTCTTTGTTGTCCTCACCCATGTGCTTCTCCCATGTGTGCTTCCCCTCGGCCTGTGTAGCTCTCTCTCGCTCACTTGTTCACCTTTCTCCTGCCTTGTGTTGCTTTCCCTTGTGTGCTGTTTTCCCCTCCAACCACCCACTCCTCGTTGCTTCCCAATGCCACCAGCATTCCTATATTTGAATGACAATTTAAATTTACTTTAAAAAGTTCATTTGTGGTACTTTTTTTTTTTTTTTTTTTTTTTTAATCGGCAAAACAAAAAGGCGCTCACTTTTTTGGGATGATGATCTTTTGTTAAGGAACTGGAATGCTTAAAGCTTTTGGCTCAGTAGAAGCAGGGAGTTTCCACCTTAAAGATAACAGGAGCCCAAGAGCCAACTGGGCCACTTCATGCATGTAGAATAAGCCCTGGGGCGAACAGGAAGGGGTCTTTTGGCTTTATGGTAGAATATTTGAATGCACTCGACTATCCATCTGTAAATACCAGCTTTAGAAATAGTTTGGCATTTGTTGGCTTTTGTAAAGGCTACAAACAACTTATTGGACCTGTGGAAGGGCTTGGCCCTATCAATGTAATATATGAGAGCAAGTTTAACATCTAAGCTATGAAGAGCTCTCTCCGCTACCAAGTCTAAGGGAAAAAGAATGGCAGCTCTATCGTTTAGTTGAGGTGGAAAGGGGAAACCACTTTGGGGAGGAACTTTGGATTGGTTCTGAGGAGGATGTGTCCCTAAGGACCCAAATGAAGGGCCTGCAAGTCACTAATGCATCTGAGGGAGGTCATAGCTGTGAGGAAAGCTAATTTCCAGGGAAGGAATTGTAAGAGGCAACAATGCAAGGGTTTAAAGGTGGGAGACCCCTGAGCCTGGCAAGCACCACATTGAGGGTCCATGTGGGGGCAGTGATGACTGTCAGGGGATGATCTTCTTAAGGCCTTCCATAAAGGCTTTGGGGACTGGGGTGCAAATGATGAAGACGTTCTATTGTGCATCTATGCAGCCATTGCAACTAGATGTAGCCATAGAGAAGTGGAGTGCCTGACTTTTGTAGTTGGCTAAAATAACAAATGATTTCCTGGGCGCTAGGTTTAAGAGGGTCCGGGTGATTGGAAATAGAATAGTGGATGAACCACTTCTATTTTGCAGCATAGAAAGCCCTTGTGGTAGGCCTGCGAAATTGTGCAGAATCTCCTTGCATTCTTGCAGGAAATGCATGTAATCGAATTCTGAGACCTCAGGCACCAGACTGCTAGATTGAGTCGCTTAGGGGCTGGGAGTGTGATCTGGCCTTAGTTCCGTGTGAGGAGATCAGGCCTCTTGGTGAGCTTCTCATGGGGGTGATGGACATCTTGAGAAGTGTTGAGTACCAGGGCTGTGTGGCCCACAAGGAGGCCACCAGGATAAATGTTAGAAATGTTTGCTGCATCTTCCATACAACATACGGAAGCAGTGGGAGGGGCGGAAAAGCCTACCAAGTACCAGGAGGCGAAGTTTAGGCATTTTGTGTGTTCAGGTGTGGCAAACAGGTCTATCTGCGGGGTGCCCAGCATTCGTTGAAAGTACTTGAGTAGGACTTATGGGTGGAGTTCCCACTCATGGACTTGTTGATGTGTCCTGTTGAGCAGATCTGTCAAGTTGTTGTCCATTGACCAGGTGTAGGCAGTGGTGGAGAACCCAGTGCCAGGTTTCCTGTGCTAATGCTGAGAGCAGGGGTGTGCCATCCTACTTATGAAGGTAATACATATTGGTCATATTGTCTGTCTTGATAAGGACTACCTTTCCCTCAATGACTTACTTGAATGAAAGCTTTGAGTTTGAGGCATGTGGCTCCAAGCTTGAGGCAAATGATGTGCCGTCCCTGATTGGAAGGAGGGGGGGTCACACTCCTACATCGCCATGTGATAGAGGTGTGCCCCCTAGCTGGTGAGAGGCATCTGTAATAATAGTGACGTGCAGAACGGGGTCTGAGAAAGATCTGCTTTGCAACAAATTGCTGTTGTTACACCAGTGCAGAGAGATAGGTGCTGGCCTTTACCAAGATCTTTCCTGTGATTCTCCGTTTGTGACCATTGAGCCAAGAGGCATTCTTGCAAAGGGAGCATGTGAAGCTGGGCGTAGGGGTACAATGGCGATGCATAGGCCATCATCCCTAGGAGGCACATGACAGTTCGGACTGTGATTTGAGGAGTGGGCTAAAAAAAAAAAAAAGAGATATTCAATGCTGGGATGCCAACACCTTTTGCTGTGACTGTGTGGAGTATGGATCCCAGGAAGAGTTAGACTTGCAGGGGTTGAAGGTGGGACTTGGTGGCATTTATAGTGAGTTCCAGTCCGTGAAGTAGTGAGATTGCAGCTTCGGTGTGAGCTAGGTATTGCAACTTGCCAATGGTCTTAGACAATTGTTGAGGAAGATGAAAATGTGGATGCCCTTTCAACTCAGATGAGCGGCTTCTACTGTTAGGCACTTCGTGAAGACTCTTGGAGCCGGTGATAACCCTGAAAATAGCACTTTGAACTGGTATTGATGGCCACTTACCATAAAGAGGAGGTAGCGCCGGTGGGCGGGATGGGGATGTGAAAATAGGCGTCATTGATAACTAGCACTGTCATGTCATTGGCTAGTTGATGCAGATGCACGACATCCTGAAGGGTTGTCATATGGAAATGTTCCAACAGGAAGTATCGATTAAGGGCCCTGAGGTCCAAGACTGGCATAAGGGAGCGGTCCTTCTTGGGCATGAGGAAGTATAGATAATAGATGTCCTTGCACCAACGGTGAGAGCGCACTCTTTCTATTGCTCCTTCATGGAAGAGCGCCTGGACATCTTCCTTTAGAAGGCTGAGATGTTCTCTGCTGAGGGTATGTGTGTGGGGTGGGGTGTTGGGAGGGGCTATGAGAAGTTCTAGGCAGTATGCATTATGAACCACCACCAGAACCCACTGATCTGATGCGATTTCCTCCAAGAGGGAGAGGAAATGCTGCAATCTCCCCCGAAAGGTGATATGAGATCGGGGTGGGGTGAGTGTGGCAAGTCAATGCCTAGAGGTGGAGGCTCCTTTTCGTAAATCATCCCTCCCCCGGGCTTTGTTGTTATTGCCCCAGTAGGCATCTCTGGTATAGCCCCTGCCCGCCTGCAGGTGCCTCCGATAAGAATGTTGGAATCAGGATAGGTGTCCTAGGTGCCTCCTCGAAGCTGCTGCATTCGAAATTAACCTCTGGAAGCAGAGGTTTGAAGGGTACCCATAGTGATATTGGTGCCCTTTATCTTCTCCAGCAACTCATCAACCTGAGTCCCAAATAGGTGCTTCCCATCACAGGGCAGGCTGCTGAACCTGGCTTAAACTCCGAAATATGGCATCAGAGAAGGATACAAATGTTCATCCTCTGAGCAAGTTTTCCAGGCTGTTCTCGGTGATGACGATGGCCTCAAAGTCTTCAAGGGATAGGGCGTCGTCTTCAAAGGGGCCTTTTGCTATGAATGGAGGCGAGGCTTCATGGTGGCATTAAGGCTGGGCGGCCGAAAGAGTTTGACACCCTTGGAGGGGTGTGTCCTCAGAGGCAGCAGCGACCCTGGAGGCCGTGGTGTTTTGTTGGGCTCAACCCAAGGGAGTCAGGCTTATTACCCAACTTCCTCGGGGGCAGTGCTCTTTCTCAGTATGAGGGCTCTTGGGTGGCTCAGAGTGGATGTGAGAGCCGACTGTACTTACACCCTGGCAGAGGTCTTCATTCGAGAGCCGCTGGTCGTGGAGGCCGGTGTGGCATCTTCTTCCTCTGGCGAGGAGCCTGGAGGGCTGGGAGTTGGCTGATGTAACAGGATTCCTGGAAGGCCAGCGGCCTCACCTTCCTCAGTGCCAAAGGGGTCATGTTTGCAGAAGATGTCGGGCGTGTAGGCACAGACTGCTGGTGCATTTTTCATCAAGTCCAATGCCTTTCCATTCGGTACCATTGAGTTTTCTATGACCAGAAGGCATGGCAAGTTTCATACAAGGTGTCATCATGTTTGGAGAAGAGGCAAAGATTACAAACCTTATGGTGGCCTGACCACAGGTACATTGCATGGCACCGGGGCCAGTACTGGAAGGCCATCTGTCCCATTAACCTCTGTGCAGTCTCCAGTGTGTAAGTTGTTGATGCAGAAGGGCATGCAGCCCTGGGGAGAGCATGAGGGCCCAGGGGTTCGGGGACTCAATCAGTGGGTCTCGGTCTCCAGATACTGTCATGGAGAGAAGAACGCGGACGACAGAGGTTTTCCCCAACTCTGGGGGTCGAAATGCACTTTGTGGGCCTGAATAAACGTGAAAAACATATCGAGTCTCGGAGCCCCGTCCGTTTACATCAAAACTCAATGTCACAACAAAACAATATAACATTGTAGGCACCTGGGCACCTGGTCTGCCACTTGTCTGTGGCCTCAAGTTCCTGTTTGTTCCAGCCTGATCCAGTGACACCGCCACTGCTCGTGTTTTCCTGCTCAGGTTTTCCCGCTCACCAGTCTTCATGCCAACAGAAGCCCCGCCCACCCGAGGACCTACTTAATGGAGGCCGCAGCGCAACCAAACTAGTAGGCACCTGGGCACCTAACCTGCCACTTGCCTGTGCCCTCCAGTTCCTGCTTGTTCCAGCCTGATCCAGTGACACCACCTCTGCCCGGGTTTTCCTACTCACCGTTCTTCCCACCAACAGAAGCCCCGCCCAACCCACGACCAACTTAATGCAGGGCGCAGCACAACCGCACTAGTAGGCACCTGGGCACCTAGCCTGCCACTTGCCTGAGGCCTCCAGTTTCTGCTTGTTCCAGCCTTATCCAGTGACTCCACCGCTGCCCGGGTTTTCTCATCTAGGTTTTCCCGCTCACCGTTCTGCCCACCAACAGAAGCCCCGCCCACCCCAGGACCCACCTAATGCAGGCCAACGCATGACCGCACAGTGGACCTACGTAGTGGGTACGCCAAAAGCAAGCCCATCTATGTCTGGACAGCGCCCAGTGCCATGACCCCTGGCCCTCCCACCCCCGCAGATACACCATAACCGAACTCTACACCCTCGACCCCGGAAGCCACAACAAACACTTGCACCACGCCGACCCACGCTCCATGGTAGGACCTTTCACCTGCACCCACTACCACTTCACCTGCCACAGCACACACACCAGCCCACCGACCAGCCCTACCCCGAACACAACACAGACAGCATCTGACTAAAAAAACCAACTCGCATGCGCCCTTCTCAACACACACTCACTATGCAAACACACCGCCAAGGTTCAGAACTTCTCTCCACCTTCACACCCAACGTCCTCTTTCTCACTGCGACTTGGCTCACCCCCACTTCCGTGCCCGACACTGCCATCGTAACACCCGAAAGATACAAGATCCCACACGCGACTGCATCAACAAGCCTGGCGGATGGATCGCCATCATACAGAAGGAATCCATGCAATGCACCACCACAAATGACCACATTACCCCTTCCATGGAACACTTCAAATTTCGACTCCAAACAGACAGCAAAACCACCATCAGGGGCACCCTCGCATACCATCCTCCACGATCACGTCTAGTCTTCTGCAACTTCATCGCCCCCCTCGCTGTAGACTCCAACAACTACATTTTCCTCGGCGACCTCAACTTCCATCTCGACAACCACAATGACATCAACACTACCAACCTCCCTGATAGCTTGAACAACATTGGACTCGCCCAACTCATCCACAACCCCAGGCACACCGCAGGCCACATGCTAGACCTCATCTTCACCTCCAATGACCGCATCAGGTACAGCCACACCACGAAACTCACCTGGACCGACCACTCCTTCGTTCACTTCAACATCACCAGCTCATGGACTTCTGTCTCCAGTCTGCCCAATGCCCCCCACTGCAGCAGGAGCAAAGTCTCAAAGGACACATGGATCAATGTCCTCAAGACCACCCACCCCATCTCCTCCAACAAAAGCTCCCCATGGGACGCATCCTGTTGGCCCTCAGAACTCGGACCTATTCCTACCCCCACTAACCACGCTAGGAACCTAGGCATCATTCTGGACAACAAGCTAATCATGATGACTCAGGTCAACTCTGTCTCCTCCCCTGTCGCTTCATCCTCAACATGCTTCGTATGACATTCAAATGGCTATCCCAAAGTTCAAGACGCGCCATCACCCAGGCCCTCATCTCCAGCTGACTGGACTACAGCAACGCTCTCTACGCAGGGATCGCAGCTCACCTTCTCCGACTACAGATCATGCAGAATGCTGCAGCCAGACTCATCCTGGATCTCCCTAGACCACGGGTACTCATAGTACGGCCCGCGGACCTTGCAGACATCCTACCTGTGTTTTTTTTTTTTTTTTTTTTTTAAAGTGTCCGCAAACACCGCCGGTTGCAGCAGTGCGGACTCTGAGAGACTATGGGGGCCGGGTGAATTCTTTAAAAGACCATTCACTTGTTAATGAGTCTTTGTTGTTGAGGTGAAATACAACAAAGACTCATTAACAAGTGAATGGTCTTTTAAAGACCTGTGAAGTACTCGCGGCTGTGTGTGCCCGGGAAGCTGTCTCAGCCCGGGCTGACACACGCGGGGTGAGGTGACAGAGGGTAACAGAGAGAGGGAGACAGACAGAGGGAGGGAGACAGAGAGGGGGAGGCAGAGGGTAACAGAGAGAGGGAGACAGACGGAGGGAGACAGAGAGGGAGAGACAGAGGGTGACAGAGAGAGAGAGAGAGGGAGACAGACAGAGGGAGGGAGACAGAGAGAGAGGGAGACAGAGAGAGGGAGGCAGAGAGAGGGAGGCAGAGGGAGACAGAGAGAGGGAGACGGGGGGAGAAAGAGAGAGGGAGACGGGGGGAGACAGAGAGAGGGAGACGGGGGAGACAGAGAGAGGGAGACGGAGAGAGGGAGACGGAGAGAGGGAGACGGAGAGAGGGAGACAGAGGGAGGGAGAGAGGGAGACAGAGGGAGACAGAGGGAGACAGAGGGAGGGAGACAGAGGGAGGGAGACAGGGGGAGGGAGACAGGGGGAGGGAGACAGGGGGAGGGAGACAGGGGGAGGGAGACAGGGGGAGGGAGACAGGGGGAGAGACAGGGGGAGAGACAGGGAGACAGAGACAGGGAGACAGACAGGGAGACAGAGAGGGAGACAGAGGGAGGGAGACAGAGGGAGGGAAACAGGGAGGGAAACAGAGGGAGGGAAACAGACAGAGACAGACAGAGGGAGGGAGACAGAGGGAGGGAGACAGAGGGAGGGAGACAGAGGGAGGGAGACAGAGGGAGGGAGACAGAGGGAGAGGGAGAGAGAGGGAGAAGAGAGAGAGGGAGAAGAGAGAGAGGGAGAAGAGAGAGAGGGAGACAGAGGGAGAGGGAGACAGAGGGAGAGGGAGACAGAGAGAGGGAGACAGAGAGAGAGGGAGACAGAGAGAGAGGGAGACAGAGAGAGAGGGAGACAAAGAGAGGGAGAGGGGGACAGAGAGGGAGACAGAGAGAGGCAGAGGGAGGGAGTCAGGGGGAGACAGAGGGAGGGAGGCAGAGGGAGACAGAGGGAGGGAGTCAGGGGGAGTCAGGGGGAGACAGAGAGAGGGAGACAGAGGGCAACAGACAGAGGGAGACAGACAGAGAGAGGAGGGCGACAGACAGAGGGAGACAGAGGGAGGAGGGCAACAGACAGAGGGAGGGAGACAGAGGGAGGGAGAGAGAGAGAGAGTGAGGGGGAGACAAACAGAGTGAGTGAGACAGAGGGCGGGAGAGAGAGAGAGAGAGGGAGGGAGACGGAGAGAGAGAGGGAGAGATAGAGAGAGGGAGGGAGAGATAGAGAGAGGGAGGGAGAGATAGAGAGATGGAGGGAGAGAGAGAGAGAGAGGGAGGGAGGGAGAGAGAGAGAGAGATAGAGAGATGTGTGTATGCCGGGTCTGGTGGCTCAGTGGACGAAGGCGTCCGCTGCAGGGGCCTGTGTTCAACCTCATGGTCATAGTTTTTTTTTGCTCTAGCCCCGCCCCCCTCCCCCACTGACCCCGCCCCCACCGGTGCGGCCCTCGGCCACAAACCACACTGTAAATTTGGCCCCCGAGAGAAAGTTTGTGAGTACCCATGCCCTAGACGAACCCACATCACCTCCTACTTCAGGCAACTCCACTGGCTCCTTGTACAAAAAAGATGCCAGTTCAAGCTACTGACCTACACAACTGCGGACCCACCTAGTTGAAGCACCGCCTGAACTTCCATCAACCCACCAGACACCTCCGCTCCGCGTCCCTTTCTCTAACCCTCACTCCCCGCATGCGACGAAGCAGATGCGATGGTCACTCCTTCTCCTACCTAGCAGTGAAGACAAGGAACAAACTACCCTTTCATCTACGGACCTCCCCATCTCTTCCAGAGTTCCGAAAGTCCCTGAAGACCTGGCTATTCAGCTAATCAACTGGACACTATCAGTGCCTGGATACCCACACGGGTGGCAGGAAGCGCTCTACAAATCTACAGATTGATTGATTGAACATGGAGTCAATGCCCATAGGCATTGCCCAGTAAGGGCGGAATCACAGTGCATCATGTGACTAGAAAGTCTTCTTGAAAGAAAAACAACCTGCAAACGTCTAAGCCAACACTAGATGGCAGGAGTATGCAGAGCATGCGTATCTACAGCAACACATGCTGAGAACATGTATTTACCAAGAAGCAGATTTTGAGATCGCTTTTACTATGCAGGATGGCAATTTCCAGCCCTCTGGCAAAGGCGCGCTCAAAGGAAGTCTGACTGCATCATTTCAACAAAATACAAACCTGTTGTTTATCACTACAATATAATTTCATCCGGATGTAAGCGTCAGTCACGGGAAGTCATACTTTATTGTAAAGTGTACAAGCACAGAAGCTCACACAGAGACACTCTTGCTACAGTCTGAAAAGAACTTCTGACTTCTCTGTGCCCTTGAAAGCATCCGATGCAGCTCTGAGCTCGGATACTAGTGTAGCAGAGTCTGCCTGCCCTAATCAGAACAGACATTCACTATGAGCTTTGGTACCTGAGGGAGTGAGGGGAGTGATGAATCTGTTACAACAAACTACAAAAAAGACAACTCTTCTTGAAGTCATTCTCCGCAGACTGTCCAGGCAATACAGCTTAATTTCTATTAGCAGCATACGCCAAATGTTGGATTTGTGACTGATCTTATTTAAGTGTGACATTAAAGATCTGTAAATAAAGTAGCAGCAATTTGTTCATAGTCTGACATAAGTGGGAAACCTGTTGGAACTAACTCCATTTTCTTTTCTTCTTGATAAAGAGTGCCTTTCCTGGTTCCCCCATGTGATTTTGGAACGCTGTTCTCACCAATGTTAGGTTCATCTTGGATTAAAACCTTTACAGTTTAATATAGGATTTGTGCTATGTTCTTTTGGGATTCTAACTCTGCCCCTAAATCTTTTCTTTAGATGAAAGCTAACTGCAAACACATAAGAAGTCCATAAGGAGAAAAATGTCCCACTACGGGCATAGGAATATCAGATCTAAAGTGGTCTGCAGAATTAAGTTAGAGGTAATAAATTAAAAACTTAATGAGCAATTACAGAAATGTAGTTGGATCTTTATGATACCAGGGAGAAAACCCATCACTGTAGCAGGGGCAGCCAAGGGCAACTTTATCACAATGTAGAGTCAGACAGCAGGGGTCATTGCGCACTGTGCAATTTACCCCTTAACTGAGACATGTGCACACTCTCCTACATGACTAATGAATTGCTGCTGCTTGAAGCCCACAGCCTTTCAGGGTTGGTGGCTTAGAGGACACTGACTGACTGATAGCACCAGCAAGGGCCTCCTCAAGAAAGTGGTTCCAACCAGCCTTTTGTTACGTCAAGCCTACGAGAGAGCACAGTTGTCTAATTGCCAAAGATCTATTTTGGGATTACCTGGACGTTTAGCTTGCTTACCATAGGTTGGCTTTATTGTCACTCCCATTTGCTTGCTTCTTATTTAATAGCTTTCCATGCTGCATCTTGTAAATGTTGTGTTTGTCTCCCCAATGAAGCATAGCCTCTTTACCATCTCTTTGAGTGGCTGGCATTTATACCCTCCACTAGTTTTTCTTTTAGATTAAGCACTCCATGTGATTGCATGTATTTTCCAGCTGTCTCCCTCATGTGCTTCTCTACCCCACGCCGTGCTTGTGTTGCTCTCTCACCCTTGTGCTTCTCCCTTTGTCCCAGTGTTGTTCAGCATCACCCAAAAAACACAGGCAAAATCAACAGGTCCCAAAGGTGAGACCTAACGGCTCAGCTAATGCTCGTTAAGGTACCCCACACAGAAGCATCCATTTAGATGGGCAGTGCATGAACAAGTCTAGAGCAACAGGAATCTTGGAATGTTCCAGGCTCCACTAGACTCTTCTAAGTTAAAGGCAGACAAGCAGTGAGACACAGCAGTCCAGAGTCTAGACTAAGCGAGCAACTAATTTGAGAGAGGTGACATTGGTGTGTTCCACCTCAGAATCTTTACCACAGCGACAGCAGATGGTGTACATCCAAATCAGCATTCAAAGAAGAGCACAAATACTGATCCCAACTTAGCTCAACATATGGGCAATCCATAGGGTTGTCCTGTATTAAGGGACACCAGTCAAAAAAGGTGCATCTTTCCTTAAAATGCTTAACTAGTATTAATTTGAAGGGGGATCCCTTTCCATCACAAAATATGTGGACTGCATCATGGCTACAATGCATACCGGGTGTAATCAAGGGAAGATGGCAACTGAGAAGTGGACTGAAGAAGTGAAGGACTTAAAAGGTGCTGACATTTGCTTGAAGCAATGGGGGTCCTTTTTAAGCCCACTCATACAAATACAGCTTTTCCATTTACTCTATTGTTTCCAAGACAGTCATCAAATGCCAGCGCTTTCTTCTTGCAAGGGAACACTTTGATTTTGGCTACCAGGTATCTTTGGGTTTTCATTCTATCAGGGCTGCTTAAAAATGCAGGACCAGTGGTGACAGAATGCACACATGTAAAGCAAAAATGATGCAAAACATAATTTAAATGCTCTGACTCAAGTTACAACTAGCCGGCTGGACCCATTACTTTCCAGAGAGGATTACCTCATGCCATGAGATGTTCAAGGAACCTTCTCAAGCCACATCAGGTTGCATTTAAACCTGTCCGGCTCTGCCTTGTAGAGAAACTATTTAGCCATTTACAGTCAATAAACATGAAAATGCTTTAGCAGCACAGCCACCTCTTGGCCCTCATTCTTGCAGTGATGCTAGGGCATCATTGAAACCTCTGCAGAGACTTCTTGGAAGGTTGTAAGTGAGCCCTGGTCTGCATTTCTGGTACTTTAGGAGTGAACGTCTGATCTTTTCTTTTTGGACCTGAAGGGCGCACTCCATGCTCTTTGATCTCTAGTCCTGCAGGATACATACCTGCCATGTACTGTTAACTCAGCTGCACATCTACTTTGCACTCGGCAAGACTCACTGCCTTGTCTGGTCCTCCAAGAAGCACTGGCTCTCTACACTTTCTCTACAGGATGGTTACATGCCATAATCTGTTTTTGCAGAAGTTGCAGCCTACTATACGTTCTGTTCCTTCAGATAAACACCTTGCTATAGGTTCTCATAGCACCAAGGAGCATTCCATGCTCTTTGCTCTTTTGGGTCCAGGCGGACATAATCCATATTATCTGTTGCTCCAGGCCTTTCTCCCTGCTTTGTACGATCTGCTGCTGCAGGTGAATTCCCAGTTTTGCACTCACTGTTTTTGCAAATAAACTCCCCGCTTTGCACTTGCAATTCCCGCAGGCCACTCTTCCTACTTTGTGCTAAATGTTTGAAGGATGCAATCACTTAACTCTGCTTGGGGTGCTAGCTCCATATACTCACTGTTCTTGTGCTTCCTTGGTGTATGCAGCAGTGTTCAATATCTTCCTGATCCAGTCGCAGATGGTAGGAATTACACTTGGGCAGTGAGGTAACCCAAAGACACCTGTAAGATGCAAGAGGGGCACTGAAAGCACAGACCACAGACTGAAAGACACTCACTCAGGGTTCAGGAAGCACTGTGGATGAACTCATCTACAGCAGTGCTTCCCAAACTTTTTATTACCATGACCTAATTTTTATGACTTTGGCGATCCGCCTAGCTTGAACAGACATGGGGGACGGGGGCACTTTTAAAAGTAATAGTAGACATGCTTTCAAAATGCATCAATAATATACTCTTTACAATTTTTTGTGTTCCTCTCTAACTGCAATGGTTTGTAAATGTCACAACCTTGACCACGCCCTTCAATATGACTTTATCAGACTGTGACCAAGATATTGACCTGCCCATAAAAGTGCTAGACTTCTAAACTACACTGAATCTAGAACACTTTTCACAGTGGGGTGCTGGCATGTGGCATCTGGTCACTAAAATCACAAGGCTTCTGAGAAATCTTGATGCTGATACCAGTGATTTTAGCAAATTTGAAAAATTCTGAATGCATCAGAATGTGGGGTGTGTGTGTGTATGTATATATATATATATATATATATATATATATATATATATATATATATATATATATCAGCTTTATATAGCGCAAGCACTGCCAAAGGGCATTGGAGCGCTTCACATAAGCACCAGATTACATTTCATATGGTCAGATTCATTTTATTTTAAGCACACAAGATTAAGTGATTTGCCCAGCCAACGCTGGGACTCGAACCTAGTTTCCAGAACCAAAGTCAGCAGCTCTGGTCATTAGGCCACATCCATATTTCTCAATTTATGTGTGAAAGTCATACACAAGTGACTACTGTGTATGATCACATATAGTGAGAGCATTCTCTGTTGAAATGTCTTTGTGAAGTAGGAAACACAGCAGCAAAAAATACTGGAACCTCCACCTGAAGTCTTTCTTGGGAGTGTTTGCAAGGGTTTGTTTTAAATCTGGGCAAAAGGAAATAGTTCAACACTTTTGCACCAGTGATGCTGGAACAATTTTCCAAATGTATTCAGCAGGCGAGTGGTAAGACTGTATGATGTAGCTGGTGGTGTATTTTGGAACACATGGCTACAAATATATTATTAAAGCATCTTGCGACGGAGCACCGTCATATTTTCAATTGAAATGGGCACTAAATGTGCACAGACATACAGTTGATAAAACTATACAGCACACAAATAATAACATGAGGAAATCAGGTTTAAGTGAATATTTATCATTTGCACATCAGCAAAAGTGTCTTGATTTGGTTTGATTCCATTAAACTCTATGTTTCGATCAATTATTTTTAAAAGTGCTTCATTTTGTCTCTTCTAACTGCTGATATAGACTAAAATATGTGTACAGTTCATTTCAAAGTATAAAATTTTGGTGCGTGTTACAAAAAATGACATCCTACTTCCATTCCTTTCACATTGCATGCACTTCAACAAGATTGTCACATAGTTTGTTTTAAAAAAACTCCTCTCACTTTGCAGGCTGAGAAAAAAAATAAACACCAATCCCCATGTTAAAAGAATAAGCTGCAACTTGTCCAAGACTCAGACGGACATTTGACCTCCGTCTTTAAAGCACAGCAAAAGTGAGAAGATAAATACAAAACGTTAAGGCATCTTTATTTATTGCTCTTATGCGATCCACCAGAAATGGTCTGGCGATCCACTTGTGGGTCATTACTAAGGCTTCCAGTTTTCAGTTTTTACTGATTTTTACAGATAAATACAGACAGAAAACCATCTATTTTCTTGTCTGTATTTATTTGTAAATATGGTCAGATACGGAAAATACGTTTTCTTTTGGACGATATTCACTACTATCAGTCATGAGTGCTAGGTCAATAGCTGTGAAGATTGATAGGGAGGGTAGGTAAAAAAATTACAAACCTAATCAAAAGCTTAAATAACTGCAACAGTACAGCTGGTTAAGCTGCTCTATGATGCAAGTGGTTTCAGATTACTGTATTGTGTCGTAAATGGCTAAAATCCCATTGGACAATCAAACCTAAGTAAACATTTGTCGGTTAAATAAATGTGGAAATATGCCCATTGGAGCTAAATTTTTTACACTAAGCACAAAATAAATATGGATAAATACAGATAAAATGACTGAAAAATAAATATGGATAAATGCAGAGGGAAATGACAAAAAAATAAATACCATAAAACCGGGAGCCCTAGTCATGACCCACAGTCTGGGATACGCCGATCTAGAGCTTTGACCATACTGTACTCACCATAGAGCTCTAACCACTTTGTAACACCTTGCCCAAAATGTTCACAGCACACTACAGACCCAGGTCTCAAACTACACCTTAACTGTAAGGACCTTCAGTGGTGACCATACTAACTGTTCTGACCACACCAACTGTAGTTACTGCAGGAGACTGGTCTTATTACCTGCACTGATCTCATACATAACTCTGAGCAATATGTAACTAGGAACATTTTTTATCATTACCAACTCTCGCTCTGGACGAGTGAAAGGGCCACACCGGGTTGTCAGTTGTAATCAATCCCCAGGGCAACCAAGAACAAAACTGAAATCACATTCTTCGGGTAGTCTCTCTTCTCTCCAGCTTCATCACCTAAGAATCATCCAACAAGACTAGTGTGCCACCAAAAAATATATCTCATGATATTTCTGGATATCAAGTGACAAACTTAGTGATGGTGCTATATAAAATGAAAATAAATAATTGCCTTTCTCAGGGCTCTGACTGCACTTTACGATTACTATTCAAGAACTTTAACTGCGCTTTAGTTAATGATATGCTGAGCACTCACAGCAAAAAAATTGTAGTAGCCCCTAAGTCCAATCACAATTTAATTATTGAGCAGAGATCTAAACAAACTAGGTTTGGACGAAATAGCGCTCGCCATACTAATTACTGACTACAGTACAAGTAATCGGTTAATCATAGGAAGAATCAGAGATTCATTCGGCTTCCATTGGATATAGTCAAAAATCAAAGGGGAATGTATCACACAAAACCAAAGGGGATGATGGACGGAGTGTTGAACATTGCAAGCACTCACCCCCAGTCAACTGATCTGGGTTTAATCCATCATCATTCTTTAGCTCACTCCGCCACCCCAGTTCAGACATGGCCATATGCAAATCAGTCTGACCCTGTGCCTCATGGCAACAGTCCAGCCCGAACTGCCAAGCCATGTCTTCCCTGGACCGGAAACAAGCATCCTGGGACCGGTTTCTGGCTTACAGCCGTCATCAGCCAGGCTATCTTGAATCCAGTGGCAAAGTATCACACATCCTGTTCTTACCAGGGTCTAGGGTAGTATCATCATTGGGTCTTTTATCACTTGAGTGCTTGGTTCTCCAAGTGATCTCCTTATCCTCCACCAGGAGGTAGACCGCCTGGTTTTGCGACAGATGTGAAAAGTAAGTGCAAAGGTGTGTTGTGATGAGTGAGGTTAAAAATGCCTCCTGTCCTCAGTTAAATCTTTTATTTACCAAGGATGGGGCAAGGTTAAAAAGGTGAATTGGTGGCACTGTAGTGGAAGTGTCAATGTCCCACTGCGCCCGATTGTAGGTCTTAATAGGTCGACATGTTTCGGCCCTTGGTAGCCCTCACGGGTCTGTGGCCATCTTCAGGACCAAATCGAAGTAAGCTACATTATAGGTAGCTTATGGAGGGTAGGCAAATTTACTCACCCTGCTTCATCACTGAGCCCATTCGCTCATCTTCATGTATGGGTTATAGAGGTTCTACTGTCTATTACTTACAGTGGAGACAATTTTGACTCCTACGGGGTAGAGAGGAAGGACTCGTTCTTTACGATGTTTTGTCTGCGCTTGCGCTGACTCTTCCCTTCGTGCCCCCGGGGGGCATAATGTGAATGAGGGTCTTCACCATAAAAGAACCCTAGTCCCTGGTAAGAACAGGATGTGTGATTCATTCCCCTTTGATTTTTGACTACAGTACAAGTAAGCCATGCTATTGGTGCACGGAGAATTCAGACTCTTCTGCAGGGGCAGGAATAAGCAAAGCTACTATTGCATTACCTTGGTGCTGTCCTCCAATCGATATCAAGTTGAACATTGGAGGAGATGGGCACTTCTGAGCTACAGCTCTCCTAGAAGAAAACGAAGTTACATGCGAGTGAGATCCGAATAAGAGTGTTAAATTCCCAGTGCAACACAACTACTTTAAAAAGGTCCAACACTTGAGATACCATATGGCTGAATGTAACTTAGATTCACCTTTTCCAGCCCTTAAGTTCCCGTTTACAAATCACAGCTTTTTAGGTACCCTAGCAGCATCAAGGCATTTGGTAACCATATTCTACACTCTACACTACATGAGTCTTACTCACAATTGACACTCTGCTAGTAGGCCAACTCGCTTACCTCCCCACACCACGGAGTGCTAGTCTCCCACTCCATTTCATCTCTTCTCCGACAATCTTCCAACATAAAATACAGCCACCTGGCAGTCAGCCTTACATTCTACTCAGCCCCTTACCAGAAATGTTGTCTTGCATATTGGCTCCCGCAAGCCCTCCCCTATACTTAGAGTATTACACCCTAACATTATACATCAGGATGCAAGAGTCTACCACCTAAAAGGTCACTTCCCTTCCTACCACCAGTGATATGCTGTATACCACTGGTAGTTATTCTTACACACAAATTTACCATACACCCACACAGCCAGTCTTAAGTTCACACCTGCAGGCTCAACATTTATTTCTTACACTCTATCCTCTGCACAATGAAGTGCCCATTGTGCACTTTATTGAGATATCACGTTACGGGTGTCAACTTCCTATGGTAGTCACCTATCAGACCTTACAGCTGGTGATAATTCCGACCCAGCGGGTCCTAAAAGGCCACTTTTAAAGCTTGCACGTCCTAGACACGGATCGTACGGTGCCGGAGAGAGGAGCCACGGGGCGCACTCGCCTGAGGCTGGTTTGCGGTGAATGGAGCCGCGTTTCCCCTTTGGCAATACTGGGACATAAATATAGACATTCTGGACTTATACTTGTCTTGGCATATACAGCCTAATTTATCTGTGAAAACGTTGTTCTGGCCTGAACTTACCAGTTACAACAGATCCGTGTCTAGGACGTGCAAGCTTTAAAAGTGGCCTTTTAGGACCCGCTGGGTCGGAATTATCACCAGCTGTAAGGTCTGATAGGTGACTACCATAGACATAAGCCCTGAAGAAGTCTAGGGTTATACACCCAGTGACGAAACACGTGTTGGCTGGCCTGTGAAGCAACATACATTAAACCAACATTTGAAGAAAAGAATCTACTGTTGTCTTTTGTTAAACAACGAATATTTTATGTGTTGTTAAAACCTATTTGCGTGTGCACAGGACTTGTTATCATTAGTATAACTTGGATCTAGCGTTTCTTAGGAAGAATCAGCAAACTGCATACCTGCTTACAGCAAAGCTATGTAGTTGTAAAAAGTCAGAAAGGTAAACATGTTGCATCAGCTCCTCTTCCCCCGGACTTGGGGGATATGAGCTTTCAGTAGAGTGCGCGATGCCGCAGAATATCTGGTAATCAAGATCTTCTCTGGCAGCATCTTGTGCGATAATCTGGGGCAAAGGACCTCTCCTCCCAAGTAGTCAAGTGACAGCCCTTTTATAATGTATCTTATCAGAGATTTTCAGAAATAACTTTAGGAATGTCCAACTTAACCTACGTGCATCAAAATGCTAATCTTAGACGCATTCTTCTAAACAAACAAGGTAAAAACACGTGAATTCAGACTACACTATTTTGGCTATTGTTCTTGGCTGACCTTGAAATAGAGGTAATAATGCACTCGCCCCATACTGATGTCGCATCTTATGGATGTCATCGCCTGAGTGACCTGACACTTTCACATGTTCTTGAAAAGATAAGGACAGACAACATCTATTTCAAAGGCAGGCATGGTGAATCTAGAAAATTGAGTCTCAGTCTGCTCAAAATGGAGTTGGGCCTTACGGTCTTCAGATCACTTGAAGCGGATTGATATGATACTACTGACAAAACACCATCTGCAAGAAAGAACAAGCATTGGCAACCCAAAGGGTCTTAGTAGCATTGTGATTTACAAGCCACACCCACTGGCTCTGGCAACATTTGAAAACAACATAAGAAGTCAACAGACCCGCTTAACAGCAGTAGTGGCCTAGCAGCAGGGAAGAAGTGTTTTGCAGACTCTCTGCATCAGAGGAGAGTAGCTGCCAGGAGAAAAGTAGAGCAAACCCACTGGGCATGTAGAAAGTAAGCAGAAACCAATGGCAGGGAAGAGGAATGTTAACTCGTTAACTACTGGACCTTCTCCATCCCCCACCACCCCAGAGCTGAGCCTTTTTTTGGCTGTTTGGAGTAGTTTGCACTTAGGGCGCCATAACCTTTTTTTCTTCACAAGGTATCCATGCCAAATTTGTGTTCTTTCTTTCCAATGTCCTGGTGCAGGAAGCTGGCGCTGTATATACTTTACCAAAATTAGTTATAGTGTGCACAGAGTTCAGTGGAAACCCAAAGGTAGGCAGAGGTATAAGCAGTAGCACCTTACTCTCCATTTGTGGTAGTGTGGGCGCGCAGTAAGGCTTTATCAAAGGGTAGTGTTAAGCATTTGTTGTACACACTCAGGCAAGAAATGATATCACACACTCAAAGACTGAACTCAGACCAATCTTGTTTGTATAAAAAATATTATTAAGTTATTTTATTTCTAGAACCAAGCCAAGCCTGGTGCAGGTAAGTGAAATAAATGCTTTGCAAAATCTTATGCAATATTGTACAATTGAATTCAGGTTCAAATGCAGTTGAATGAATTACAGGTAAGTTACTGTTTCGAAATTACTTTTCAGTTACTTTGTAAATTACTTTGTGCGTTACTTATTGGATTACTTTTCAGATTACTTTTGCTAATCAGTGTGATATGCCTAGATATCACACAGAGATCTCCTAGACAAAAGGTAAGTAAATCACTTTTAGTATATTTACAGTTTTGTCACTGTTCCATACAAACCAACTCCACACTTAGAATAGTTTTCGAGAAAAGCAGTCAATGCAATCCTACGGAAGAAAATTGAGTTATCGGTTTACAGGTAAGTACAAGTTTGTGTGGAGTTGGTATTCTGAGGTTAGAACCAGGGTTCCCCCAGGGTCAAGGATGCACCCTTGAAACACCCTCAGCGGCATTAGGGCGGCTGGTTGCAGAGTGCTGAGGCCCAATGTTATCCAATGGGGGATAGGGGCCTCCGGTTGGTGGCTGCTCAAGAGCAGGCCACAAGGTTGTGGGAGCAAAGCTCCTGGTGTTAGGCTCAGGGCAAAGGGGGATCCGAGTTAGCACCCAAAGTACACCCACAGCGGTGCAGGGGAGGCTGGGTGAAGGGTGCTGGTTTGGAGTTGGGTGCCCTGTTGATTTCAATGGGGATTCTCCGGTTGCAACAAAGACTGCAGGCTCGGGGACGAAGATCTTCTGGAGGTGACCACCGGTTGAAAAGGTATGGTGAGATGCCTGGGGATGCTGGGACACCGTCGGTTGGGCCACCAAGGCCATGGGGCTTTGGGTGCAGGGGTGTCTTTAGGCGTCGGGATTTCCTTACCAGCTCCGGTCGCGGTCGGGGCGATCCTCCAGAAAGAGGCTGCAGGCTTCGCTTGGAGATTCGAGGCAGGTCAGAGATCAAAAGATCTCAGGTCAGGATCGCCGGGGAGACCTCCTTGTGGTGCTGGGCCACTCGAACTCAGGCCATGGGCATCGGGTGCAGACTCGCGGATTTGGCCAGAGCCAGAGTCTGTGGGTGAGCAAATCCGGTGCTCACGGGAG
The DNA here is from genome assembly GCA_963921515.1 of Calotriton arnoldi. Lineage (NCBI taxonomy): Eukaryota > Metazoa > Chordata > Amphibia > Caudata > Salamandridae > Calotriton > Calotriton arnoldi. The sequence continues at coordinate 238,478 of CAWUFW010006181.1, read as the reverse complement.
ACAAAGTCTTTCTTGTGGAAGGCAGGGCAGGTCCTCAGGGTTCTTGAGGTTGCTGGCTGCAGGACAGACTGGAATTCCGAAGGAACAGGTTCGAGGTGGGGACAGGCCGGTAGGGCTGGGTCCAAGTCAGTGGGCGTCCTCCTCTTCTTAGTTTCAGCATGGCTCTTCGGTCCTTCTTTTCTTCATCTTGGTCGGTTCTTGTCTGAGGAGGCAAGGTTCAGGGTTGCCCCTAAATACTAGATTTAGGGGCGTTACAGGTAGATAAAAGTTGGGACCAATGGGTCCCTTCCTTGGGGTGGGTACACCCCCTATTATGCCATCCTTCAGTGGGAGGGGGGCATATGCCTCACTCTGGTTGGCTGGGTCCCCCCATCTGCAAGATGGCGGGGACTGAGAGTTGTGCTTCACCTCGCCTCCCCTACCTGAGGGGTGGGGTTGTCAAAGGTGGGCACACCTCCCTTCCTCACTTGGTTTTCCCGCCGATTCTCCCGCCCAAAGTGGGGGTCAGAACCGGAGGGGGCCAGTTGCTGGAAGCAGCAAAAGGCCTGGGGAAGCTCACAAAGGCAGCAAGCCTTTGAACCTTCCCCTTCGTGGACCCTGCCCATCCTGGGGGAGGAGGCTTGGCACCTCGTCCCAGGATGTGCATTGTTGCAGACTCCCGAGAGCAGCAGGCTCTCGACCCAGGGGTCCAGAAACATGTCTGGTGGTGGCAGCTGGCGAGCAGCCACTCAGCCCGGACACTAGTGTTAAGTCGTTTTTTCAGGGGGCATCTCTAAGATGCCCTCTGAGTGCATTTTTCATTAAATCTCACACTGACATCAGTGTGGGTTTAATATGCTGAGAAGTTTGGTCCCAGGGCTGTGGAGTTCGTAATGACAAACTCCCAGTACCATATACTCTTAATGGCATTACTGCACTTACAATGTCTAAGAACTGGCTTAGACACTGTAGGGGTACAGGGCTCATGCACCTGTACCCTCACCACTGGTATAGTGCACCCAGCTAGAGGGGTGGCTGACCTATGCCAGGGCAGTGGGTTGTAGGCATGGCACACAGGGATGTGTGCCATGTCGACTCTTCACTTTGTTCTGCACCAAAAAAAGCAGCCTGCAAAGGCAGTGTGTGTGTGTGTAAAGGTACAGGGCCTCTAAGGGTGGCACAATAAGTGCTGCAGCCCTTAGAGGCCTTCCCTGGCCACAATGCCCTTGGTACCTGGGGTACCATTTACAAGGGACTGACCTGTGGCCAAAGAGTGCCAATTGGGTTTTGTTTTCAATGCAGTTTAGGGAAAGAACATAGGCCCTGGGTACCTGTTTGGCAGGAACCCAGGGCACACTCATCAAAGTACATCAGCAGTTTAGCAACCATGCAAAAAGAGAGCACTTTCTTACACCTGGGGATTCTAAAAGTACCCAGAGTTTGTGGATTTCCCCGGAGGAAGCGGAGAAAATAGGCAAAATATAGCAAAATTGTGAGTTTTTTTTTATAAAATAGGAAAAAGGGCTCTGGATAAAAGTGTCTGGTTTTTTCACCTAAACATGGCATCAATGAACGGGTTGATGTGCTAAAGTCACCATCTTCCCAGCTTTCAGGAACATGCAGAGCTGAATAAAAAAAACTAACTTTTTACCACAGTTTTGGTATTTTTCAAAGAAGTAGCCCATTTTTCCTATTTTATGTGCTCTTAACCTACTTCCAGTTTGCGGTGGACCCCAGTGTGAAACCCATCGGTGATCCAGAAAAGCTATAGATTAATGGAAGGTAGACAACATTCTGAATTCAGCAAGGGGTCATATGTGTAGATCCCTCAAGGTTTTCCCAAAGTAACGAACTGTTGAAATAAAAAAATACTGAAAATAGTAGGAAAAAAAGTGCCATTTGTGACGTTTTCATCTGTAACTTTTTGTCACGATGGGTGATTTACAAAAGCAATATACCCTTACGTCCACTAGACCCTTCTGGTTGCGAGGATATATAGGGTCTGTAGGTTCTCCAAGAACCCATGGTATCCAGAGCCAACAACTAAGCTGCACCGTACAATGGTTTTTCATTGTGTACCAAGTATAGACCAACTCAAATGGTGAAATATGTGAAGTGAAAAATGGGTACCAAGGAAACCTATGTATTTCTGAAATATACACAAGGTAAGGAGTTTAGGAGCAGTGGTTAGTCGTACATCTCTGAATTTGTGTGTGTCCATACTAGCATACGATTTAGAGGCTATTTTTCGAAATGTCTTCTTTCTTACACACTGGCTTACATTTGGAAGGCATAAATTCACTGAAATCCAATTGGTAATTTCTGTGAGGAAAACGTCTAGAATCTGCAGGTTGTCACACATTTTCTACCATACAGCATCCCCCAAGTCTCTCAATAACAAGCATTGGCATAGCCAATAGGTCTCGCCTTTGGGACCTTATAAGTGTTTAGCCATGCAATAGTTGATGTTGTTGCACCAAGGATATTGTGCTGCATAACTAAATACTTATAAGGTCCCAAAAGCGAGACCTATTGGCTATGCCAATGCTTGTTTTGTAAAGGCGCCCCGTGAAAGCGCGCATGATGCGCTGAATGTTGCAGGAAAGCATGTCATGCCTGCAGTAGGAGAAACGCATTAAAGAAAATAGTGCTTACAGACTAAATAAGACGTACCGTGTAACAACCGAAGTAAAAGGGCCCGTCCTCATGGGAGGTTACAAATGAAGACAAGGCGGTACTAAGGAGGGACTAACAAGCCTATTAATGAATCAGAAGCCAGCATTTATGAAGGACAATGACACAAGCCAATGACAAATATGGTCCAGATTCGGTCATTTATTATTCACGGCTCTGCAAAGAGCACCCCATAATGCCCTTTGTGGGCTAAATTAAATGTATTAGTATAAATGGTGGTGTCCTAATCTGGCCAGGCACAAAACCAGCATTTTCCTAAGTATTGTGGGAGGTTGCAGGAAGTACAGCAGCCCCGCAGAAATACTTTAAGAAAATAAAAAATAAAAAATCAACCTTATATTTGCTGGGGTCTATACAACATGATCAAAGGAAAGGCTGATTTTGCTCTTCTGCTTGGAAACGTAGGGACCGCTTGTAGTTTGTCTCATGGCTGCATTTTGTGGCTTGAGGTGTGTAAAAGAAAGTCTTTTATGTGTTCAACATTGTTTGAACTCCAAATGCTTTATTTAAATGTTCATTGACTGACATAGCAATGACCCCTTGACAAAATCAATGGGCCTGCCTTACATATATTGACAGTAACTTACATTTGAAAAAAACCTTAGAATTTCCCTGGAAAAAAACAAAAGTTTAAGTGATGTTACAGTTAGGTGACAATGTCAGTTGCAGCATAACTTTTTGAACTGAAAAACACAGAAATTTACTAGCAATAGTTGACTAAAGTTACTATAACTCGCGCCCTCGCCATGCCCTGTTTATACCCTCAAAAGTAAATCCCTCATGACATGCTCTAGGACATCACTGATAACATCACTTCTGGCGTGAGGAGACACTTGTCAATTCTAGAAGTGTCTATATCCTTCGGGACTTTCAGTTTTAAGATCTGCGTAATTGTAACATGTTAGGTTGAATAAGCTGATGTGATCTGGTTATGGGGTAGAGAAAAGGTTGAAAGGGACAGGAGAGAGGATGGCCCCTTACAGGAAGAGACAATGAAGTTTGAGGAGCTGATGTGAACAGTGGTACTGACAACACACTTTGAATGGCTTTGAGGCAGGAGACGGCCTGCTTTGTTTGATTTTATGCCAATGATTTCTAGTCTCAGTAAAAGCATTTGGTAGTGACTGTTGTTAAAGGCTGCTGATTGGTCCAGGAGTAATACTGCTGTCACTCTGTTACTGCCCACTGTTAGTTTCAGGTCCTCTCAGAATGATATCAAGTCATTCATCAGCCTATGCAGAAAGCAAAATAATGGTCGGAGAGAAGATTGATTTCCTCATCAAAGACCAATCAGGGAGACTACTGCTCTTTCCATTAGTTTTCCAAAGAATATTCTTGCGGCGATTGGTCTGTAGTTAGCAAATCTAGCTTGTATCACGGGGTATGCTTTGTGGTTTTATCTCAGTCAGTTACTTCATGAGCAAGAGCTACCCAGACTACGTTTCCATCAATCATCACAGATGTAGCATAGGGCATTCACATTCAAAGGATTAAACAGGTCTCCTTGTCTTTCATTTACAATAAACATCACTAGTGTCCCTTCCGTGCAGAACGTGGAAGCCATCTGTGCACTTGGAAGGTGCTGGTTTTCACACTCTTGATCGCTTGTTCAGCTGCAAAGTGAATCACTGAATGGGAGAATTACTGAAAATGTGATTGAAGACATTCTTATTCTAACTGATGTTTTTAGAAACTGCAACACAAAATGTTAATTTGGCTTCAGAACAATACATAATAAAAATGACGTGTATCAAAAGTAATATACATCTGCTCTTGCACAAAGATATATGCATCTGATGCTTACAGATTAAACAAAATTAACTCTGTATTTAAACACTATCACATTTTTTCACATTCTCTATTTTTTCCTGTTCGGACATTTCTAAGTAATAAATTGTGCCCGAGTTTCAGCACGCAACTACAAACAAGCACGTGTGTACCAGTCAAACCAAGGCTTAGGAGATGATTGCTTTGAGGAATACAATGTCAATTACTTTACCTTTTGGAATATTTAATACCTAAGTGAGGTAAAACCATAGCAGTTAAGCTAGGGCTTTATCAAAGAGAATTCTTCCACTAAGGACATCCATTTCTAATTCAACAGTTTGCGGGTCCTCTTTTAAAAAAAAAAAAAAAAAAAAAAATAGTAGTTGCCGGAGGGACAGGAGTAGACAGCATCTGCCTGAGGCATTTTCTCCTGGCTCCAGCCTAGTACCGATAGACGAACAGACATCGGGCCCACACAAGACCACCATGCTAGCCCGAGTGAGAAGCCAGAGGGTTTAATGAGGACACCACTACAGCTCCAAGCCCCAAAATTCTGGACCCAAGAGAGAGAGACTTAAATCCATCAGTGCAACAACAAACGACTGTAGCATCACTGCTCAGTTCCAAGGGGGAGGCATAATATTTGTTTACTTGTAGGAAACCGTGTGACTGTGGTTTTAGCTTGCAGAGCTTTTTCTACTCTCTAGCCTCTAGCAGCAGACCAGAGAGCTACAAATAATTTAGACTTCACCAGATTGCACCTTCCCAGCAAAGGGCAGAATGGGGAGTGTGTGTAGGAGCACTGGTTGCCTCGGTCTCATTGTCATTGCCTAACAAACTGAGCTACCAACCTGCACATGGCCCTTTCCCTATGTATATTTGGGAATGGCTCTGGTTCTCACAACACAGCGCAGTGACTTTACTTGGTGTGCTGCGTTGCGTGATATCTTTGGTAAATCTGGGACCAACTTTATAGGAGGGAGACATAAAGTAAAAGCAAGATAGGCAGAAAGAGAAACAAAAAGATGAGGAGAAAGGCGGAGGATGAAGGAGAGTGAGTGTGGCATAAGGAGCGATAGCAAAAGAAAGTGAGAGATTGTGGACGAAAAATAGATAAAACAGAGTGATGAGGGATGTAGAAAGAAATGAGCAAAGAGAGAGAAAATAGAAGCAGAAAGGAATAGAGGATCCAGTGAAAGAGAGACAGAAGCAGAAAGAGAAGAAGGAGGAAAATAGCAAGAGAGGGAAAGAGGAAGGACGAGGCAGATGTGATATGGAAGAAGAGAACGTGAGAGACTAGTTACGTGGCGGAGTTTGCCCTAGTTTCGTTCGTGTTGTGGCTCTGACCCATGCTAGACCCCCGTCTTGTCACTAGCTCGGGGTTACCCCTGACATCTCTGGCTTGCCCACCTCTCTGTGACCATAACTAAACTTACACAGTCACTGCCGCTCCCACATATGCAGCAGCCCCTTGGGGGGAGCGCTTCACCCGACATGCTAAGCACAGCTCCTTGGCTGCTTTTCATGTGAACGCCTCCATGGGATATACTTTAGTACCTTGGTGTGTTATAATTTCTCACCACAAGAGAGCGCCAGAGACCACTACAGAATACAAACATTTTAGGAAGGCGAACAGGACCTGGGCTGGGAGTGCGAGTTTAAATAATTCTGGAGGAATGCCGAGGTTAAAGTAACATCTGATATTGGATTCTAGGTAAGCCACCATAACGGACTTATGTGAGCCTGTTTTTTCGGTATACTGTGCCTGGTCAGTGATTGGATGCGCTGCAGTCATTCGTTCAGGGATAAAACCGCTGGAGGGTGACACCGTAAATATTACCACAGTGCACGGCAAACTGAATAAACTCTCATATTTACATAACAGACACTGCTATTAGCAGCTGAAGGGGAGTCAGTTTACGTGTTGTGCAAAAGGGAAAAAGGCAAACCGCAGTTTATAGATAGACGACAAAAAAAAGAGGCTGAACCCATCGAGCTGTGTCACTGTAAACAAACTACCTCCGTCCGCACTCTTCTTTTAAAACAAGTAAAATAAAACATATGGCTTGGAAGCGCCCCGCTGGTGCAGTGGCATGTCTCGCTGTTGCGGTTTGATTAGCTAGTAATGCTGATATTTTGAAGCACATAAAAGAACAAGCATTGGCCGCGCGGCCGCGAAAGTGATCGCGATGCAAGCAAGACGTGCGGCCGGGAGACGCGCTCTGTGGTGGGGGAGGGGGAGGAGCAAGTGAGATTAAAGCCAGATGGCGCCTGGAGCGATGCGAGGAATGCGCGTTACTGTGCGCGTACCCGCACGCTCTAGGCAAGCCAAAAAAGATGTGGTCGCATTTCTAAAAGCCACTAACTAAATGTCTCGCCCAGAGCAGCGCAAGCGCTGGCTCAGGGCGAGACCTAAAAATGGTACCTCACTTGCGTGGGTGGACCGAGAGACCATGACAAAACAAGCATTTGCAATGCAATAGGTCTCGCATGTGCGAGAGTTCGAGCCATTGATATTGTAAATGACAATGTGTTTTATCTATGTGTTTTGTAGTGGATTAGATGTATATGGTTTGGAGTGGAATTATGTGAGTTGAATTGGAACGGTTAGTTGCGAAATAGTGTGGGGTGGAATTGTGTGGTGTATTTGTGTATTGGAATTATGTAATATGGTGAATAGATAGGTGTGAGCTGCATAGAATAGATGGAAAGAAAGATAGAGAGGAATATGTAGTTTGTGCACGAAGTGGGGAATGAAGTCTAGCTAGAGGAGCAGGAAGTGTGTGAGAAAAAGAGAACTAAGGGGAGAGCAGGCCAGAGATGCATAAACAGGGAGCGCCTGTGTATGTCGAAGAGAGCTTAAGAAGGAGGAGAGTGTGGGTTTGAGTGATGAAAATGTTGATAGGGCACAGGAAGGAAATTGTACTTGAAGATCTGAAGTGAACTAATATCAGAGAGTGGCGGAAAGAGTGCATGAGAGCGAGAGAGTGTACGGGAGAGGGAGGGATGAGTACGAGGGGCACCCCAGAGGGGGGGCGGGCAAGAGATGGAATTTTGCACTGCGCGAGATGATAGAGGAAGGTAATATGTTTGACCAGGTAGAATAGAGAGGAGACAGGGAGGGGGAGGGATAAGCGGGGGTAGTGGAATTGCGAGATGAGAGGGGGTAGTGGCAGTGTGAGGGAGAGATGGGGCAGTGGGTGTGTGGTGGAGAGATGATAGGGTTGGTGGAAGTGCAAGTTTGAGATGTGTTTTGGAATTGTGTGGTACGATGTGCTTTTGAATTATGTGGATAGTAATTAAATGGTATGAACTTCAGTGGAACTATGTAGAGTGTGAATTTGTGTGGGTGCATACACAAACATTACACGGATGGGAGTCGGCAGGGGTTAAACTTTCAAAGTTTGAAAGTGCTTTGATACACAGCTGTCTGGGCAGAAAGGGCCCTTGGCTCAACCTAGATTTCTACTACCACTTAACCCTTGTTATCTTCGTACTTCATGTCAGCAGCCAGGCAGGCCTGCTGCAATGCAAGAGTTGTATGGGGAACTACAGTTTGGCCAAAGTCCCCTCTTTAAGGTAAGGGGGCGATAGAGGAGGGTGAGGTGGTAATAAAAGAGCATGACAGAAGAACACAGACATGGGGTGAAGTAGAAGAATGGAGGGGAAGAGAAAGGAAGGAAAAAAAGAAGAGTGGATGCTGGGTCAACGAAGAATGGATAGAAATTAAACAAAAGGAACAGAAAAATAGATAAAATGAGGGCACATCGAAGAGCACGAAAGATAGAAGGGCCGTGAGAGGACAAAAAGCTGCGAGTCTACAAACTTGCCCCGTTAATACAATACGCTCCATATTTAGGGCGCTCAGTTCGATTCTGCATGGCATATATTTTCCTTCTTGGAATCACACCGTCGAATGCATTTACATTGTTGAGTAACAATCTAGAAACCAGATCAGCCCGGAAGAACATGCGTCCTGGGGCACATATTGAATATAATTTGTGGTAATATAATTTATGGTATAGTGCTTCAAAGGCCACAGCAAGCTGGGATCCTAAAGAAACAATCAGCAAGTCCATAGAAGTCACTTCACAAGAAAAGCTCATAAGGACGGGAAACATGGTCTGGGTACACTCGGAGACCGCTGTCAATTAACATTACAACCCTTTATAAAGTATACAATATTACTTTTTCCAGCATAACCAACAAAAATATGGCAAAGATTTCCTAGTATCGGACTTCAAACATAGCTGTCCAGATGACCCCCAGGGATTAGCTTTCTGCCTGCAAAGTAAACAGAGCAGGTAAGGCGCGCAGGACAAACATCTAGGCCTGCGGCGGAAGCAGGGCGCAGCCACCCATTCCCACCCAATTAACCAGTTAGGGAGCAGCTGTGAAGGCACCCCCAGGGACCCGCCAGCACCAAACCGCGGCCGGCCGCAGGTAGAGCTGCAGGGCGCCAAAGTGGAGACTGGCACAGACTGCGCACACTTCAGCATGCCTTGCCCTTGGGTTATAGTGTGCCTCCAGAGAAGCCCTCTTCCCGCCCTTATACACTCTAAACAAGCTGCCCCAGTCACAAGGAATGATGTTAACCCTATTCTGTGTAGAATCTTACAAATCAATATCCGGTAGAAGCCGGAACTCAATCATGTATCCGAAGACCAAAACACAGCCACTAGACCACCTCCTTGAATTAAAGAACGGCGCTATTCCCATTGCTTGGCTCTCTGCAGTATTAGACAAGTATTACTAAATGCGCTCTTCCCGCCTTTTCAGAATGTGAGCCCCAGGCTGCATGGCCCCTGCAGATAATGCGTTCTGTTACCTTGTGTAATTTCTTCTGAGGCAATGCACAAGTGCTCAGATATTGAAGGATTTCAACACAACTTGAAATAAAATAGTATAAAAGTGCACTCGTGTGTCTTAATCGCATGCGCCCTCCCCATAGTTTAGTGAAATATGCTCCCTGTTCCTGCTAATTTCATCTTCAGCAGTAAAGTGCAAAAGTTACCGTTGCACCCTACAGTATTATTTCATAGTTCGGCGCAAGGGAAATGGCAGGACTGTGCAATACAATCACACCACGGAAAGGATCGTCAGAGCACGTCTGTGATACGGTTAATCTTCGCATCGAGCAGAGGTGCAACTAGGGCACTTGGAAAAGAAAGGTGCGCGGCCGCTATTGTTTAAAGCGTGCCGTGCTGCCAAAAAACACGTTTTAAAAATCAAAAGGTGCAAATCGGTCGAGCCGTGCATTCTGAAAATATCACGCGCGGCCGCCATTGCTTACTACTGCGCTGGGAAAAAAAACATTCAATGTTGAAAAGATAGAGTTGGGCGAGCCGTGCACAACAAAAAGAAAGTTGCACATCGCCATTGTTAAAGTCCAAACATAGCGTGCTGCCCTGCAAAAGAAAAGAAAACAAGCCTGGCTTTAAAAGTGGTGCGCGCGCGAGCGCCCGCCGCGGCGAAAGTGAAAGCAGCATATGTTTCCAATTAACGCGACGCGGCAGGGAAGGGGCGGAGGAGCGTTCAGACAGCAAGCGAGAGGAAAGCCAGATGGCGCCTGATCGGGCGCTGAAAGCTAGCGGCTGCGCGCGTGCACGCGATCGTGAACGCAAGTTGGAGGCCAGCAAAAGCGTGGGGTAGCACTTTGAAAACCCACTTACTAAATGTCTCGCAGAGCAGCGCATGCGCTGGCTCAGGCGAGACCTAAAAAGGCCCTAAAGTGCTTTGAGGAGAGATCTGCAATAGGGGTAGTTGCGTGATCTGGTGCCGGGCTCGGCCGCCACCCATGGAAATCTACCAACTATAGACATTTTTTAAAAGTAGACAAACAGAGGATTCCCGGGTGGTGTGCCTTGTGTGAACCCACAAGGTTTTCTTACCACAATACCCTGCAAACTTTGCCTGAAATCAAGCATTTTCCTTACATTTCTGTGTTGTAAACTTCCCAGTCTTGCCCCACTCATGCCAATAAACACACTGCACCACTTGTGTGGTTGGGCCTAGTGCCCGCGATAGGAACTGATTAAACTGAGATCAATAGGAGTCTCCGCGCAAGAGTTCCCATTGACCTTGGTATGATCCGTTCCTGTTGTGGGCACTAGGCCCAGCCATACAAGTGGTGCAGCGTTTTTATCAGCACAAGTGTGGTAACAGTGAGTGGTAGCAATTTTGTGGATTCCTCCTGATTCTGGAAGTTTCCATCACAGAAATGCAAGAAAAATGTGTGATATTAGGCAAAATTTGAGGTTTGCAGGGCATTGTGGGTAAGAAACCTTCATGGGATCCATGTGAAGCACACCACCCTGGACTCCTCTCGATGTCTAGTTTTCCGAATTGTCTGGGTCTGGTAGTTTTCTCCATTGGCGGCCTACCCAAGCCCAAAAAGTGCAGCCATTCACCATGGCAAGAGGGAAAATATTGGAATTTATGCCACTCTCCTGGCCTATATGGAAAAACGACACCCACAGAATCAAATGTCCTCTCTCTTGCCTGTGGGATGGGATGTTATAGTTCCCAGGAGAGCAGAAAGACTGTTGAGGCTTTAGGGGTGACGGTGGGGCCTGATGTCAGGATGGGTCAGACCTACCCCATTATTATTATTTTTCTTTAAAGATTGTCATTAACTGGGCTTTCTGCCCCCGGGGGCAACTTGGGGGCAAACTCCTTCTCTGCCCTTGTGGAGGCCAAAGTACTGGTTTGTTCCCTGTGGGGTGGAGGTGTGACTATTGCCAGAGTGCAAAGCCAACGCCACTCTCTTTTGCCCCAAATGCAAAATGCCTGGGGTCTAGTGGGCTCTTTACGCCCCTCACACCAGGGGACAGATTTGAGTTACCCTCCCCACCTGGGACAAACATCCTATCTGCCCTAGGGGGGTTGGGTGGCGACAGAAAGACGCTATTACCCCTTCTGGGGCAGGGGCATGGCTCAATGCCAAGGTAAGCTACCACCTCCTTTTGTTTGTTTAGGTGCCATTTTGAAATCCCTGGTGCTTACTGTGCTTTCTGCCCCCTTCAGGGGAGGGAGGATTGGGGATGAATATCCCTATCTACCATCCGGGGGGGTGGGGAGGGGGAGAAAGTCTATTGGGACCTGGGGTGGGGAGAGCACAGGCCCATGCCCAAGAGGACACCCCCCCCTCCAAAGTACTACTGCTTAAATGCAGTCCCTCGTGTCTAGTGGACTTTGTGCCCCACTGAGGGAAGCAGATTGGGGGTAACTGCCTCCATCAACCTCCTATGGACGCATAAAAACGGTTGAGCCTTTTTGGGGGGGTGCAGGGCATCACCATGCCTATAGTGGGTAGACCTCACCACTATGTTTTTTTCCCTGGTGTCTAGTGAACTTTCTGCGCCCCCCCGAGGGGGGCACATTGGGGGTAATTACCCCCATCCGCCACCCAGGAGGGCAGAAAGACCGTCTATGCCCTTTCTAGTGTGGGTTATGGCAATGCCCTTGGTGGGCAGCCTCCACCCCTATGTTTATTATAAAGAAAAATATACCCGGGTGTATAGTGGGTCTTCTACCTGCCTGGGGTTAGGAGGGCGGATTTGGGGTAATCACCCCATCTGCACCCCTTGGGATCAGAAAGACTGTTCCATGTATGTTGAGTGTGGGAGCAAGGCCATGCCCTGGTGGGCAGCCCCACGCCGATATTTTTATTGATATAAAAAGAACTGGTGTCTAGTGGGATCGCCAGGCAGAAAGACTGTTGCGTGTACACTGGAGTGGGGGCATGGCCAAGCCCAGGTGGGCAGCCCCCACCCCAATATTTTTATATATAAAAAATCCCTGATTTCTAGTGGGTTTTCCTCCTTCCTGGGGGGGAAGATCAGGGTAATTACCCACCTGCATCCCCAATATACATGTGTAATGAGTTACCTTCATTTTCAAATATTGAATGTTTGATGATTTTCAGATGTAAAATAGTCCCTATGCATCCCAAGGGGAGCCGAAAAGAAACACTGAAGCAGTTATCAGGAAGGCAGTGAGACTACAAAGCTTTGGTAGGACTGATCCAAGATGTGTTTGTCAAAGTCTCAAGTCAATGGCGTTAGGAGGACATTCCAGAGCCCACTATATCTATATGTTGTATACTTAAAAAAAGAAAGGTCTTGTCTTACTCCAGACCTAACAAGTGAGAGGCATAACAATCAGAATACCACCTCAGTCTCCTAGTCTGAAAGTCTGACTGGTCCAATAACTGTTTCTTAGAAAGAGGCAACACAAACAGGTACCACCCAGGTCACACTGTCAGAGAAGAGTTAGTATGCAGACATACCACCCACACACACATAAGCACTTTCATAAAAGAGCCACATATTAAGGTTTTTCCTGAAAAGCACTTTGCTGATGCTCATAAGAAGCTGAACCAGGGGGACTTCCTGAGTTTGGAGATCAAGTAGCTAAACAATCGACCTCCAGCTCTGGCTCCCTTAAACCTGGGCAGAATTGCTAAGTTGAATTTTGCTGACAAAAGGGCCTGGCTGGCACATATACCTGAACCATGCTCCTAGGAAACCTAGAACAGGTGACTGAAAAGGCCCTATAGGCAATATATAGGCATTACATAATACCTTCATTGGCTAGCTGTGGAAAAGCTTTTGACTGCCTTTTGGGATACACACAGACGATCTGCCCTCACTCTCTGTAGTATGGATATTCTTATGTGGCTTCTCCACAGGTAGCCTGTGAAGTAAGGGCAAGTGAGAGGAGACCAATCAAAGTGTGGGTATATGCAGTAGCAGCCCGGAGTGGCATTTGGATTGTCTGCAGCCTCTTAAGGGAAGACTGCTTGACCCAAAGAGTGTTGCTATAGGCCAGGCGAGAGATGATAATTGCCTTGACAATGGTCTTCTGCGTTTAGTCTGGTAGAGCCCAAAGTTTTTTCTTTACGCAGCACAGTAGGCCAAAGCAATACCCGGCCATTTTTTGAATTTGAAGGTCCATGTTTGACTTGCTGTCAAGCCACATCCAAACATCTTTAACCACAGGGTTGGAAGAAGGGAAAGCGCCAAGTTCATCTGGTCACCACACCAGAGACCATAGTGCTGGTTGATTTGCAACAACAAGCACTGCCGTCTCCTCTCCATTAAGCTATAGACAATTCATACCCATCCAACTGGAGACAGCAAGGAAGCAAACTTTGAGGCGTAATGTGGTGACTCCATACTCGGGAGAGAGAGAGAAGACTAATTGAGTGTCATTCGCGGAACAGAGTGCTGTCTTATTCTTAAACGCGGGGGCGCACACACCATGGTTTGGGAGTATCCATTCAGCCCACCGGCCAAGTCATAATATGTCTTTCTCCTAGGTTTGTCAATTCTAGAGGGTAGATTACTGAGTGTTCTATTCCTAAGAAGGTGGGGTTTGAGAGCTCATCTGCTCCCACGCCACACATGTATTAAACAGGAAGCATGCAATGCTCAGATGCAGGGAGTTACTATGTACCCTCATACCAGACACAAGTAGTGAGCTCCTCAAAGAGTTCACTTGCCAAATAATTTCCTGGGTCACCAACTACTGCAGATGCTCATGGCAGATGCAAGAGTCGGACTTCAGCCACTTCACAATCATTGATTAGGAAAGGAATAGAAACTATCTCAGAACATTAGACAGGATTCTTGATGAAAGGCTTGAGTAGGTATTCTTGGAACACAAGATGTACCTTCCTTGAAGTTAAATCTTGTCCACACAAAGATCCTTATATGCAGTTCTCCACAAACAGGAGTTATACTAATACCGAATATCACAAATGTTGTCACTGAGGAATCATATAAACGAAAGATGTCAGCAAGAAGGGAAGAAAAATTATATTTGAGAGGAGAACTGTGAGCCATCGTGGAATAGGTGTCTACGGTCACCACTATAATAATATGTATTTAAATGTTGGGAAACCCACAATAACATCTGTGGCAGCAGAATGCTAGAGTCCAGGAGGTATGGGCATGTCTTGTAATCAACCAAAGTGTTTTGTGAGCATGAATGCACATAAGGACACACATCATTTTTCATCTACTCTGTTAGGCACCTGAACAGGGTAAGATTAGATTCAAAGTGATGGTTCTCCCACTGTGGCCATCCAACACAGTGTCATGATACATTGCTAGTATGGGTACAAAAACATCTTTTTAATTTATGTCTTTCTAGACTAACAATTTTGGTGTTATTTTTAAACTTGTTTGTTCTTGCTATTTAGGACAGCTGCAAAATAGGGCACCATCGAACACAATCAGAAGGCTAGGGGGAAGACAAACTCATACTTAACAAAGACGAATGTCCATGTAGTCTGTCCCTCGTCCTAACACTGAATGTTGCACAACACTGGAAGCTTGAGGTGGTATGCCCAAATGGTTCTCTCAGTCTCTTTCAGGTTGTCTGAATCTAGGGGACCTGCAAAAAAACAAGAGGTTCTAGATGAACATCTGCTTGTTTTTTAAGTAGCATACCCCCTTCTCTGTCTCATGCATCTGTTTCTTTTATAAGCTTTCACTGGATATTGAGATGCTGTAAAAATGGCACAGTTATGAAAGCTCTTTCAACTGGAACCCATTCTTAAAAGCTCTTCTTTCAGTTGCCCAGTTATTGCATATGATATTAGCAATAATTGGCAACAAACGTGGTGAAATTTGGAAATCCAGAAACACGTGTCTAGAGATGTACAGCACTAACCTGCACCAACTTTGGTGGAACACTCCAGTAAAATCTCAAGTAAGCATGTATTACGAACTGCATTGACCATAATGCTAAGGGGCGAGCTGTGCTGGGAGGTGAAGCAGTGTGCTCCCACCCCTCCCTGTTTTGAAAAGGCTCCCTTGAGCCATTGAGCTGACGAGCTTGTGGAGATGCACCTGTGCGCCTGCGAGAGGTACTGAGACCTGTAAGGATTGTGGCAGCCTGCTCAGCAACCCCATATAAAATTTGTTTTTATCTCTACTGATGAATTCCAGAAACACTTGTCTACAGATGTACAGCACCAACCTGCACCAACTTTGGTGGAACACTCCAGTAAAAACTCAAGTAAGCATGTATTACGAACTGCATTGACCATAATGCTAAGGGGCGAACTGTGCTGGGAGGTGAAGCAGTGTGCTCCCACCCCTTCCTGTTTTGAAAAGGCTCCCTTGAGCCATTGAGCTGACGAGCTTGTGGAGATGCACCTGTGCGCCTGTGAGAGGTACTAAGACCTGTAAGGATTGTGGCAGCCTGCTCAGCAACCCCATATAAAATTCGCTTTTATCTCTACTGATGACGGATGAAATCCAGAAACACGTGTCTAGAGATGTACAGCACTAACCTGCACCAACTTTGGTGGAACACTCCAGTAAAATCTCAAGTGGCTAACCCAGGACTCTACCCCGGATATTTTAGCGGCACTTCCTTCGGATTATTACATCTTGTCTGTCAATCGGCCTTCAGGAAAGTCTGGTGGTGGTGTTGCCGCTATCATACATAAAAATTATAAGTTTACGACTCTATCTTCCCTCGATCTTCCGGAGGTAGAGAATATTGTCATTAAACTTGATACTAATACTGGGTCTGTTATCCTTGTATTAATTTATCGACCCCCTCAGGCCATGCCTACTTTTCCTCTCTCTTTGAGTGAACAAATGGCCAACCTTGTTATGAATTATGCTAACGTTTTACTGATAGGAGACCTGAACTACTGGTTTCATGATGCCCTTGGTGGGCCACATGCCGTAGAACTGTCTGAATTACTCTCTAACTTGAATCTGGCCCAGCACTTATCCTCCCCTACCCATATAAAGGGACATACCTTAGACCAAATCTGGTCCTCAAACCTTATATTATCGGTGCCCACAATTTCACCATGTATATGGTCAGATCATCACTTAATAAAATTTACGGTTACTATAAATCTTAAACCTAAAACCCCCACGGTAGTGAGAGGTATGACAAGAAAGTGGAGGACTCTTGATAATTCAGAATTTGTCAAAACACTGGCCAATTCAGTTCCCATTTTTAATACTGATGTTGACTCTATGGAAGAGACCATTTCGAACTGGCTACTACTTGCTTGTAATGTCCACGTTCCACTTACTAAATTTTCTCGTGCTCGCCATTCAGATGCACATAAATGGTTTACCACCGAGCTTAAAACACAAAAACTTGAGCTTCGTCAAAAGGAGAGGAAATGGAGGTTACGATACTCTATGGAAGATAAACAACAGTTTCTGTTAGCTCGTAAAGAGTATAAAAAAGCTATTCTGGAAATCAAAGCAGCTTATTTCTCAGCTAGAATATTAAATGCCCAGAATAAACCAAAGGAAATATTTACGATAGTCAATGACCTTTGTAATGCTGAGAGAATACTCCCCAGTCAGACACCTACCCAAGAGCTATGTAACTCCCTGAATAATTATTTCCTGGATAAAATTTCTATAATCAAAGCTAGTATTCCCATTGCTGTTAGTACAGAACATTTGGATAATTTGCCAACTAATTCAGCCACTATGGCTCACTTTCCTAGTATCTGTCCTCAGACCCTATTAGATTTAATGACCCGTGTAAAATCGGGGTCTCCCACCGATTGCTGCCCACCTTATGTTTTGAGGGACGCTTTTTCTGCCCTATCTCACAGCGTGCTTCCGTTTCTTAACGAGTCTCTTGCACAGGGCAAGGTCCCTAGTGCTTTCAAGAATGCTATTGTGGTCCCGCTTTTAAAAAAACCTGGGGCTGACCCCCTCAATCCTTCGAATTATTGTCCCATCTCTCTCCTTCCCTTCTTGGCCAAGATTTTAGAGGCTCACATGGCTAAGAGCCTCTCTAATTTCATTGAACAGTCAGATCATCTAGAGCCACAACAAGCCGGCTTTCGACCTGCCCACTCAACTGAGTCTGTAATTCTTGCAGTACTGGACACTCTGAGAGCTAATGCAGATAAGGGCATTCCCCAGGCCCTGGTGCTCCTGGATTTGTCGGCCGCGTTCGACACGGTCGATCATAAAATGTTGATGGACCGTGTCGGGCAGGCCGGTATACAGGGCACCGCCTACAACTGGATAGGGTCCTTCCTTGAAGGCAGAGCCCAAGCAGTGCGACTTGGTCCTTTTACTGCCTCTAAGCTCACTACTAAATGCGGGGTGCCACAGGGTTCATCCCTATCCCCCACTTATTTAATCTTTACCTTATGCCCTTGATCCACTCATTGAAGAATAGAAAGATAACTTCTTTTAACTATGCTGATGATCTCCAGCTTGTTTTTACCTTAGATTCTCCTGATTCTGTCCTTGAATTCCAAGCTACTATGCTTCATATTCAGCATTGGATGGATCTCAACCATCTCAAACTCAAGCCGGGCAAGACGGAATTAGTGCTGCCTGGGAAGAGTGAGATCTCCTGGGGCCCTCACTTTTGGCCGACAGAATTGGGAAACCCCCCTACTCCCTCTCTTTCTGTGAAAAACTTGTGTGTCACTATAAATGCAGACCTCTCGCTTAGAGGTCAAGTGGGGGCAGTGGTTTCCTCCTGCTTTTTCCAATTGCGAAAGATTAGGAGGATTGCCTACTTGCTGACTCATTCAGCCCTGACTCAGGTGGTGATAGCTCTGGTTCTCTTGCGCCTTGATTTTTCAAATTCCATCTATCTGGGCCTGCCTCTGTTCCTACTTAAACGCCTACAATTGGTACAGAACCAGGCTGCGAGACTAATTTATAAACAACCTAAATGGCAATCCGCCAGACCATGGTTATCTAAACTTCATTGGCTACCTGTCGCACAACGTGCAGCTTTTAAGACAGGGTGCTTAATTTTCAAGGCTTTGCATTGTAGGAGCCCCAAATTTGTCAGCAGCATGATTACGAAGTATGTCCCACTTCGTAACCTACGGTCAGCCCATTCTCATTTACTGACTACCCCTGTCATTAAACTTAAACGTCAGGGTGGATGTAGGTTCTCCTACCTTGCCCCTAAATTCTGGAATTCCTTACCTCTGGCAATCAGGAAGTGCGACAACCTGCTGGGTTTTAGAAAGGTGCTTAAGACCTGGTTGTTTGAGCAAGCTTACGCATAGTCTAGTGTGCCGAAATATTGTTCAAGATTAGCGCCATGAAACCTCTTTGGTGACCGTGCGCTTTAGAAGTTTCTGTTAACATAACATAACATTACGAACTGCATTGACCATAATGCTAAGGGGCGAACTGTGCTGGGAGGTGAAGCAGTGTGCTCCCACCCCTTCCTGTTTTGAAAAGGCTCCCTTGAGCCATTGAGCTGACGAGCTTGTGGAGATGCACCTGTGCGTCTGTGAGAGGTACTGAGACCTGTAAGGATTGTGGCAGCCTGCTCAGCAACTCCATATAAAATTCGTTTTTATCTCTACTGATGACGGATGAAATCCAGAAACACGTGTCTAGAGATGTACAGCACTAACCTGCACCAACTTTGGTGGAACACTCTAGTAAAATCTCAAGTAAGCAAGTATTACGAACTGCATTGACCATAATGCTAAGGGGCGAACTGTGCTGGGAGGTGAAGCAGTGTGCTCCCACCCCTTCCTGTTTTGAAAAGGCTCCCTTGAGCCATTGAGCTGACGAGCTTGTGGAGATGCACCTGTGCGCCTGCGAGAGGTACTGAGACCTGTAAGGATTGTGACAGCCTGCTCAGCAACCCCATATAAAATTCGTTTTTATCTCTACTGATGACGGATGAAATCCAGAAACACGTGTATAGAGATGTACAGCACTAACCTGCACCAACTTTGGTGGAACACTCCAGTAAAATCTCAAGTAAGCATGTATTACGAACTGCATTGAGCATAATGCTAAGGGGCGAACTGTGCTGGGAGGTGAAGCAGTGTGCTCCCACCCCTTCCTGTTGTGAAATTTGGAAAACCCTGGTAAACAATAAGGCTATATGTAAGTGGTTGGGAAGGACTTTTTTTTATATCATACACTATCTGTCAGGTCCACACAATGCCATATAGAGGGGCATTACATAACCAAGAGGGCATAATTGTGCATCCAAAATCCCGAAAAGGTACCCAGAATGCAATTTCCTATGTATCTGCTTCTTTAATGAGAAGCAGGTGATATCCTCCTCATGAATTAAGTTTAATAAAGACCTTTTCAAGAAACAGAATCTGTGATGTGTCTGATCAATGCAAGGCCTCAAATCCACTTTTGTTGTTGTTAGGTGCAAAGAATAAGGATGCTTTGCAGAAGAACAGATTTGAGTAATATGATCTTTCTGTTCTTCTCGCATACTGTTTAAGAGTCTGTTTCTCTTCCTAGCAAAGGAATGCATTCATCTGAATGGGACCACATTTCTGGGTCGAAATTTGATTGCTAGTCACAGTCCCTATGAGGAAGGAGAAAAACTAAGGTTGGCATGATAAAGAAAGGCCATGTGTTTCTGACATCTCATAGGAAAATGAAATAAAGTAGCAATAGTACTAGGTGTTTTTACTTGAAGAGCCCAATTACCATTTGGAACAAAAGAATATAGTAACTGTAGGGGCAACTCATGACAGCGGACAGTGATTCCCTCTCTATATAATGGCTGTGCCGATGCAGCCACAGAATACAAAAAAAACAGAATCATAGGTGCAGTGATGAAGTCAAATGACAATTCCCTTATGATCCCTGTAGAAAACAGTGAAAGCTGGCATGCAGCCTTCCTGGTCCGGACAATAGTGGCACAACGTCTGCAGAACGTATGTGGTTAACATGATACTTTTGAGATAAGGAAGCCACTGAATGCCCTCTTCCTCCTTTCTCGCCAGTGATGTGGCTCCACACTTCCCAGCAGCCTTTGACAGTCTTGAAGGATACATAGAGATGACTTGCCCTCACTCTCTGAAGTATAGACATTTTTATGTGGCTTCTCAACAAGTAGCAAGTGAAGGCATTATGTATTGCCTCAAACACTGGTCCTAGGTTTCTTAGGGGCATGATTCGGGCACATGTGCCAGCCAGGGCCCTTCGTCAACAAAATCCAACTTAGGAATTCTGCCCAGGTTTAATAAAGAACAATTGATAGACAGAATGTTGAACAATGTCAAACATTCAAAGCCGGGCTGATGAGGGGTAATACCCTGAAACCGGTCCCAGGATGCTTGTTTCTGATCCAGGGAGGACCTGGCCTGGCAGTTCGGGCTGGACTGTTTCCATGAGGAACAGGGTCAAGACTGATTTGCATATGGCTAGGTTCAAACTGGGGTGGCATAGTGAGCAAAGGAACGATGGATTAAACCCAGATCTGTGACAGAGGGTGAGTGGTTGAAAAGTTTCAGCACTCCGTCCATCATCTTGTTGTGTTTGCTATGTTCGCCCTAAGTGGCCAAGGGTATGCCCAGACCTGGGTCCCTTGCTCACTGTGCCACTGGATTCAAGCTAGCCTGGATGATGAGGGGTAGTACCCCGAAACCGGTCCCAGGATGCTTGCTTCTGGTCCATGGAGAGCCTGGCCTGGCAGTTCAGGCTGGACTGTTCCCATGAGGAACAGGGTCATGACTGATTTGCATATGGCTAGGTCGAAACTGGGGTGGTATAGTGAGCAAAAGAACAATGGATTAAACCTAGATCTGTGAGTGGGGGTGAGTGGTTGAAAAGTTTCAGCACTTTGTCCATCATCTTTTTTGTGTTTGCTATGTTCACCCTAAGTGGCCATGGGTATGCCCAGCCTGAGTGCTTAATGTGAGCCGGTGGTTTCCGGTACTCGGCACCGGCACTTAATTGTCAGCACCGGCTCTAGTGACAGTCCACCACATGGTGGCGCTGTGTGTTTAATTTTGAAAAGAGTACAACAACTGTGCTTATTAAGTCAATTCGCATTGAAAATGAATAATACCAGTCTCACACCATTAATATAGCTTTGTGTTGCCTGAAATAATCTGAATTATCACACTTGTAGGAGTGCGATGGTTAGGTGTTATAGTGGCACTGTCATTGGCAGCGCTGGCAATGGATGGTGCAGGATGCAGTGGGCTTCTGAGAAGAGCCCTGCCACTTATCTTTTTACAAATTAAGCACTGCCAGACGTGGGTCCCTTGCTCACTGTGCCACTGGATTCAAGCTGGCCTGGCTGATGAGGGGTAATACCCCGAAACCGGTCCCAGGATGCTTGCTTCTGGTCCATGGAGGGCCTGGCCTGGCAGTTCGGGCTGGACTGTTCCCATGAGGAACAGGGTCATGACTGATTTGCATATGGCTGGGTCCATACTGGGGTTTCCTAGTGAGCAAAAGAACAATGGATTAAACCCAGATCTGTGACAGGGGGTGAGTGGTTGAAAAGTTTCAGCACTCCGCCCATCATCTTGTGTTTGCTATGTTCGTCCTAAGTGGCCTAGGGTATGCCCAGACGTGGGTCCCTTGCTCACTGTGCCACTGTATTCAATCTAGCCTGGCAGATGAGGGTTAATACCCCCAAACCGGTCCCAGGATGCTTGTTTCTGGTCCAGGTAGGACCTTGCCTGGCAGTTCGGGCTGGACTGTTCCCATGAGGAACAGTGTCAAGACTGATTTGCATATGGCTGGGTCCAAACTGGGGTGGCACAGTGAGCAAAAGAACAACAGATTAAACCCAAATCTGTGACTGGGGGTGAGTGGTTGAAAAGTTTCAGCACTGCGTCCATCAGCTTGTTGTGTTTGCTATGTTCGCCCTATGTGGCCAAGGGTATGCCCAGAAGTGGGTCCCTTGCTCACTGTGCCACTGGATTCAAGCTAGCCTGGCTGATGAGGGGTAATACCCCGAAACCGGTTCCAGAGTTGAAGGTTGCTCATTCAACCACCTGATATCCAAACTCTGAAATTCCCTGCTGAATCAGCTCCATGTGAGCACTTTTCTCAGGAAAAAGCTCATATTCTGTCTCTTTTAGGAAAGTGTTTATGGGTGTGAGTGGTACTGCAGTAGTGCTTGAAAGACCTTGTTGGGTAGCTATGGGCTTTATGAACCATAAACATAAATGCAACTATGCAGAGAGTTTTCCATTCCAAGATGGTGACCACCCAAAAACATGTTACAACAGCCCGACTGCACAGAAGACAACACTGTCACACTATTTCTGACATGTCATGTATCTTCTTGTAGGTACTTTTGGCCTCGTCCCTTTTTTGTACCAATTTATGTCCCCTCTACCACTTCTTTTCACATATATTTAAAGGGTAATTATATAACTATGTGTATTCTGAATAGCTTTTATTCCCTTGTAGTGTTTTGATTACTACAGTTTCTGCATTGGAAAGTCTGGAACCTGTTAAATATTTCTTTATTAAGCTCAAGTCTATGCTTTTATAATTGGTACACCACACAATTCCAACAAATGAGCTGCCCCCTCTCCCAGCAACTAAAAAAATAGAGTAAGGGTTTTTCATAGCAAACGTTCATCTCTTGTACAGGGTTGCTGCAGCCCAATTTCCCAGTAGACTTGGCCTAGAGTTTGTTAAGCCCATATCAACACTTCTGCCAATAGAAGCCTAGCTTTAAACCACACAACCACTTTACCCCACATCCAACAGACAGAATGTAGCACTCTAGACACACTTGTATGCAAGTTATACATCCGACATTCACTCATACTTTCAAACTAAAAAACTACCATCACAATTCAGCTGTAAGCTTTATGCATAAGAAAGGTGATAAAGACCTCGTTATTTCCCAACAGATACCTCAAGCCCATACCCACATCAAAACACAAAACAGAATCAATAATCCTTACAAAGAGGATAGACATCAACCTATGCAGAGCTAACGCTCATACATCTTCACCCCACTCCACAAACAGGCACAGCTACAAGACCACTATAACATAATAAGTGCATGTCTCTAGTCCCAATGCATGAAAACAAAATACTTTCCAAACACATCACTTTATAAAACCATAGTCTTCCAACATACACAATGATAGTTATCTACAAGCACAAGCGATTCTAGCAATAAAAACACACCTCTGCTTGTGAAACACAACAAAAAACTTTCCACGTAGGCCACAATACAAATCCAAACTTTACCAACCAAGCACAACTGATGTAGGACTGTGCTACTCGTCCATTGACATGGATATAACGCTCGCCACGGGTAAGAAGTGCTACACAAATGTAAATACAATACTAGATACCAGTCTTACACCCTAACCTCCCCAACTATCAGTACAGTACCCAACCCTGATTCAACAAACTTCACTCCTGTAGCTAGTTGCACACCCTTATTTTGCCTTTCCTGGAGCCCATTTAAATCATAATCCCTGGCTTTAAATATTAGCAGGCTCATCCAAAATCCAACTGCAAAGGCCCCTTTCACATCTGCCTTGCTCCCTATAAGTAAAAGAAAGAAGTGCCTGCTATACTGGCTCTTACAGGAATTGTCCTCCCTGAGAGAAGCCCATGGCATTGTAGCCTTGCTGCAAGTTGGGATCCTTCGCCAGCTGCTCGCACACCTGGGCTACTTGCTTGTTCACATTCAGAAAGAAGCTGTTTTCCATGTCCTTGAGAAAAGGAAATAAAAGCAGGTTAGAGTGGAACAAACTCAGCATGCCTGCAGCCTCCATAGATCTCTCCACATGCACAATACCTTGGCGATGGGGATTGAAAAATGATTGTTCAATGTATATCTACCCCACACTTGTTTAATGTACATCTATTCCACACTCATGAAGCTTGCATTCAGAACCACTCAATTTACCTCTGCCACGTTCTTTCCAATTTCCAAAGATAAGACATAAATGCCCGGGATCTTCTCTTCTACCATTTTCTTGATTGAGCCCATGCTCAAGGGGTTGCAGCAACTATCTCCTTTCGAAAGGTAAGACAAAATAACACAGAAGTATTAATTTCTATGGCAGCCTCTGCATGCGAAGTAGTCCTATCGGCATCAGGAAACTAAGAAGCAGTTGACTGTGTGAATAAACAGGAGATGAGGGCCTTACTTAGAGTATGGCAGATGGGATATTCCATCACAAACAAGGCAGCTAACGTGTCTGCTATATTACAAGTGTATTATAGCCTATGGCACTTGCAATAAGGTGGACGGGATATCAGCCAAGTTTGTGATCATTCCTTTCAGCTAACTAAATAAGACCCAGAGTTGTTTCACTACAGCACAGTTCACTGGTCATATTAGTACTAGACATGAGCTATTTATACATTAATAAGCAGAATTGAGCCACTGTTGTGGCATTAAGCTGTCTGCCAAGACATCGAAAGACTGATAAAGAGAGCCACACAACAAATGATTACACGTAAGAATTTGATTATGTGACAAGATCATTAAAATTTTATATATATATATTTTTTTTTTACATTTATAATTGGATCCAATTAATACTTTATTGTATTGGGTGATATACATTAAAATTCAGAATTTTCTAACTTTGATTGCAAGATTTAGGAAAAATGCCCCAGCACTGTTCACATGAGTGAGCCAAGAGACAATCCATTTTTGCTGTTCAATATCTAATTGGGCAATAACATGGCATAAGGAGCATCATATAATCTATTAAATCAAATTATTTTTGAAAATATACATTACAGACTTGTCAGAACTCATTCACTTGGCTACAGAGCACAAGGTGTTGCCGGGCCCCAACCCTGGTGGTTGGGATGGATTTCCACTGATGTCCTGGGTCCCATCCTATTAGAGTGCGGCAAACTGGGGCAAGTACATCCTTCCAGCACTTGATTCTCAAGGTAGTGAAGGCGAGTAGTCAAAGGTACCTCAAGGAGGTAGTGTGGGAAATTGAGAACTCTGCAATCACATAATAGCCATAATAAAAAATGTCCAGCTAAGTGCATTTAATTTAGAAAAGAGAAGCACTTTAATCACACCAAAACGTAATACAGGATATTAAGAAGTAGCTCTACCCCAGAGGACCTAAACGATTCACTACACAGTAGAACAGAAAGCTCTTGATTAAGCAAAGTTGCAGGCTCACTTTAGCTAAGGTGAAGCAGCTTTCCTGTAGTCTGTGACCCATAGGTCAATCCATAAACTTGACTAGGCAGTTCTAATATACGGGTTTCAGATGTTACTCAAAGTCCCACCAAGCCGCTCTGTTTAGCCAATCCACAATAAATTTTTCCCAGGCGTTTGTGTTAGATGATTATTAGTGTGCGTTCGGATCATCCAATCACGGTTGTGTGTGGTAGAGGAAGAACAGCCGGTACACGAGGTAAGATTAAAGTCCATTAATCAGGACGCAGAGGAAGGTACAAGAGCGGACTCCTCCAGGAAGAAGCAGGAACGCAACTGACTTGGAATCGAATCCACGATTAAGCACAAACATAGAATGGGTATGAGGGAACATTCGTAGGGAAAACAGATCAAGGGCAAACATTCCATTGTAAGCTAGAACAGTAACCTGAGAGTATGTACTACACATCTGCTCCCTTTCCAATAACAAGAAAACAAACGTGAAGAGAAAAGAAAAACGAAAATGAAACTTATGAAAGCTTAATAAACAAAATCTTTGATATACCCAGGCGGTCTGCGGCACCTGAGTGCACGAGACTGACTTGACACATTGGGAACAGTACCTAAAGCTTCCGAGACATCATGTTCAGGCATGAGAGAGTCGCCCCCGCCAAGAGCCACACACGGCAATCTGGAGTGAGAGGCTTCCTCAAGATTCTGAGCTAAAACATAACCACTGTTACTCGGAGGAGTGGTCGGTTTACACAGATTAGAATTCTCAACATTTCTTTGATATAGGGCAACACGCCTGAAATTCCAACACTCTCCATTATTCAATATGACACAATGATCCAAAACTTTCTTTACCGTAAAAGGACCTTTGAATTTCGAAAGGCCTTTGCCCACCCTGCCACTTTTGATTTTGACTTGGTCACCCACTTTGAAGCGACAGGGGAAAACAACAGCTTCAGTTTGAATGGGCAAACGTCCTTGTAAGGTGACTAACTATTTCATCCATGAAGGGACGAGCTTCGAGCCCGGGGTTCTGCCCCTCATGAGTTCAAAAGGAGATGACGTACCGTCAACGGGGGGAGTGGTCCGATAGGCCCAGAGCATTTCATCCACCATTTTGCGTACCACTGACCCATTGGCAGAAGCCATTTGAATAATTCCTTTAACTATTTTGTTAGCTCTCTCACATAGGCCATTGCCTTGGGGATTGTAAAGAGAAGTGCGGTGGAGGGAAACTCCGCAATCTTTCAAAAAGGTCTGCATCTCCTTCGAGACAAGCAGAGTGCTATTGTCTGTAATGAGAATAGAGGGGATGCCCTCATCTCTAAATAACTTCCCCAAAAATGTAATAGTACTTTCAGTAGTGATATCATTAGAAAATTCAACAATTAACCATTTTGAAAAAACGTCTACAACTACTATGGCAAATCTGTCTTTTTCGTGCAGCTCTCCCATGGGGCCGATAAAGTCAAGACAAATGCTGTGCCAAGGTAAGCCAGGGTTTTGGATGTGGGCATTGCTGGACCTGCTGCCCATCTTAAGACGTTTTTCGCCTTCTTTACAATCAGAGCAATTCTCTACCCATTCCACTACTTGAGCATCAAGACCAGGCCACCAGAAATGACTCTTGAGGCGATGTTGTGTGAGAGTTTGACCTAGATGGCCTTCGTGGGCTAGAGCTAAGAGTTTCCTTCTGGTGCCAAATGGAGGAATACATTTTTCACCTTTGACCAAAACATTATTGTTATCAAGAGAGAGTTCATCTATGACTTTAACATAAGGTCGAACAGAGACCGGAAGACAACTTTCTCTCCTGGGACCAAACTTCAAAAGTTTGGTTACTTCTTGAAGGGTGTGATCACATAACATTTCACGCTCCCAATCACTAGCATCAAAAGCGCCCTCACCCACGAAGACAGAATCTTGTATGGAAGCTACAGCAATGTCATCGTCACATTCAGAGGTGGAAGAATCAAGAACGGTTCGCCAATCCAGAGACATTCTGGAGAGACAGTCGGCCTGGACATTCCTCCAACCCTGAATGTACTCTACTTGGAATTGAAACTCTTGGAGTTTGGATGCAAGCTTGGCAAGTCTGGCAGAACCCTTGCCAGTACCCCCGGGTGAAAGAACTTTGATCAGAGGTTTATGATCAGTTCTCAGAAGAAACTTGGTGCCCCATAAGTATGTCCGAAAATACTCCACAGCCCAAGACGCAGCCAGAGCTTCCCTCTCGATAACCGAGTAGTTCTTCTCAGCATCGGTTAAAGTTCTGGAGGCAAAGGCAATGGTACGCTCGGACCCACTCGTGGGTTGCGACAGCATAGCACCCAAGCCTGTGGCGCTGGCATCCACCGTTAAGATGGATCTTTTGTTGACATCAAATGGAGCTAGGACTTTAGCATCGCAAATCTCTCTCTTGATGAGGTCAAAACACTTTTGATGTTGGGAGTCCCATGAAAAACCCACACCCCTCTTAAGAAGAGAACGTATACACACAGTTTTGTCAGAAAAGTTTTTGACAAACTTAGAGTAGTACTCTATAAGGCCCATGAAGGAGCGCAACTGATCTTTGTCGGTGGGAGAAGGGGCTTGACTAATGGCATTACACAAATCTTTTTTTGGTTTAATGCCAGAAGCATTAAGGGTATAGCCTAGGTAGTCAATCTGGCCAACTAAGAACTTGCACTTTTCTTTACGAAGGGTAAGACCTGCCTTGGCTAACCCATCTAAGACTATTTTGAGGGTATCATTGTGTTGTTCTACTGACTGGCCGTAAATCAAGATATCATCTTGGAAGTAGATGGTGTTTCCCACTCCTTTGAAAATGTTGGTAACCATACGTTGGAAAACGCTGGCAGCCGAATTAAGACCGAAGGGGAGACATGTAAATTGATAGGTGCCCTCCGGAGTGATGAAAGCAGTGAGGTGCTTGGAATCTTTGTGCAAGTTTATTTGATGGTAAGCACTCCGGAGATCGAGTTTGGAGAAAACTCTGGCCCCCTTCAAGGTGGTGACCAGTTCCGTGATGTTGGGGAGGGGAAATGTGTCAGCAACTACACATTGGTTAAGGGACCTGAGGTCCACACAGAACCTGAGCTTGCCATCGGCCTTTTTGGTGATGACAACGGGAGAAATCCAAGGGGAGGCTTCTACCGGCTCAATAACACCTGATGTGAGCATTTCCTTGATAAGGTTCTTCATCTCCTCCCTGACTACTATGGGCACATGCCTAACCTTGTGCTGAATGGGGACAGAGTCCTTCTTAATGAGTATCTGATGAACATACCCCTTAAGCTGACCTAGCTCTTCCCTAAAGACGCTGCTGGCCTCACTAAGGACTCTGTCTAAACCCTCTTCTTCGATGACCATGACCTGCATGGGTGCCCTGGGGTTGACGATGATGTGAAGGTCGTATTGGTGCACCCACCCTAGAATTGCTGGACCATGTTCTGAGACGTAAATCTTTCCTTGAATATGTCTATGGGAGAAAGAAATGTGTGCTTCAAAATACCCAAGTATGTCTATTGACTCTCCTTGATATCCCCCAGGGGAAATGTCTTTCGGAAGGAGTTGTGCTGTACTCCATTTTTCATGAAAAAGACATTTTGGGATGATTGTGAACTTAGAGCCAGTATCAACCATCAGACTTCTCTCTTGCCCATTAATGACAAAAATAGCTTTAGGTCTATTCCTTCTCCTATCCTCTTCTTGAGGAGACTGGTCAGATTCTATGACTAATATTTTATCATTATCTACATCATCTTGAACAATGTTGTGTACACTGGCTACGCTTGCACGAAATTTGCTTCTACACACTCGGGCGTAGTGCCCCATCCTACCACATTTTAGACATTCTTGTTTAGAAGCGAAACAAAACTTAAGAGTCTGAAGAGTGCGCTGTGCTCCCACACCTATTGCACATTTTGGAATTTGTAGTCTTGGAGAAACTTGTAGCCCCGAGATTAACTGGTTTCCTTTGAAACTTTCTGCTCTTGACAGCGGCAATGGCTGTTTGATCATCATCATCATGATCACAGTCAAGTGACTCTTGAGTAGAGACTTCATTGATGTCGTTGGTGAGAGATCTCTTTTCTAGTTCCTTCATACAGCTTTCTGATTGCTCTACAACGTTAGCTAAATCGATTGCTGTTTTGAGATTTGGATTCTTTGCTGCCCAGAGTCGTTCTTGGATCTATTTGTTATTGCACTGGACGATGAGTTGATCTCTAATTAGCTCATAGGTCATTGTTCCAAAATTGCACTTAATTGACATTTCTCTAAGTCTGGAAATAAATTCGTCAATAGACTCCCCGGATTTTTGATGTTGCGTGTAAAATTTGAATCTGTTCATAACGAGGTTCTCCTCCTTAGCATAGCGTACTTCTAGTCTGTGGCTAGCCTCTTTATACTCATCAGGCATTGCCTGACCATTTGCCTGGAGTGCTTGCGGAAGATAGCGAAACACACGCTGACCTTCTTTAACCAAGGTGCTTAAAAGCAAGGCTTTCTTTCTCTTAGCCGAAAAGTCCTGACCATCAAGAGCATCTAAGTAGTTTTCGAACATGAGGATCCAATCCTCCCACGGTATAGTTGGCTGACCAGGTTGTGCTAGAAAGTTCGGCGGGGGAACAACAGAAACATTAAGAGAGGCCATGGTGTAATAATCTACCAAGAGAAAAATACAACAACGTAGTGCAAACTCAATAAGAGTGTTGGACTTGGACCTTTTTCCCTGAATTTTTCGCTTTTGTGGGAATAAACATGTCATGTTGATGTATCTGAAATGCAAATGTTAAATACTGCGCAATGGTGTACGCAGGTTGATTTTGACCCTTGTGTAAATGTTCCTTTTAAAATGGACGCCATTGCTGTGTGCTTGTGCCTGCCTGCCAGAGGCGGGTTACCAGTCTAGTCGTTTGTTTCCCAGCACCCCAGCTTTTGGAGGGAAGCCTGGCACCCAGGGTGCTCTACACCTCCCCTAAACCAGTTGGGACCGGTTCCCCAGGGAACCTTCCAGAAGCTTCCAGCCCTTTCTGGTAGGTGGGGTGAGGGGTGTATAAATAACGGAGCTGGGATGCCATGTGGTCAGACTGTGCGTGGACTTGATTGCGAGGGGACACTCTGCCAGGAGGTACCGCCGCATGGGCCTGTGTGCTGGCCCATGTGCTCAACTGTACCCCTCTGCTGTCCACCGGGCTAGTGAGAGCCCTTTGCTGGAGTAAAGACTGCGGTGCCAGGAGGAGTGCCACTGGATGGGGGATGACCATTCCCCGGAACTGCTGTCCTGTCTTGATGAGTGCCCCCTGCCTGCTGAACTTTCCCAGCATTGCCTGCCTGCTCTCCTGCTCTAGCGCCCTGTTAGCGCTACAACTGTGCCCTGCCTGCTGGCTAGCGCCTGGAGAAGAAGAGCGCTTTATCTTACTGCCCAGGAGGTGAGGAGCTGACCCCTGCAGCGCTGTGCTACGAGAAGCGCTATATCCTAAGTGCAGGTCCTTCCAGGAGAAGAAGGTGCGTGGGTCCTGCAGCGCTGTGCTGGCCGTATGCTGGGAGGGGATCCCGGCGTGTGGGATGCCCCCTGCTTGCTTGCCTTCGCGGGAGCCCACCCCGCGTTCCTGCAGAGTTGAAAACCGAGCGGGTGCCCACCCCGCGGGTTTTATGCCAATACCAGCGGGTGCCCACCCCGCATCTGGGCGCATTCTCAACTGAAGGTGGGAGCCCACCCCGCCCTTCTGAATTGCCCGAAATCACCGCCGCGAGTCACCGAGGGAGCCGTGCTGAGGCCAGGCGTTGCCCAGCAACCGAGATTCCCTGAGCCGCGTCATCGCCGGGGGCGGGGCCTGCCGGTAGGAAGGAGAATGCGGGAAGCCAGCGAAAGTGCTGCCGGTCGTCGGCGGGGCTCCCGTGGGGGAAGGAGAGCCCTGCAAGCCTCACATCCAAGTCCCGGGTCCCAGGAGGGGGCTCGGGTGAAGTCCGGAGAGGAGAAGAGGTCCCGACCAGCGGGAGAAGTGCTGCGGAGAGTCGGCGGGGCCCCAGTGGTGAAGGGAGAGCCCCGCAGTGCCAGCAGCCGCCTGGGGAGTACGGCGGAGGGGGCCTCGAGGCACATGGTCGGTGCCTGCCCCACCGCATTGCAGTCCCTGTGGATCCAAGGAGCGGAGTCCTCCAGTGAGCCCGGTGAGTGGGGCTCAGCCTTGCCTTGGTGGGGGTGGTGTCGGGGCACGTTGTCGGTGCCCGCCTCCCCCCTGGGTTGCTCTGAGGGCACCGTGGTGCCCGGGTTACGTTTACAGCTGCCCCGTCTGACAGCGGGCAGCTGCAGCGTCTGGGGCAGTTTCTTGTAATTCAGAGTCCCAGAAGAGGGACTCCCACGCCCCCAGGACTGCCCAGTAACTTGGTGACTGCCTTTTCCACAACTGCCCCGCTGGACAGTGGGCAGTTGCATCGTGGGGGCATTTTTGTTGTAAGAGCCCCAGAGTAGGGCCCCCCTCCGGCACAGTGGTGCCAGTCCTTCCTGTTGCGACCCAGCTGCCCCACCTGATAGCGGGCAGCTGCAACGTGTTCGCCTATTTGTTCAGAGGGCACAGTGAGTGCCCAGGCCCACGCTCTGTATTACAGCTGCGCAGCACTTAGTGCCAGCTGCTATGTTTAGGCCAGGGCACATTGAGGAGTCCCAGGAGGAGACTCAGGAGTCCCAGTGGTGCCCGTGCATTGCGCAATTTCTGCTTTCGCTGCAGTGGCAGCTTAGCGCCCTGACATTCTGGACTTAGGGCATTTGAGCCCCTTTGAGAAGGCCAGGGGGCCGGTTTCAGTACGTTGCGCCCCCGATTGGGGCACACGGTGGTTATGCTAAGTATTACCTATGGTGTCTATGCTTGCGAGGCCTATTGCCTCATATGATTATGGCATAATGTGTTTGTGTACCAAGTATGCCTAACCTAAGGTGGTTTATGCTAATGAGATGCCTCATGTGATTCCTGCCCCATGATTATTGCGTAATGTGTTTCATGCTGATGAGCTTGGGGCCTTATATGATTTATACCTAATGTGATAATGCTTAGGTCAGTATGGTACCAGTAGCTACTGGTTGTGTTTTGCATTTACTTACCTAATGCTAATTATAATGTTTCCCCCCGCAGGCTTACAGTGTTGGTGTTCTGCTAACATATGCCTAATGCTCTTTCCTTGTGCTCACAGGGTTAGGCCGAAGGGACTTTAGGCCAACCTGATTTCTACCATGCTAATGTTATGAGTCTACATGTTCATGCCTATTGGGTTTATGCAAATATGATGTTGCTCAGTGCATGATCTTGCCAGAGGTTACTGGCTGATATACCCTGATTATTACTACTGGACTTTCATGTGTCCCTTACACTTACATTACTCCGAATTATATTGTGATGATGTTGGCAGCAGCCCGATTGGCCCTGCCCTGTAAATAACCCCATGTAAATGATTGCTGGGTGTCAGTTGGCACCGTGTTCATACCTGTGATAATATCCTAACGTGTTCTGCATAATACATATGCTGGTTTTTTTCACATCACCTGGTGTGGTCTCTTTTTGTAGTGTGCCTGGTGTGTCGCCTGTGAGTGTGCTGCGCAGATGCTTTACACATTTCCTCCGGAGTTTGGCCCGCCCGCTCTGCACCACGCTACCCGTTTCTAACAAAGAGATACACAGCTTGTAAGGTAAAGTACAATATACACGGCGTGTATATCGCTGAAGATGGTATAATGTTTTAAACGGAGAGTGCTCAGTAAAGTACCAGAAGATGGCACGTGTTAAAAAAAAACATGCTGGGCAGAGCAATGTACTGGCGTGTATATCGCCGTAGAAGTAGAAAAGAAGAAGATCCAAATACCTTATTGCTCGTGTGATAGACGAGGTGCTGACACACTGTGGGCGAGTGTGTCGCCGGACAACACACCAGCGCTAGCCGCTTAGTGGCTTCTGGGAGACATCCAACGTGAAGGTGTAAACACACAATGGGCATGTGTGTCGCCGGAAAATACCTTGCCGAATACGCAGCCTCTGGAGAGCGTCGCACGTCGTGAAGGTTAGGTTATCATAGAAACAAAGCTTGGACCAAGAAAATGGCCGCCGACGTGGGGACGCAAATACTTGCGTGCAGACGTTGCGTACTGACGTTTCACTGCAAAGTGAAATACGTCAGTGAAGCGACGTTGTCTTGGGTAGCCTGTATCCGTAGCAATAAGGATGACGCAGACGAGGAGGTACGTCAGTAGCTCCCGTTGGATCAATGCGTCATCCGTATGCCAGACTTTCCTTATTTTTCCGGGTCTCGGAGTGCCAGAAACCAACAGGGAGGCAGCGGCACCTGTCCGCTCTTGTACCCAAACTAGGACACTGCGTTGGCCGGAATCTTCTGTAGCTCGGCTCGGAATCTTCAGCAGCTCGTCTCGGCTCAGGAGTCAACCTGAAATTGACCAGTCTGGTCTGCACGAAAGGTGAATCCCAGGAAGTCGCCAAGTTGTGGTAGAGGAAGAACAGCCGGTACACGAGGTAAGATTAAAGTCCTTTAATCAGGACGCAGAGGAAGGTACAAGAGCGGACTCCTCCAGGCAGAAGCAGGAACGCAACTGACTTGGAATCGAATCCACGATTAAGCACAAACATAGAATGGGTATGAGGGAACATTCGTAGGGAAAACAGATCAAGGGCAAACATTCTATTGTAAGCTAGAACAGTAACCTGAGAGTATGTACTACATTGTGCAATTTGTCTTTGCACGGGGCGAGCAGTCACGCTCTCAGTCACCGGGGCTCATCACTGCGACTCCTCCTCTTCATGTCAGCCGGTATCGGATGCAGAACCTAGCCAAATGGCACACGGCTTCAGCACTTGTGATGTGGAATCCATTCCCTCTGGTCGTAGCGCTGAGATGCAGCCCTTGTGTACAGCGAAAGAAGAGTCAACATACAATCCCAGTCTTCCTCTGAGATGGTCCCAGAAGCGGGCACTCAGGAGACCGTTTGTTGAACAGCATGGTCTTTGAGATCAGGAGCCCCTCAGGTTCATGCAGTTCAGCTCCGGACACACTCCCTTGGGCACACTGGTTCTTCTGGGTGCTCTTCTCCCAGACTCCGTGACTAGGCTTCTTTTCCTCAGGCAGACAGTCACTGAGGGACAAGGCACTCTTCTTTTACCCTCTAAGCAAGCAGGCAGGCTCACAGGTCTCAGGCAGACCCACAGCCTTTCAAGCAAGACATGCAGCATCAGGTGATGTCACCTTGCTTCTAGAAAACTGGCTATCGGCAATACCCAGTCCTGGGTCACAGCAGGTCTTCACGCACTCTATGGAATACTCCCATGATTGGTTAGTGAGCAGGCTAGAACCAAGAGGGAAGGTTTAGGCCTCACTTTTAAATAGAATTTCCAGACAGAGGATGTAGTTCCAATATCTAAAATTCAGGAACCGATTTGGGGGATTAGGGGGTTCATTCTCATTACTACCCTTTCTTCAGTGCAGACAATTATTTGTGTAAGATGATGTCTCCCACAGTAGGTAGTGATGATGCAAAAGTACCCATAACATGAGTACGATAAGCGTCAAGCTCTACATCTGGCTGTTGTCAACCTTCCTGGATAGGCCACTCAAGGGGGGCAAAAGACCCATGCCCTGCCTAGAAACTTCTCTCCTTCTAACAACGGAATCTGCTAACTTTCCACAATCATTACCAAAATGGCAGTGCTCAGGAAGGACTAATCAGCAACCCCTTCCTATATAGGTCATATTTAATTTCTAAAGGCAGCCATCTCTCAATCGCTCCATCCTTTAGTGTCTGTGGGTACACCTTCTAGCTTAGGACTGAAGGCAGCCACTTGCACTGTCTGGGGAGGCTGTACTAACACCTCCATCTTGTGCCATGTTACCATGTTCAAAACTGATCCCACTGCCTTCCACCATACCAGCATACATACATTTGTGACCAAAATGGAGTTCTGCTAGCAGTCATCACATGCACGACATGCACTCAAAAAACACACATACACGGATAGCAAATCACAGAAAATGGTAATGGTGGAATACAGGGTAGCACATCAGTTATATAGCAGTATCTTTCTAACAGAAACTAATTTTTTTCTTATAATCACGTACTAGTGTTGGTGCCACTCAAGGTAATATGATACATCCCGCTACCACAGATGTGACCACATAGAAGTACCAAGGACTCCTATGCTAACTTAAACAACACGATTTTACCTCGGCACTCTACAAAAATATATACCATTCACATTGAATTGTATAGCTAGTCTATATGAATTTCTATGTAGCAATTCACAGGCAAGTAAACCAAATTAGTCAATTTGAGCAAAAGAGCATCATTTAATGTGTTGACATTATGAAGTAGGATTGCCACATACTTGCACAGACTGTTAATAAACCTTTATAGAAGGACCAATGCGGGAAGACACTCTTCAAAAGTGTACCCTTCCCGCAAGATCGTTTTCATTCATATTGTATATTTGGATGTTATCAAATTTGAAGTCACCACAATAAGAAATGAAATAATGTCAACACATTAAATGACATCTTTTGCTCAAATTGACTAATTTGGTTTACTTGCCTGTGAATTGCTACATAGAAATTCATATAGACTAGCTATACCATTCAATGTGAATGGTATATATTTTTGTAGAGTGCCGAGGTAAAATCGTGTTGTTTAAGTACACATACACGGATGTCAGCGCAGGTTATGGGCATAACACGAGCGGAACTTTGCACAAGCGGGTGAGACTGCAGTTGTTAGGGTGGTGGTGAGGAAATAAAGGGGGCCCCCTGGTGCCTCATGGCCCATGGAATGCATGCAGGGGGGCACATGGTGTGCATGCACTCCCTTTCCTGAATGGCATGGACTTCATAGTCCATGCAGTGCAGGAACAGGCTTTGACGTTTTCATTGCAGTGCCTTTTTGAAAGGCACCACCGTGGGCATGCCAAAGGACCGCTTGCCAGACCAGGAGAAAACTCCTAATCTGGCGGGTGGCGTCGAGTTTGGCGGTGTGGGGCAGTGGCATGCCGCCCAGCTCCTGCACTGCCAAACTCTTAATCAGGCCCTAAGTGTGATAAGTGATTTATCAAGGATGTGTTTTTTTAAGCATGTACTTAACAAAAATGTTTTATTCTGTTTTGCGCTTTAATGGACTTAAACGTCTAAATAAAGCATTTACTACCTTGTTCTAGTGCAGTGCGTCGAAAACTTTTTAGACCCACTTTTTAGTACAAGAAACGTTCACAACCCACCTAGCTTTAATGGAGGGAATATTTTTTTAATGTAACTAAAGCATCATGTGGTAGCGCACTGTCATTTAAAGACAACACATCTTCCATTGAAATGGCCACTAAATTTGCACAAACATAGTTTTACTGATAAAACTATATCACACATAAGTGATGTGTGGAAATTGGGTTACACTGAATATTTATTATTTGTTCATCACCAAGTAAAGTGTCTTGATTTGTTCTGACCCTATTAAAATCTTTGTTTCCATCACACTTCAGAATTAACAAAAAATGTGTTTCACTTTTGTTTTCCTAACTCCTGATTGTGTACAGTTAATTTACAGGTATTTACATTTTGTTGTGCGTTAAGAAAAAAATGACATCCTACAGCCTTTCCCACTTTATATACCCCAGCAAGAGTTTCACATAATTCACTTTAATTTCTTTGACTGAAGAGTGAGAGGAGTTTGTAAGCACCCGTCCCCATGTTAAAAAATAAGCATCAGCAGAAAACATAGCCTGACATTTGACCTCTGTCTTTGAAGTGCAGCAGATGTGACAAGATACTAAAGAATTTAAAGGAATCTTTATTTATTGCTTGGTCGTTCGCGACCCAGTTTGGGAAACACTGGTCTAGTAGACTCCCCTCCCCCACCGGATGCAGATTTGGGGCAGCCTCCCTCAGAAACTGGGGGGGGGGGGGCAGAAATATACTACTGCCCCTCCTGGTGTAGGGGTATGCCTCGATGTCAGGGTATGCCACCCCATCCTTCTGTTTATTTTGGCACCATTTTGAAATGCCTGGTGTCTAGCGGGATTTCAGTCTCCTCACCCGGGGAGGCAGAATGGGGCAAACCTCCAATTTGCCCATCTGAAGCAGCCCGAGTTGAAAACGTGCACCAGGGGGTCCTTTTCAAGCCTCCCCAGCGTCAGCCAATGGCTGGCTGACACACTGGGGAGGTACTGCGGGCGTCGGCCAGCACACTCAAAAGGTTAAGGCAGCAGTAAAACACATTTTCAAGTGTATTCTCCTTACATTTACTTTTTAAAGTGTGTATCGATCTCCTGTGTTGCTTCAGCATTTACCCCAGTATCCCCGTTGGTGTTTCACACCCCAACCTGCCCAATTAAATCAAAAAGAAACAATTTTTTTGTGCATTTTCTTTTACTAACTTACTGAGCCAACTCGGATTGGTAACTAAAAAGATGATGCAGGTGTACGTATCAAAGTCTTTTTTTTTTTTTTTTTTAACTACAGCTACGCTAGCCTCGCTTAAAACCATTGGCAAAGCTAATAGGTCATAAAGGCAATACCTATTTCCTTTGCCAATGCTCGTTTATATAAGTTTGTGTAGTATGTGTAGTTCTCCTATGTAGCAGGCGACACTGTGGCCCTTCAGCACGCACCATAGATTTCATATTTGCGGCCGTCCTGGTTTTTAGTTTGACAATCTGATCACCCTATTTATAATTCTTTTTTTGCAGCGTCGAGTTGAGGGCAAAGGATTGTGTGTTTGTGAGATGTGTATAAGTGGTTAAAACGCCGTCCCGAGCACAAGCCTTTCCAACTTTTCGCTTTATCCTTAAAACATCCTGAAGCACATAATCGAATTTTACATCCTCCACCTTCAAGCTACATGTTTAAAGTTTCAATGGAAGTGACGCAAGTCAAAAAAATGAAAAGAACCAAGGTGTGTATACGTGACCAAACGAGGCTCGTGAAGTTAGGAAAGCTACTACTACCGTTCACCAACCAAAAGAACTCATAAGCCCCTTCACCGGAGGTTAAAGCACTCTCCTCAATTGAGTCATCATCAGACATATAAAAGTTGGACACTACCACGTGACCCGGAAGAAATTCCTTGCAGTCATATGACTGGGGTCAGCTGATTTTTCCATTTACTTGGGCTCGTTTTAATCGTTTTCAATTCCCATCCCAATCTTTCATACTCCCTTCCGCTTACCCATCCCGTGCCAAAGCACTAGTGGAGTGCCAGAGCAGAGCCCCTTGAGTCCGAAACCAGTTAAGAACAGCAGCCACAGCGACGCCATCTCCAGTAATCAGTAGACGATACACTTCCGGATCACGTGGCTGTGATTAATGGGTCGGCCCTTACGGGGCATGTGACGTCACCCCTACTTGAGGCAGCCTGGTGGTGTTTTTTTGGGGGGGGGCGACAAGCGAACCTCTTTGACACGCTCTGAGTATGCTGTGTCACGCATACATACCAATCCTTCCGAATTAGGCTTTTAGCAAAAAATAATAATTTTACCTTTGCC
Organism: Calotriton arnoldi; assembly: GCA_963921515.1. Taxonomy (NCBI): domain Eukaryota; kingdom Metazoa; phylum Chordata; class Amphibia; order Caudata; family Salamandridae; genus Calotriton; species Calotriton arnoldi. The sequence goes on along the minus strand of CAWUFW010006181.1, from coordinate 199,635 downwards.
CCATCTAAAAACTCTTCTACTCAAATGCTAGTTAATTTGTAAATTAATTCCGCGAACAATGGAAAGCGAAGTGTTCGGTATTAATCGGGTGTGATAAATATCACCCCTCATGAGTTTTAGAGGAATAAGATATTTTGTTGTTTTCTCCACCGAAATCCACGTTTCTGTACATACCTGGCACTTTTCCTGTGATAAATACTGGAAGGTTTAACATTGCGATATGTGCAGCATACATGCCAATATTTTAGAAGAGGAAACTGGGAGATTTGTTTAAAATAATCAGGAGAATGTATTTCCCCCATTGACTTCTATTGCAGCAGAGGCAATTTAAGGCGTGAGATAACCAAAATATAGACATTTTAGGCTCGAAAATCGGGAGTCTCCCACTTGAATTGGGTCTTTTGGCATGTATGGTGCAGTAACAGGAGCCACTGAACATAACATAGCACGGCCAGGTTTCCCAGGTCCATGCTGGTTGTGCTGCTCCAGTCCAGGTTTTTTCTTTGAATTTTGAGTCTTGTTTATTCCTTTATAAAACAGGACTGCAAGTCTTCGGATTCAAAGGAAACAAGCACTGGCATAGCCAATAGGTCTCGCCTTTGGGACCTTATAAGTGTTTAGCCATGCAGCACATTATACTGGGTGCTGTGCCGCCAGGGATTGAATAGCTATATTCAAATACTACACACTGGATCACGCGCTCTGATTCAGGAATGCATGCTTGCTTGCTTGATACACGGAATGGAAAGTGTATCAATCAAAGTACACAGTTTAAAACATTTTGCAAAGGACGCCCTGCTGCCCTGGGACTTGCAATGAGATGGGTCCCGGGAAGAGGCAGCAAGACAACGGAGGGTGCCAAGGCAGGATGTAAGCCTACAGAGTGAATACAGTATGTCTCGAAGAGATAGTGCATGCGTTGCCTAGGCTCAACCTATAAAACTGAACATCCTCAGGTCACAGACAGTCAGGCACAGGAATTGTCGTTTCTCAAGGGAAAAATCAACTCAAAGTCACTCCAAATTGTGCACTTCCATTCTTCAAAAGGATTCACCATTCACATCTTGTCCAACCATTGCTCAGTTACAGGCTTGCTATCCAAATCAAAAACCGATATACCTACAACATTATACATTTCATTCTTGTAAAGTTTGTTTGAATGTTGTGAAATCCATTTTGGCATATTTGCTCACATTTGCTTTCTACCACATTAACTGAACACAAAAACGTTATGGCAGTGGGTTACTCTTAAGTAGCGGAACATCTACACTGAGTGTATATAGATGGTTCTGGGGATACAACAACACTTGGCGTATATTAAGAGGGGCATATGGTTATACTATAATCGAACAGAGATCCCTCTGCCTGACATAGAAAGTGCTGAAAAGTCACTGATACATTAAAACAGCCCTATAACAAAGGCCTTCCAAATTATGATGCAAAAAACATATAAAGTGCTGACAAAGTCACATTTATTAATTTCATTTTATCAACTTAATGGCAAACATGATAGAATAAAAATAAAACATTCAGGCGCATCCTACATCAACACACGCACACAACCTCTCAACCAATCCACGCAGACACATACCCAAACATACTCTAACATCCTGACAAATCTAGATTTACTCAATAAACGTACAAATCTATTTGAAAAAAGGTTGCACAGCCCTCCTAGAATACAAAGGGATATATGCAGTTCTGTAATACAAATGAATCAATTCAACCCAAGACCAAAAATGTTAGCGAATCCAAAGGTCAATTAATTATATAGTTGATAGTCCATTTTTTCCGACAGGAGTGTGCGATAGAAAGAAGCAACTCCAGCGCCGACGCGCGTTTCGGTGTCCGACCCCACTGGGGGTCTCACCTTCTTCAGGGCGCAGGGGTCGTGTGCGAAACACAAGGAGTGTTGCGCCTGGAAAGACAATATATTTTAAGATGCACTCATTGAACATAATTCATATAAATTCGTTTAAATATATAGGGGTGTCTATATACATACATCCCCTATAGTACCACATGCTAAAATGGAAGGCACAGGTTTAGAGCAACAGTTAAATAAATAGACGATAATAAGCCGGAGGCGCGTGCACACTTAAAAAGAAAACAAAAAGGTATGTGAAGAATAAGTAGAGTCGATAGTCATTACAGCCAAGTCCAGGGAGAGCACAAAAATATGAATACGTGCCAGAAAAGAAAATATATAAACATATATAAAAATAGTGCACATGAAAATAACGTAAACCGGTGAGCTATCCCCTAAGTGATCCAGAGCCTAAATAAGTGCAGGTGAGTTCACAAAGTCCATACACGAGGGTACCTGGAACACGATGAAGGAAAAGGATCCCAGAATACTATACCGTCATAGATCCCAGACAATAAGAACTCCTTAAAAAACTTCTTCAACCTAATCCTCCGGAAGAATGAATGTAAGTTCCTAGTGAGTTCAAACTTATTCAAACTAACAGTGGGGACAAAAGAAAGTCCTCTAGATAAGAGGGCCTCCATGTTGGGATCTATACTTTCCGATGACAAATTAAAAACTGGAATAGGATTTATGTTCTCCAGTATTGTTGGTTGCGAGTTTGTATATATTTCTGCGGTGGGTCCTGTTCTTGATAGTGACCCCTCTGCTGTTGGTTCCGGAACCTTTTATGAATCTGATGATCCCGTTCTGGGCCGCTGCGCAGAAAGAACCTCTTGGTCCACGGTGCAGACCGTACTGCACTCACGTATTCCCTATTCTGGTTGTTATCTGTTATCATCTAAAGAAGTCTCCATAAATTAGAGAACCCAGCGGATAAATAATCTTTCCCAATTGATTCGGTAAGCTGCGGTACCCATGAGTTTCCATCGCTCACTTTCCCTATCCAATTAGATTTTTTGTTCTATTTATCGTCTATTTATTTAACTGTTGCTCTGAACCTGTGCCTTCCATTTTAGCATGTGGTACTATAGGGGATGTATGTATATAGACACCCCTACATATTTAAACGAATTTATATGAATTATGTTCAATGAGTGTATCTTAAAATATATTGTCTTTCCAGGCGCATCACTCCTTGTGTTTCGCACACGACCCCTGCGCCCTGAAGAAGGTGAGACCCCCAGTGGGGTCGGACACCGAAACGCGCGTCAGCACTGGAGTTGCTTTTTTCTATCGCACCCTCCTGTCGGAACAAAATGGACTAACAACTATATAATTAATTGACCTTTGGATTCGCTAACATTTTTGGTCTTGTGTTGAATTGATTTATTTGAATTACAGAACTGCATATATCCCTTTGTATTCTAGGAGGGCTGTGCAACCTTTTTTCAAATAGATTTGTGCGTTTATTGAGTAAATCTAGATTTGTCAGGATGTTAGAGTATGTTTGGGTATGTGTCTGCTTGGATTGGTTGAGAGGTTGTGTGCGTGAGTTGATGTAGGATGCGCCTGAATGTTTTGATTTTTATTCTATCATGTTTGCCATTAAGTTGATAAAATGAAATTAATAAATGTGACTTTGTCAGCACTTTATATGTTTTTTGCATCATAATTTGGAAGGCCAGTGTTATAGGGCTGTTTTAATGTGTCAGTGACTTTTCAGCACTTTCTATATCAGCTTACAAGCAGAGGGGTCTCTGTTCGATTATAGTGTAGTCTTTCCCCCTGCCCTCTCTACCTGTTATCACTATCAGGGGGCCCCTTCTGTGTGAGCGGGCATATGATTATAAACAAGCCTACATGAGGTTATTTCAGAGATTTGTGGAAACAGGAGATGCTTTCAAATGTGCTCAGAGGAGCATGAAGGGGATACGAGCCGTGATTTACAAGAGTGTTTTTAATTTCTTACAATGCTGTGAGCAGAAGCACACAAGACTTATGAATTTAAAATAGTCATAGGGGTATTGTTGAACCACAGTTTCGCAATTTATCACCAACAGTATGCTGTAGAGCATTAGAGTGGCATAGGGACGGACCACTCTGGGGGCTGCTCCAGCAAATCCTCATCGTGGTGCAACTGGGCTATCACAAACCTTTAACAGTAGCTCTGGGACAGCTATATTGGGGGCCCTGCCAGAGACATTTAATTAACTTCTAGCCATAATTAACCCTACACACACAGCAACCAGGTCAGGCAGTGTAGGAGCTATCGAACATCCTCTGGCATAACATAACATTCAAGGATGTTGGTGTATGCCCTCACACCCATGACACAACTGTGTTGATAAAGCAAGCGGTGTAGTGGCAGGGGTCCTGGGGATGGGAGCGCCACCGAGTGGCACATCAGGGCTGTTACAGGCCATGTATAAGGCCGGACCGGGGCTCTATGAAGATGGCTGCCTCCCGGGCCTGGCTTAGACATTCGGCAGCGCAGCCCTCCTTTCTTAACTCAGAATTGCAGTTCGTGCTGTGGCTCCAGCACAGGCTCTAGCTTATCTTCACCATGCCTGAGGGGCACCGAGCACTGTGTGCGTGGGTCAGGGAGTCAGGCTGCTGCTGCAGAGACATGAGCGAACGGCAGGATGAGGAGGTTTCAGAGAGGGAGGCTAACTGAGGGTGGGGATGTGGCAGCTGCAGCAGGAGACAGGCCTGGAAGCCACGCAGACTCAAAAGGCTTGTGTTTACTGGTGCACTATCAAGACGACTATGTTAATAGACAGCCTCCTCACCTGGGCTGTAACCAAAGTTAGCCCTGTATCTACGTTACATACTCGGGCGCAACAGGACATCAGGAATCACCGATGTCAATAAATTAAATATACAACACTTTGATATTTCATATGTTTTGTTACTTAATCTATCCTCAAAGTTTAAAAACAAATATATCTATATATAAATATCTATATATATCTATATATATATACTTTAAATAATATGAAAGGCACAGTGGAGAAGTGTGGCTCAATGGTTAGAGCGGCAGACCCTGATGCAGAGATCTGGCCCGGGACCAGGGTTCAATCCCCACCTCGGCGGGTCTTGGGCTCAATTTCCTCGGACCTGATAATTCTCGCCTCGGTGCCTATTCTAATCATGGGTCCCACTCTGCAACTCTGGGCAATAGCTTGCTTAATCTCCACAACGGCCCCAACAGTGCTGGGATGCCTGGCTTCACCCTGGGGGTGCCCAGGAGTGGACATTTCACAGGGAAAAGCCAGGAAGGGTTCCACAGCGGTATGCGTACAGCGCCTGGACACCCCTTTGGGGGTATGGGTGCGCTTTACAAATTTCATTTCACAGAAAAAGTGGCTTGCATAAACTGAGGCTACATGAAGGGAGGATTTTTGTAAGGTCTTAAAGTAGGAGTCTGCTAAAGAGGACACCCACTTAAGTGTCCATGAAATAGTCCTTTTAGTGTGACTGATGCAATGAAGTCCAAGGAACAGGTGGTGAGTAGCTTTGTATCTGCCTTTTTTACCACTTTATCTCTCATTTGCCACTAGGCCCTGGAGGTGACCAGGCTACCCCATGGGGAGCTGAAGTTTCATCTGGGATGATTTTGAGAGAAAAAGTATTTACAAAAAGGCAAGTATATTTCTGTGGCATCTCAGGAAAAGTATGAATTAGTACCTTTGTAGACTACACATGGCTCCTTTCAGACATATGTTCCCAGAAAAAGGCAAAAACAGTGAGTTTTCTTGGGCAACATTTTTTTGTGCAAACAATCTGCAGTTGTCTCTTTAATAGACTCCCTTCCGGGTGTAGTTTTTGATCCCTCTAGACATGATGATTGTTCAGAGGCTGATTCAGTTGGGGGGGCTGCCCCTGCCTATAGATGATACAACCGCAGTAAGTGAATGTGAAAGGGAAGTCTTAGATGCTTTAGGCCAGCCTTATTTTGACGCAAGTGTAATAATCCACCCTAGATCTGGGGAATGGGTGCCCTCTCCCATCATATCAGATTTTGTGTGAAAATGGGTTATGTATCCTATGGAAAAGATACTAGAAATAGGCTCAGGTCGGAGTGCCCTAGCCCCATCCTTCTTAATAAATTAGTCTTACTCCCAATAATGATCCTACGGTGGTGGCCTTCTTTTCTAAGAAAGGTGAGGGTTCAAAATAGGGATACATAAAGCCTTGAGACTCAGCCAGGACAAGCTCCTGGATTTGTTGGGTCCCTTAACTAGGATTATGGAGATGACTGAGGGGGTTGTTGATTCCAGTAAATTCATTGATCTGCCAGTTTTGAGGGGCTGTATTCAGAGACAATTTGCAGTTTAGGGAATGTGTACTCTGAGCTTTCTACAGAGTGCAGAAAAAATGTGCTCATGCGACTAGATCCTAAACTGGTGGAAGTGGCAGATAAGGTGTTAGGTGCCGCCTCAAATGGTCATCTGTTTGGAGAAAAGTTTGTCAAAGGATAACCATCGTCATCAACTTTATTGTTTCATATTACAGATGTATGCCACACATATACAACACACATTTGGGTTATAAAAACACATGAATAAAAATATGTACAAAGTAGTGCAATACCATAAGGTTATTATTTTTCAATTACAGTTATCAGGCCAGACGTGCACTTCCCAAAGTTGAATAAAAATCCTGTTAGATTATTGTGCAAAAATAAACTTGATAATTAAGTGCACGGGCTTCCCAATACCCACAATACTGCAAAAGGTCCAAAAGATTGCTTTCGGTATGAGCTGCTAAATAAGAACACTTAGCTTTAAGAATAATTGGAAAAGCTAGTAAAAATTCTACTTTCACAGATGCCTATCAAATTAAAATGTATACATTAAATTGTAATTTACAAATGCTAGATTGACTGCCTTCAGCTGGTGCGAATGGCTCATAAAGTGCTAAAGCTGAACTTATTAAAGTGATGTGTAGGCATAAACCAATCTAAAGCTAGGGAGTGTAATTAAATTAATGCCAGGCACAACCTCTTGCACCAAGATCCACAAGTGGAAATATGCAGTTGACTCATAGAGTGCTTGTACTAGATTCTATTAAAAATGGGGTGTAGATGCAGTACCTCCCATATCTAAAATAGTGAAATTAAATTGATGGCAAGCACAGCATCCCCCCTCCATGTTCCATAGTTGACTGCACCTAACATGGCATCTTGTGCCACATTTAATAAGTGATGACAAAGGACGATACTAAGAGGGTAATTATCAGCTTCATCAGGGATCTAATACCGCCTATGGAATCATTCATGGAGAGTGGTATGTTTGAGGGAAGATGTCTAGTGGCCTTCCATGCAGCATAAATATGTGAGACTACCTGGTTGAAAATTAGTTTGGTGTTGGTATGCATGCAAAAGGTCAGTGCATCCTTGTAGTTTCTAATGTTGTTACCATTAAAAGGGGGCGAAGATACCTCCACCTAGCCTTCAGCAGGATGGTACAAAGTAACAAAAAATGTGAAATAGATTCTTCACCCCCCAAAATCACAGCTACAGGCAGCTGTGCTCCGTGGTGCATCTGTCAAATTGTTAGTGTATGACCTTACCGGCAATGTTCCTAACCGGAATCTTATATACACCGATCTTTTTATTTCTAGAAATAACTGGTCCAAATAATGATCGTAAGAAGGAAAAGGTTTAAAAACCTGGAAGCGCATCACTAGATTGCCACTCAAGTGTACAATATAATAATTCCGGAACTTCCATTTTATTAGCTGCACACTTGTTAAGGAAATACTCTCAGGATTATACCAGAACGCCAGGCAGCCTATGTATTTCTAGGTAGCAAAAACATGATTATACCAAGGTAATTTGGTTGACTTGACACTTGACCTAAGCTCACGCAAAGTAGCCACAATTATTCAAAAATCTTTGGACAGATTTGTGATTTTGACTAATAATTACCTCACTTTTTTAGTAATTGAGACGACCAAGACATTTTTGCATTGAATTTGACCCCCAAATAGTGATAATAATCCACACGATCCAACAGCGCTCCACAGATTTTTAATGTGTTCCTTGGAATGTGTCAGTAATTTAGGATCATGTACTTTGTTTTTGATGCGTTGATCATAAGGTTCTTTGTTTTGCAGTGATCCTCAAATCCCCTTAGACGTTTATGCATTTCAAGTTCGGTGCAAGACACGAGAACTGCTTTATCTGCAAATAACAAGATCAACGTTTTTGCCCATCACAGGCCAGTACATCAAGATTCAAGGCAAGCAAAAATGTATGAACATCGTTGATTAAGATATTAAACAAGGCTGGGGCCAAGGCACAGCTGTGTCTCATGCCAACGTTTATCACAAAACTTCAACCTGTTTCACCTTTTGATCCATATCTGATGACAGGTTCTCATCATAGAGATTTGTCGCAGACACCAGTTTGTCTGGGGGGGGGGGGGTGATTCCGAGCTGTGGAAGAGGTCAGAGAGCCAGAGGATGTTCAATAGTTTAATGGTATATCAGCAATCCTTTTTTAACTGAGAACGTTGGGTGCAGACTAGCCCTATTTCTATGGCAGAGAATAACTTTAGACCACTGGATTCTGCAGACAATGCAGGGTTAAGAGATAGAGTTCTATTCCCAAGCGACTGAATTGGTGTATCCTTCACCCAATGTTTTTTCCAAAGCAGAAAGAGCTCTTGTCTCTAAAGAGGTCAGAGATCTTCTGAGAAATGGTGCAATAGAAAGGGGCTCAGCACAGGGTTTTCTGAGCAATTTGTTTCTGGTAAGTAAAGGGTAAGAAGGTTTCCATCCTGTTATAAATTTGAGGTTGTTTAACGGCTTTGTATGTTACAGACACTTTAAAGTGGTAGGTGTTCCCTCCAAAAGGGATTGATTGCTTCCTACTGGTGGACTGGATGGTAAAAATAGACTTCAAGGACGCCGATCTGTCAGCTCCAATTCACCCCAATCACAGATCCTTCTTTCAGTTCTAGTAGGGCTTAAAAAAATATTGAGTTCACAGCGCTCCCATTCGGCCTGTTGTCTGTCTCTTGGTGCTTCTTGAAACTCCTGATGCCTGTGTTAGCGCTGTTCAGGTCTTGGGGGATTTGTGTCATACTGATTCCGGACAATATGTTGATTATGTCTCAGAGCAAGATTTGGTTGCAATCTCAGACAGTTTGGGTAATTCCTTTGTTACAGAGGGTTGGGTCTCTAATAAATCAAAAGAATTAGTTGCCAATTCCGACTCAGATGATTCAATTTCTGGGTTTTGTTATTGACTCTCAGAAGGCCTCTCTTTTCCTCCCAAGGCAGAAAATCAAGGTCATAAAGAAAGTGATTCTGCCAGTCTTAATGAAGGAAAGTACTGGGAGGGTAGCGCACATGCTTAAACCATGCTTGCCCATAACCAAAAATCGCTACTGAGGATCCAAATACCTCTACAGCTTGTGCACTCTGGGTAGTGGCACACATACGGGGCCATAGTGAAGTCTGAGGGCTATCGACCTGATACATTGCTGTAAAGAGAAAAGAGTCCTCCCAACAGCACAATAAGATGCCGATCCTCTTCAAGTCACAGCACAGGGTGAAGGCCATCACAGCGCAGCACCATGGCGTTGACCCTCACTCTTCACTGCAGCCCTCAACTGGCATTCGTGGGTTCCAGACTACGCCTGATCGGTATGGCGGTCAATCTGGCCTGCGGCCCCCACCTGGCATACGGGATCACTACAGCACACATGGGTAGCCAACCCGATTGATTTGGTGTATATCTGTTCAGTAGGTTTTGAGAAATTTAAGGCTCAATAAATGTGTATATTTCACGTCATAGAGGAATCACGAGCTGAACAATGTGTTGCGACTGACTGGCTGCAACCTGAAGCAAAAGTTGTGGCCACAATCTTAGGACTCAGGGACTCGGGTCCATGAGTCCTATAAACTAAAACAAAGTTAGGTATAAGGGACACGGTAGAGGCACTCGGATCCACTAGGCCTTGTGTGGGGGCAAATTATTTGAAAAATGTTTTTGGAATTTCCGTGGATCCGCAGATTCCCCGCGAAGCCCAGCGCAACACCCCTGAGGTTTTGCGTTGGATCCAGAGCGAATCCTCAAGGGTGTCACTCTGAACGTCGCCGTGGATCCACAGATCCATGGAACCTCCCCCTAAGAAAAAAAAAATGGGTTGTACGCCCAACCTCATGCTGCTCATGGCCACAGGCGGTGCGGGCGTGGGTTTGGGCACCTGCTGGTATTTGGGTGCAGGGCCTGGCCGCGCCCTCGCCGTGCACTGCTAATTACCTTCCATATTACATCACTGATGACATGTTCTATGACATCTTTGATCACATCACTGCAACATCTGAAATGACATCATTCATGAGAACACTGCTCATGGAAAGGTATTGAGTTATAGTTACTTTAGGGCACACGTTATAGTTACTTAAGATATCTATAACTGGTGAATTTCAGTGATTTTGTTTGTTTAAAACAGTAAGTTTTAACTGACATTTTCAACTAACTTATTTATTTGAAAAGTTTTATATAGCGCTGGCTAGACCCGGAGGTATCATGAGGATCAGCGAGTTACAGGTTACATAGGTACATCAATTAAATCAAAGAATCACAGAGGGAGGAGGAGGGGGAGGGAAGGAAACACAACGGGGAAACGAGGAAAACAATGTCAGATGACCGGCTGGGTAGGTGACGGCCAAGGGGGTGAAACCAAGGACAGAATCCTCTATAGCTGCATATGACATCTCCACCGGGCATCGCCCAAGGTTGCTTGTGCATCAAGGTAAGTACAAACAGTTTTGGTATCCGCCCAGAGTTACAGGTTACATAGTTACATCAATTAAATCAAAGAATCACGGAGGGAGGAGGAGGGGGAGGGAAGGAAACACAACGGGGAAACGAGGAAAACAATGTCAGATGACCGGCTGGGTAGGTGACGGCCAAGGGGGTGAAACCAGGGCCAGACTCCTCTATAGCTGCATATGACAGCTCCACCGGGCATCGGCCAAGGTTGCTCGTGCACCGAGGTAAGTACAAACAGTTTTGGTATCCGCCCAGGGGGCATCGTCAAAGGTCCATCGAAAGTTCCATCAAAGTTCCACCGGGCATGGGCCATGTTGATCCGGCTCCATGGTGTGTACAATGTTCAAGGTTTCAGTCCGGGGGGGCATCGTCATAGATCAACTGGCAGCACCCATCCCGGAGTTACTGGGAAGCTAAGACTTACTGTAGAGTTGATATGCACTCGATAGCAGTGCTTCCAGGGCACAGGACAGCCATCTTAAGGTAAGGCATATAGAATGTGTAGGCCCGGGGTTGTAGGGCACTCAGCTGTTGCCCCAAGCAATTCTCTCGGTGTGAGTGAGGCTGTCGTAGGACTAAGTGTAGAAAACAGTCCCATTGCTAGTCTTTTGCGCTGTGGAGACCCTGATGTGAGCAACGGGGATAGGGGATGAACGTGATCTGATCAGTAATGAAGGGGTTCTGAGGAACAGTTCAGTTAAAATAAGATAAATTCTCTCTATCACAATTGTCTTCATCTAGCTTCACTGAGAATTGTTTTCTGTCATATTTATGGGCAGGGTGCAAGAAGGAGGCTCTATCATGTTTAAATTGGTTTAGAAATGTTTGTCTGACAGATGTATAAAAAAGGGCCAGAAGATGGCGCTGATGCTTCATTTTTCTATTCTTGCTTTCCTTTTCAACAGTGAGCACTGTTTTCGAAGCGATGGGAGCCAGAGTTTGATGTCGGATTAACAGATGAAATTACAAAGGATGACACTCACAATTGGCAGACCAGCCGTTTAGAAAATGCCCAGTGTATTAGTTTCTTCGAAGCAGGGTAACTATAACGTCCCTTTAACCATGTGTATATATGGTTCCACCCTGCAAGGGTGTCTGGGTCAATGGGGGATTTGACTCCTTGGCGGAAACTGCCAACTCCAAGATCTTACAAAGAGGGTCAGTAAAGTTGAGAATTTTATACTGACAGATTTTCCATGATCTGTCAATCCCCTTTTTGGGAGCCTTCCAGGATCTCTTCAGGGATGTCACCAGGGTGGGGTCTAGCTCTGGGGTCTCAGTGACTTTGTCTATTATGTCTGGGCGAAGGCACTCTGACCATAGCCAATTGCGGACCTTCTATTGTATCCTTCAAGGATACGGCCATGGACATATCAGCAACTGGTGGGAGGGGAGTCCAGGCCGAGGAGTGAGGATGGATGATAGCATCCGGGTCAAAGTCCAGGGGAGTTGAAGGGGGAGAAGCAGCGGGAGAGGAGGTGGAGGGACGGGAGCAGTTTTTCTGGGCTTTAGGGTATTTTGGAGGGGGGGTAGAGTCATCGGTGTCAGGGGGGAAGGGAGGATCAGAATCAGGATCATGAGAGGTGGATGGTATGTGTTATGTGGTTATTGTTGTCATTTGAAGTTGGCACGAGTGCTGCCGCGCTCGTGTCTACTTCAAATGTCATCGCGTGGGGATGTCATCTTTTGAAATGTGCGCTGGGCATATAGACGTGGCGGGTGGCGGTTGCGGTATTCATAACTGTACCTGTGACCTTGCAGTGCGGTATTAAAAGACGCTCTTCAAACCTTGGAGTCCCTGCTTCTTTTTCTCTGGATTACGTTGCAGTCAGGAGCTTTCTCTACACTGGCGATGACAAATCAAATTCTCATGCGTACTAACAACAAAAAAATACAAGAAAGGTTGTGGACGAGTTCAGACATGTCTCTTAATGCTGCAATTGAAATAGCAAAGGCCATTGAGCATTCAGAAAAGTTTGTTGATGAGATAAGATCCTGTGATAAAAGTGATGTACATGTTGTCAACAAGGAAAATGACAAACAAAAAAATTTTATAACCCAAAGGAATGAAAATTTTCAAAGACCTGAAACCAGAAACAGATGGCAAAAACCTGATACAAGGTGGAACAATGTTTACTGCTTTAGATGTGGCAGTGGTTATCACCTAGGGAATTCAAAGCAATGCCCTGCCCTAGATAAAGTGTGTGCCAGGTGTAACAAAAAGGGACATTTTCCCAGAGTATGTAGGTCAGCTCCTAGAAGAGTCAATTTTATACAAGAACATGAGGAGTCGTGTGATAACGATTACGATGTAAATACTATACTTTGTGTGAGTAAAGAGATAAGTGCTACTAAATTTCCTTCATGTGAAGTCACTATCAATGGAATTTCTACCCAAGTACTAGTAGATTCATGCTCCTGGTATACTATTCTGCCTCACGCTCTTTTTGTTCTAATTGGCCTGATATAGAACTTACACATCCTGATATTTCTCCTAGTGGTTATACTGGTCACAAATTACAACATCTAGGGTATTTCATTGCTGATCTAGTCTTTCATGAACGCTGCACGCGTGGAAAAATTTATGTTACAAAAGTTGGGCAATCGCTCTTAGGCTGGCCACATCAGGAAAAACTAGGAATCAGATTAGATCCTAATGCTGATCCTCCGGTTTATTCTGTTGATACAAATTCTACAAAATGTGATTCTATCAAGAAATCTAATGACTCTGTACTAGTTGCTAAAATAAAAAATGATTTTCCTACATTATTTAGTGACAAGCTTGGTGAATACAAAGGTTTTAGACATCGCATAAAAGTACATGCTAATGCCATTCCTGTACGTCATAAGGTAAGGAATGTTCCTCTATCCTATAGGAACAAATTGAAAGAAATGCTCCATGACATGTGTATGAAGAAGATAATTGAACCAATAGAGTCATCTCCATGGGTTTCTCCAGTTGTTATTTCAGTTAAATCTGGTGGGGAACTTTGTTTATGCATAGACTTACGCAGTCTTAACAATGCCATTTGTGTGGATGCTCATCCTCTTCCCAATCTACATGAAATGGTTTCCACGTTAGCTGAGGCATGTGTTTTTTCTTGTCTTGATCTAGCTAGCGCTTATCAACAAGTAGTTCTCCATGAAGAATCTAAAGATTTTACTTCTTTTATAACACCAGAGGGTCTCTACAGATTCTGCAGGATGCCTTTTGGCTTAGCCAGTGCCGCTTCCGTATTCCAAAGACTGATGAAAGAAACTCTGGATGGTCTCACTGGGGCCATAGCATTTCAAGATGACATTTTAGTTTTTGGCAAAAATGAGGAGGAACATGACCATAACTTAGTCAAAGTCCTAAATGCATTAGCAAACAAAGGTTTAACGCTCTGTGCAGACAAGTGCAGATTCAAAAGACATGAAGTGGAATACTTAGGACACAGTATCAGTGGAGATGGGATTAAACCTAAAATGTCACATTTGGAAAACATCAGTAAGGCTCCTATTCCTGAAAACAAAGAACAGTTAGTTGCCTTTTTGGGACTATTGGAGTTCTACGCAAAATTCATCCCTAATTATGCTACTGTGATTGAACCATTTAGGAATCTGTTAAAGAAAAATGTGAAATTCACTTGGACTGATGTTATGACTGCCACGTTTTCCACTGTTAAGAAGATAATTGTTGAGGCTCCATGTCTTAAACCTTTTGTAATTGGTAAACATTGTGTTGTAATGGTAGACGCAAGCAATTGTGGATTAGGTGCGGTATTGATTCAAGAAGAGTGGGGTAAAGAATGGATTGTAGCATATGGTTCAAGAACATTACGAGAATCTGAACGACATTACTCTGTAATTGAAAGAGAACTATTAGCATGTGTGTGGGGGGCAGAGCATTTTAGACCTTTCCTATTCGGAACAAAATTCACCATTAAGTCTGACCATAAGCCATTGGTTCATATATTATCACCTGGTGGTGGGCGCATATTGTCATCAAGGTTGGCCAGACTTTCCTCTAGACTACAAAACTTCCAATATTCTCTAGAGTATGTTCCTGGTAAAGCCAATGTCCATGCGGATTGCATGTCAAGATTGCCTCTTCCATGTATGGAATCGGATTGCGTTGATTCTGATGAATGTGAGGTTGCACATGTTGTGCGTGACGTGAATTTGTTGTCTAATGACAATCCCATTATTCAAGAGCAATTGTGGAATGAAGAAATGGGGAAGGATCAAGAACTTAAAGGAGTAAAAAAATTCATACTAGAAGGTTGGCCAGAAGAAAAAGAACTCATAGGGAGTCTTGTTAGTTACTTTAAGGTTCGTGATGAATTGGCTATAGAGAATGATATAATTCTGAGGGGGGATAAAATTATTCCACCTTTTGGTCTCAGGAAAATGTTTGTTGACATTGCTCATGAAGGGCATTTTGGTATCTCCATCACCAGGAGACGATTGAAGGATAGCTTTTGGTGGCCAGGCATTGATTCATATGTTGAGCATCATGTAAGATCTTGTGATTTGTGTGCTAATAGTGATAAGTCAGCTAAAGTTTTAACCGCTACTCCACAACCTGTGGATCTACCTGCTTCGCCCTGGTGTAAATTGGGCATTGACATAACTGGTCCGTTTAGTATTTTACCGCATCAACACTCTTTTGGGATTGTGCTAATGGATTACTTTTCAAAATGGCCTGAGATTAAGATGGTCAGAGAAGTTACCTCAGAAGCCATTATACAATTTTTAGATGATATTTTCTGTAGGGAAGGTATTCCTCAGGAGCTTGTTAATGACAATGGGCCACAGTTTGTTAGCAAACAGATGGAAAACTATTTGACTAGATGTGGTATTACTCACAAAAGGATTGCAGTTTTCCATCCAGAGGCTAATGGTCAAATTGAGAGATTCAATAGGGTTGTCAAAGAGGCTATTCAGTTAGCAGTCAAAGGTGGACTGGGATGGGACAAAGCTTTACAGTCCATGTTGCTATCTTACAGAACATCACCCAATGCCGTAACTTTGATAAGTCCTTTTGAATTATTGAGAGGCCGCAAACCCAGCACAAAACTGGTCCCATGGTGGTTAAAAAACAAGAACAAAGCACAAACAGAAATCGCTGAGATAGATTTCAAAGAAATTCGTCGTAAAATGGATGCTTACATAAGCAAAATGAAAGATAACTTGCTAAAAAATAGAATTGTCAGGAATGTTTCTGTTCAGGTTGGGGACTTAGTACGGTTGAAGAAAGGTGGTTCTATACGTAAGGGATTGTCCAACTGGTCGGATCCTGTGCGAGTAGTGGAAATGTTTAGGAATGCTGTACGAGTGGAGGACGGAAGTGTTTGGAATTTTAATAGAGTCTCAGTTTATAAAGGTAAAATGGATCCTACTGATAACATTGCTTCCAATGTATTTTTGGATGTGAATGAAAATCCAGTGAGCAACTCGTGCACAGAATTACCTGTTGAAGAACAATGTGTAACTGCTCCTCCATGTTTGACCAGGAATCCAAGAATTCGTAGATTACCCACTAAATTCAAAGATTTTGTTCTTTCTTAATTTTTGTTTTTTTGTTTTTTTTTGTGTTAAATAAAAGGGGGGAGGTGTGTTATGTGGTTATTGTTGTCATTTGAAGTTGGCACGAGTGCTGCCGCGCTCGTGTCTACTTCAAATGTCATCGCGTGGGGATGTCATCTTTTGAAATGTGCGCTGGGCATATAGACTTGGCGGGTGGCGGTTGCGGTATTCGTAACTGTACCTGTGACCTTGCAGTGCGGTATTAAAAGACGCTCTTCAAACCTTGGAGTCCCTGCTTCTTTTTCTCTGGATTACGTTGCAGTCAGGAGCTTTCTCTACAGTACGGGTGTCACTTCCTCTAGAGGCAAGGTTTGAGAGGAATATGGGTGGTCTGAGGTAAAGGAGCATGAAATACACGTCATGATGGTGATATGTGGCCAGTCTTTGGAAGGTAGGGTGTTACCTGTCTGAGAGGGACCAGGTGGAGGGATAGAAGTGAGGGCATAGTGTTGCAGGTGGCTTGTGAAGAGTTGGAGGGCGGCTGCTAATGCCCTGTTAACGGAGTGAGTCACGGAGGCATCTAAAGCCTCCACCAAATTTTCCTTAAAGAGGGCCTGCTCTTCACACACGGCTTGACTCCTCCACGACGTACGAAGATTGTGCCTGATAAAGTCATTCCTGCATACGGACGCGTTTCTAACGACGGGGATCCTTCCCTTGCTGATGCATTGCTGGATCATTCATTTAGTGTTTGATCATTATGATAACACGCTCCATTAATCGTTGACAACTCGTTCCTCTGCCATAGGAGCCTGTGGGCCCATCTACTCGATTTATTCCACTGACATACATGCCGTGGAAACAAGGTGGCAGCCCCTGTCCTGATGAAGACCCCGGTCTAAGGGTTTAATGCTCCTCTAATGTTGGGGTCGAAACGTCGACTGTTCCCAACTGTATACCTGTACTGCCTTTGTACCCACAGTTAGATAACAGTGATTGACTGACTGTATCTTCTCAACACAGTGTATCTTGATTTTGCTTACTGTGATGGCCAAACAGGTCTTTGTAAATAGATTGTAAATAATGTATATCTCTCTATTCTTTCCCTGTGAAACCGTCACATGAGCACAATTCCCTGCACACTACTGTCACTTTCCCTTGGAGCACCTTTCATGCAAATTGTATTGATTACTTGCATCATCACTCAGCTAGTGGAATACCTCGACAAACACGCCATTCTTGATCCTTATCAGTCAGGGTTTAGACCCAACCACTCCACAGAGACAACCCTTATTGGGGTTACAGATCATATTAAAATGGCTTTGGATGCTAATAAAGCAGTGATACTGGTATTATTGGACCTGACAGCAGCCTTCGACACGGTCTCTCATCAGAAACTGATTTTGCAACTGAGGGAGGCCGGTCTGCAGGGACAGGCACTTAATTGGCTGGTCAGTTTCCTTGACCAACGCACCCAGACCATCAATTTTGGTCCTTTCCGTTCCCTAACCTCGAAACTCACTAAGGGGGTGCCCCAGGGCTCTTGTTTGAGCCCAAATTTGTTTAATATCTATGTGGCCCCCCTTGCCAAGGTTATTAGGGAGTACGGTTTCACTCCTTTTTCTTACGCTGACGATACCCAATTGCTCCTGTCCTTTGATAAGGACTCTGAGTTTGTTGATCAGCGTTTTACTAAGGGGATGTCAGCTATTGCAGAGTGGATGACGAACCACTGTCTGCAGCTAAATGCATCCAAGACAGAAATGTTGTTGTTTGGGTCAGCCCAGAATTTCTGGTCCCCTGGGTGGTGGCCTGCAACTTTGGGTTCTGCTCCTACTCCTACCTTGGTGACAAAAAACCTGGGAGTACGCTTGGATGTGTTTTTATCCATGAAGGACCAAGTGATGACTACAGCAGGGACTTGTTACCATACACTAAGCCTTTTGCGCAGAGTTTTTCGATGGCTGCCTCTCTCTGTTCGAAGAACCCTGATTCAGGCTTTGATCGTTGGCCGCTTAGATTATTGTAATGCATTGCTGGCATCTGCAAATGAGTCCCTACTAACCAGATTGCAGATTGTACAAAATGTGGCGGCTCGCCTGGCCCTTAAAAAACCACCTCGCACCTCCTCAGGTCCATTGCTCCAACAACTTCACTGGCTCCCCATCTGCCAGAGAATTAATTTTAAGCTTTGTTGTCTCACCCATAAAGCTTTATATGGTGCGAGCCCCAGCTACCTGTCAGATAAATTTAAAAATCTATTGTCCGAATCGTCATCTTAGATCGGAAGGTAAAGGGTTGCTGGTGGTTCCCCGGTTTAAGAAGTTTAGAACCGGAGGCAAAACCGTTGTCCATCTAGCCTCTAAATTGTGGAACACCCTGCCCGAGGAACTACGCAAATGCTACAACTTACTCGGTTTCAGGAAACTCCTGAAAACAGTATTGTTCATAGCGTAAACCTGTCTGCCCATGTTTATCTGACTCACCTGCTTCTACAGCGCGGAGATACCCCTTCGGGGGTGATTCCTGCGCTTTACAAATCCCAATACAAATACAAATCATGCCAAATGCTGATATAAAATATCCTTTTGAATTTGGATTGATTAATGTGGTTATTTAGGGTGATGTGATTAGAGTAAATAATTTTCTTCCACTGTGACCACTTTTTGTACTGTAATTGACCCAGGTCCGGTGATTTTTGGGTTTCCCCCGTTATTGTATTGTTGGAATAAAAAATTATGTTTTCGCATGTTTTATGTAAGTTAGCATTTACGGCGCCATTTTGTGTAAGGGCGCCATTTTGTATCATAATCTAAACTAATTCTTTGCCATTTCCGAGAAACGGCCTTCTCTAGGTTATGTTTCTTCGGAGCTGAGTTGTGCCACACTAATAAATGCACTGTTCCTATTAGCGCATACCTTCCCTTCAGATGTAGGCCTTCTCCCACTTGTTTAGTGGCGGGCACAGGCAGATTGACCTTGACTAGTAGATAATGTGTGCCCGGCCTCAGAATCGAAATTTACTCCTTTGTAATTTACTGTCCAGCTGCATCTCTCTGGAAAATTTCATTGTGGCGTGCCTTCACCACTTCTGAAATGTACATAATGTATCGTTATGTTTACTGATGCCAGTCCCTCTGCAGCACTCCTAGCGACTGGGCAGACAGGGCTCCGCTCTGAGTGTACTCTAAATAAACTTATTTTTTTTTAACAACAAACTTTATTGATTTTCAATATACCCAATGGGCAAGCCCAGCGAGCTTCGAGGCATATATAAATACAAAATACACTAGCAAGGCACCATATAACATCCCTATGGCGACTGCAAAACTGCATAAATAAACTATTATTGGTTTGTATTCTCTACTGTCTGTCCGACTCTTCATTTGGTATGGAAGGCTGAGAGGTGGTCGTGAGTGACCCGGGTGACCCTAATCGGGCCACTTCCTTCAGTATAACGTTTCAAAATCTTGCTCATCAGCAATGAATTGGTGCCCTTCCATATCCGTGGCAAAAGTGAACAGAGCAGCAGACCAGAAAAATGCTGACAGCAGCAGTTGAGGGGGGCAGCCCGGGTCAATAAAAGCTAGAAGCAACAGGCGGGCCACAGGAGGCACAATGGGTGACAAAGAAGCCCCTCAGGTAAAGCCTGTAGTATGTATTTTTATTTATTTATAAAGTTTTATATAGCGCGAACTATAGAGTAGTGTGTATCTTGCCCACACAAGGGTTTGACAGGCCCTTTGGCAATATTTATTTGCAGCGCGGAGCGTCAGGATCTCTTCCTGCGAGGCTGCATGGCTCGCACCACCCGATGTCGCCAGGATATACTGCTGCTCGGGGAGCACGCGGGTGGCGAGCTAAAAAGAGGACCAAAGGTCCGGGCGACAAGTGCTCCACTTCCAGCCTGCAGAGCACCCACGTTGGGCATTTAATGCATGCGCTGCCAGTGCTGTACCAAAAAGCACAAGCAATATTGCATACATTAAAAAGAGTACTTATCTTTCTGACAGAGCAGAATAGAAAGAGGAATGAAGATGGCGGTCCGGTGATGACGTCGTATTAAGAGAAGAGAATGTTGGGAAATGTAGTTTTTTAAATGTTACATTTTAATTGGCTGTTGTGAAACGTTATTAATAAACAGCGAAGAAAGAGTAAAGTATAATCCGAAGCCTTCGTTCCTGACATAGTATGTATGTCTGTGTGCAGATTTGTGAGAACTATGTTTGGGTACATTTTCTCGGTTCTGCATGCATTTCTGCAAATATGGAAGATTTAGAAAAAACGAGAGAACCTTAATTTGTCCATAAACTTGGCATAAAGAGAAGGACCTTTTAAGCAGATGAAAATAGTTATAAAAAACATTGCCCCGTCCAAATACGTTGGCACCAACGAGTTTGAGAGTAGAAGTCTTGCATCAAGGTGATTAATGTTTTATAGGGATAGGTCGGTTTTGTAGGCTTACGTTGGGGTGAGATGTTCGGCGGGCAGGTCTTAGGACACACTCATAGCCTTAATCAATGTCCCTGTTCATTAGCCGGGACTTGCTCTGACATACTGAGTCCACCTCACCCCGCCTCCTAGGCGTCGCTGCTTTCTTCTTTCCTCAGCTTGTACTTCCGGTGCTCCCTCCCAACCGCTAACCTCCAAAGACCTCCCCCTCCTGGCCCCGCCCCTTGCAAGCCATTGATATCCAATTATCATGTAGAAGCGTGATTACGTTTCAGGACGTTTTCGACCTGTCCAATAGAGCAGCGCTGTCGGTTGACCCCACCCTCCAAGAGCCTTTATATGGCACGTGGTGCCGGCCGCCCGTTCTCTGCACATCCGCCCGCGGCGCCTCCAGACCTGAGAGCAGCGCAGCCCGATCCGGGAGGTAAGGCCTAGTCGTGCGCGTATATAATATATATATATATATATTTTTTTTTTTTTGCCAATCGTTGTGTTAACGGGTTGACGTGTGCGAGCTAACAAATATTTACTTGTGTGTGGTATTTTTTTGTATAAAGTAACCAATTGTGGACAGCTGGTAACCGGTTGGTTAGGCCTTTCTTATAGGGGTTCTGTATTAATGTTGTGAGGTTGCGATCGTCGAATACTCCGCCTGGGAATCTCGTCGCAATTGTAATTGTTCGCTGGGGAACTGAAAGGGAATATACTATTTAAATCACGGCTGGATTTAAAGCGAGGGGAGTTGCTAATACAGCCGCTGTTAAAAATTGAACGTTGTTATCTAAGGAACTTTCTGACCGGGATAAACGGGAGTAAATGTGTATTGTATGCCACTGAAGAGATCTTTGGCCGGATGCGGCGACTACATGTAGGTTTTTATTTCCACAAAAGAGTAATGGCGGGGGGACTCCGAATACTGGCCTCAATTTAGTTTGGCAGTGTGAACGCGCCACCGAGCGGTTCCAATCAGTGCGGCGGAGATTCCCGGGCCGTTCCACGGCGCATACCATTACGGCGTGGGTGTGGGGAATTGGTTGGATACTTGCACGTCGATAGGGTATCGTGTGCGTCAGACTGAATGGTTGGACGGGGGGACGTTCTAGAAAAGCTACGAGACCTCGTTAAGTGGGGTGGTAACGCCGTCGCGTGTACTGGCCATGCTGCGTCTCGCCGCCCGGGGGAGCTTCGTCCCCTTGACACGTGGTCTCCAGCGTTCCTCCGCCCAAGCAAATGTAGAATCAATGACAAGTGATCGGCGCTCAACGTAATTGTCTGTTGCCTTGTCCTACCCGGAGTAGTTGATTATTTTAAGCTATTTTCTCGCGTTTCGTCTGTTTGTGCAACGCCTTAGCAGATGTCTTTCTGCTAAGCACACTAAATGCGAACGACCGTAGTCCTTAAGCTGATAGTGACAACTTGTTTAGTATTTAAAAACTGCTTTTTTTGTGCACGTTATAT
Source organism: Calotriton arnoldi (assembly GCA_963921515.1). Lineage (NCBI taxonomy): Eukaryota > Metazoa > Chordata > Amphibia > Caudata > Salamandridae > Calotriton > Calotriton arnoldi. The sequence goes on along the minus strand of CAWUFW010006181.1, from coordinate 177,553 downwards.
CCGGCGTTCCGTATTTTAATAGAGCTAGTCCTTTTCCTCCTATCTTTAACCCCCAGACACCAGCACAGTACTCTGCCGCAATGGGAAAGGAAAAGATCCACATTAACATCGTGGTTATCGGCCATGTTGACTCCGGCAAGTCCACCACCACCGGCCACCTCATCTACAAGTGTGGGGGCATCGATAAGAGAACCATCGAGAAGTTCGAGAAGGAGGCAGCCGAGGTAAGCGATGATAAAGTACTATCCCCATTTAAGTGGCCTTTTTCTGTTCAGAGACAAGCTTGCGAAAGCTTAAGGGTGTTGGCTTTGGCAAAATGTCAAACTGACGAGTGCATAACAGCCCAAACGTGCCTTCCACTGTCAGCTATTTAAGTGCTTCGAGTCGAAGTTGTCTTTTTGAGGTTGACTGTTTCTTTAAATTTAATGTCGAAGGTTTCTGGGAGGTGGTTTGTATGTTATACGCTAGGTTTGCTAACAGCCATGTTTAGATACCACACATGGGACTTAAGGTAGACAGGTTATCCTTTTTCTTTTGTAACGTTGAGGGCTACATAAGAGGTCTTCATGAGAACACGGTAAATGTTGCAGAAAGTTTTGAAATGGTATTAAAGCTTCAGGTAGGTCTACGTCTATTTAATGCCTTGTATATAATCTTTTAGATGGGCAAAGGATCTTTCAAGTACGCCTGGGTGTTGGACAAGCTCAAGGCGGAGAGGGAACGTGGTATCACAATCGACATCTCCCTCTGGAAGTTCGAGACTGCCAAGTATTACATCACCATCATTGATGCCCCCGGGCACAGGGATTTCATCAAGAACATGATCACCGGCACCTCGCAGGTACTTGACTTCTAATGGGAGGCAGGGTTTTTACTTTCCAGCTCGCACCTTGTGACCAACATATTCGGTTGGTAAACAAGTTCATTGCATTTTGGAAGAAATTTTTTTTAATTTAGTGTTTCCTTATAGAAAACAGTCTGCTCTCAAACTATTCCTTTATATTCACCTCTGGTTTCATACTTAAGGGGTGAGAGGCTGTGTTCTTTCCTCGTCTGGGAGGGAACTTTTTACATTTTAGGCCTTTTATTCTCGGTGGGTCATAGATTAGCGCATGGTGTCTTGGCTGGAGTTGGTATGTGTCGTTACGGCTTTGTAACTGTTGTGGCTTTTTCCCAGGCTGACTGTGCGGTGCTGATTGTTGCTGGCGGCGTTGGTGAGTTTGAAGCTGGTATTTCCAAGAACGGACAGACCCGCGAGCACGCCCTGCTGGCCTACACCCTGGGGGTGAAACAACTGATCATTGGCGTGAACAAGATGGACTCCACCGAACCCCCCTACAGCCAGAAGCGTTTCGAAGAAATAACCAAGGAAGTCAGCACCTACATCAAGAAAATCGGTTACAACCCAGCCACAGTGGCATTTGTGCCAATCTCCGGCTGGCACGGGGACAACATGCTGGAGCCCAGCACCAACGTGAGTTTCCTGCTGTCCTGGGGGTTGTACTTTACACGGTCTTTAGTCTAAAGCTCAGGGCAGTGACTTGCTAACCTCGCAGGTGTAGCATGGGTTGGCTGTCTGCACTGTTTTACCTCTGTTGACCTGGCGTGGATGCTAGTTACTGTGGCTCCAATAGGCTGGGGGTCGGTTGGGACATTTCTGTGGTATGTTTGGGCAAAGCCAGGTCTTACCTGGGTACTGCATGACTCATTTATCTTGACCTATTTCCACTGTTTATTTATTTTAGCAATTTGTATAGCGCGCAAATAAATACCCTTGGGTGTCTCTGCGGACTAGGCAGCCAGTCGCGGGTGGTTATCGGTTGAAAAGCCAGGTCTTTAATTGTTTCTGTAATGTAAACAGGGTGGGACTGGTCTTGGTGTGGAGGGGGGAGCGTGTTCCATAGTTTGGAGGTTAACACATTGTCTTGTTTAGATGGCCTGGTTTAAGGGCTGGAAGGTTGACCGTAAGGAGGGATCAGCCAGTGGGGTCACCCTGCTCGAAGCCCTAGACTCCATCATCCCGCCTGCCCGTCCCACCGACAAGCCCCTGCGTCTGCCCCTGCAGGACGTCTACAAGATAGGAGGTGAGTGGCCGGTGCTGAGTGAATGGTAAAGCAGTTGAAGTTCAACTGCACTCCAGGCCGCTGGAATATCATGGTTTACAAAAATCTAATTTCAATTTTGCTTGCAGGTATTGGGACAGTCCCAGTGGGCCGTGTAGAAACCGGTATCATTAAGGCTGGCATGGTGGTGACCTTTGCCCCCAGTAACGTAACCACTGAAGTAAAGTCTGTGGAGATGCACCACGAGGCACTGGTGGAGGCTCTCCCAGGTGACAATGTTGGCTTCAACGTGAAGAACGTGTCTGTGAAAGATATCCGAAGAGGGAATGTTGCTGGTGACAGCAAAAACGATCCCCCGATGGAGGCTGGGAGCTTCACAGCCCAGGTGAGTTTGGTGGGGGCGTTTAATCTCTTACGATAGAGTATAGTGCCTACCATAGATGTGCCTCGTAGGTAGGGCCAGATACGTTGGCTCCATGCCATGTGCATTGCTAGTTCTATCCAGTACTTGGTGTGAATCTGAATAGGACTGTATGCAGCCTTCTCTGGGTCTGCCCAATCGGTTTGAGCAGTGTCCATATGCCATACGAGATCATGCATTTAGGAGCACACCCAATTAAATACAGCTGTGTACTATTTTAAGTGCGAATTAGGCTGTCGGTGTCCTGTCAGTGGTAAATTTGCATATGTATGACTAGTAAGAACGTGTTTCTCTTCTAGGTCATTATTCTGAATCACCCTGGCCAGATAAGTCAGGGATACGCTCCTGTGTTGGATTGCCACACCGCTCACATTGCCTGCAAATTCGCTGAGCTAAAAGAAAAAATCGACAGACGATCTGGCAAGAAGCTTGAAGATAGCCCCAAAGCACTCAAGTCTGGAGATGCAGCCATTGTGGAGATGATTCCAGGCAAACCCATGTGTGTGGAGAGCTTCTCAAACTACCCTCCTCTTGGTGAGTGCCTTGTTCTTCACGTTGGCATCCTCGCGCCGCCAGTGGGGGCTCTGCATGTGGGGGTGTTTAGATGTACACCGGCCCAGCCAATTGCTAGAGATTTTCCCGATCGTTAACTCCGTGACTTAATTTATGGTCCCTTTCCTTTCAGGTCGTTTTGCTGTCCGCGACATGAGGCAGACGGTAGCTGTCGGAGTTATAAAGGCGGTTGAGAAGAAGGCTGCCAGTGCTGGCAAAGTCACCAAGTCCGCCATCAAGGCCTCTGGCAAAAAGTAGCGCCAGCCACACCCAGCTGCCCTAATGGCACTGGGTACCCAGAATCCTCTGGTCTCGGATCGCCACCTGCACTCTATGATCAGGGACTGGTTACTGAGCATTAGGGTCCATCACAAGAGCCTCCGCAGGAAAGGGAGGCTGGACTTGGCGCTTGTTCTGATGTTCTAATATTTTGTGACTTACATTCTGGTTATTCCCCGTCTGTGATTTCTGAATAAAATATTGGCACAACTCCATCTGGTCTTGAACGATTGCATTTTAAAATAGGTAAATTTGTTTGGTGTGAATTAGCAACTACGGCCAAAGGTACCTGATGTCCAAACTGACTATGGTAGTAATACTTCCTAGGAAGGTATTGTGGTCTAAGCCTACTCTTAAAAGGTGGCAGAATATCGGAGCTGCCCAAGCAAAATCTTGACTATCGCTGTTGTAAATGGTCCGAGACTTCCTGTTTACGTGAATCTTGCTCTTGGACTGCCCTGCCACTTGCTGTTCAGTAGCTTGTAATTTCTGATTTTCCTACTAACTGAGTAGTCCTTTGACATTGTTTGTGAAGCTAGAAATGCATAGCTTAAACTCAGCTACTCAAAATGTTAAACCACCTGCTAGTCCCCGTTTTTAGATTTTACCTCATTTTAAAGAGATTGGCTCTGCACTCGGGCGAGTTGAAGTTGTCTCAAGCTTTAAATTCTTGACCATCTTTCGGACGAAGCAAAATGGGCCGATTAACTGACTGTTCAAGCCCATAGGACCCTTGGACGGCTGCCGTCAAGGCAGATTTACAGATTTAATTTACTATGCAATTTTTGAAGTAGCCAGAGTGACATCGTTTGCAGCTTGGGAGAAAATCCTGTCATCTTAAATTTGGACAGATGCACAGTAATTAGTACTAATTCCCCAGGGAGTGATGCATGGCTGGGTAGGGTTGTCCGTGGGAAGATTATCTTCATTGTTTAGAGATCTCGCCCATAAACTAAACTGGTAAGTGGCTACCAGCCTGAGTCCACTACTCTTCAGCACGATCCTTCAAAGTGGGATTTGACTGAGCTGTTAGTTGCAGCCCATTCCCAAGCGGTCGACCAGCTTTTGCTGCACCATACTATTTTCCCACAACAGAAAAATCTACCCAAATGCACTTCTAGCCTGTTAATACAGGTTCTTGGGAGAAAAATCCTGTTTCACATTTAAGTACACAGCCTACTCGTCCTTCTGTTACACAATACCCGCTTCCCTGACTGTCCTAAAATACCTATTGATTTATGTATGCATTTTTTTAATACCGTGGATATTACCTAAAGGTCAGAGTGCTTTACCGGGTAAGTGACAAGATGTGTGGCTACTATGATTGCTCATGGTGAGTTGTGACACCTAGGCATTTGACACGGTCATTGATGTATGTTATTCACCCAACAGGAGGTGCAAGTATTTGAGGTAGCATGGAATTTAGCTTTAGAGGAATTCAGTTTTAGGTGAATTGTCATCCAATCATTAAAGTTGAAGGTAGTGGCGAGGTGTGATGTGCGGAGTACACTGGGATAGGGTTGGGTGTCAGCATACAGGTGGTCAAGTATCCTGGTGTCTTTTTATAGGACTCCTAGTGGTTCAGAGTAAAGATTGAATTGGGTCTTAGCAAAAGCCTTGTGGGACACCTTGATCCACAACCTTTGGATTTGAGACCCTTCAATTTTAATCATCTGAGGCATCCCTGTGAGGTAAGATTCAAACCATTTAAGCACTACGCCTTAAATTCCCATTCTTTGTGTTAGGTGTGTAATGGTTTACAGTATCAGACTGCAGAAAGGTGAAGAAGTATCAGGAGCTACAAGAGTCTAGGGCTTGAATGGCATTGTCAACATATAGCAGTGATGTTTTTGTGTGGGAGCCGGATTGACATTGGTCTAGATTATTGTCCTTGGTGTGTTGGGCGAGTTGCACCGCTACACATCTTTCGGTGAATTTGGGGAGGAAAGGGAGCGTGGTGATACAGCGGGAGTTAAGGTTGTTCACATCAGTAGTTTCTTTAGTAGTGGGTGGTGATACAGCGGGAGTTAAGGTTGTTCACATCAGTAGTTTCTTTAGTAGTGGGGTCACCTGACCAGTTCTGAAGGCATCTAGAAAGAATCCTTGGCTGTTTGACCAGATTTGTCAAGTAGGGGTGTGGGTGTAGCAGTCTATTGCAATGTCTCTTGGGATAGATCTAGAGTAGTTATAAGATTTGGTTTTCAAGATGTTCTTGAGGATTGTCAAATGTTCTCACTGACATCAAAACTGCCAGGAGCATTTGGATTTGCATACCTCGTGGGGTTAGATGTGTATCGCGATCAAGGTGTAATTTCACTTTTGCATCGAAGAATTGAACATGGTTTCCTGGGTGGGTCGTCAAATTTGAAGGTTGAAGATGAGGTGACTAGTGGTTTTCATTACATCAATTGGTTTTTGGTCTGTCCATGGCTGTCTGGTTCTAAAGTAATTTGATTTTTCACTAATGTTAATGATAACGTGATCTTGTGTATCAGTGGTATGCAATGTTGTTGCTAGAGTATGACTGTCCATTTCTTCTCCAGACTTCTTAGAGCTTTCCTTTCATCATACAGGGACTTGATGAACCATGGGGCAGAAGGTGTGGCCCTTTTCTTCCTGCTTACGTGAAGTTACATTGTCTTATCACAACACATAATCTGGTCAAACAGTGAAGTTATTGATGTCTGGTAGTACCTTAGCAGTGTTGCTGAGTGAGGTCTGATCTGAAACCAGGTAGTTGCCCTTGTTGGGTTGGCACAGAATTGCAACGCGCAAGGTGAAGTGAGAAAGGGATGAGAAAGTGGTCAGACCAGTCAACGGGTATAGAATCATCTACTGTGAGCTAGTGATCTTTGGAAATACTACGGTCAAGCCCCTGGAGTGGGTTGGTTTAGAGTTGTTAAATCATTTCTTCCGCGGTGCCCCGGTGAAGGTTAAGATCTAGAAAGATCTGCTTATTGCTTCAAAGATAGGCCACTTGCAAAATCAAATACCTCAGTAAATGTGGAGTTTTCACCTGGTGGGTGGTAAATGGTGATATGCTTGAGAGGAGAGTTGTGCTGCACATGGAGTTCGAGAGTAAGGCATTCAAATGTATAGAAAGATACTAGGGAGTCTCAGGAGATTGCAGCAACCCCTCCCTGACTCTACCTAGCCTATCTTTCCTGATGGAATAGTTTGGGGAGCACAAGATCGACAATGGTGTGAAGTGTCATTGAACCAAGTCTCAGTGAGGATAAGTAGGTCAAGGTTGCAGTTGGTGATATCTGAGACTCCATCTTGTGTTTTTTTTGCAGATCTGCAGTTGAGACAATGCAGCTCTTGGGTGACTTGGTGTAGGGGGTGTCGGGGCTTTTGGTGGTGATAGGAATGATGTTCTTATAGGTCAGTGCCTGGGTTGTAAATTGCTGGTGTGGGGTTCGGACCAGGTGGGTGTAGTCTTTTTTTGCCTGTTCCAGACAACACAAAATGACAGTAAGAATTGTTCTGTAAAAATTTGAGGCAACATTCAGTGGTAAAAAATTTCACATTGAATTAATACTCGTCGATCTTAATTTGTCAATCTATCTTAAGCTTTATTTTGTATTTTTCAAAGGAGTGCAGCCAAAGCGTTTCACCTAACAAGGCTTCATCAGGGCTGCAAATGTTAAAAAGACAATGTAGACTCATTTTATAAAATTGGACACGCCAATAAGCATTCTACAAAACAGTCTAATAAGAAAATGTCAAACTTAATGACTTAAATTACCAAACATACAAAAAGAAAAAGCTTAGGTCAAAGGGAGTTTTACAATCCACTCTTGCTTAAATCATATCACAGTACAAACATGTTCTAACATAATTTGTCAAGGCAAAGTAAACAAATGTCTCAAATTAGTGTTGAGACACGATTTGCTAAATAAGTCTATACACCCAGTGTCCTTTTAAGTAGTAAACCCAAAGTGCTCCAAAAATTGCACCCCTGAGCCCTCCACCCCAGCTCCCTTTTGTCTCAGCAAATGTAAAGTTTAACCCCCCTTAAGAAAGGGACATATGCCTTGGAGGCTAAACTGAGTGAGTTCTGATACTGCAGTAAACTGCTCTTCGTGTTTTAACTGTTTGAAAAGTGATTGTAGCACAGTGTTTGGCCTAGTTTAGGCCCTTACCTGCAGAACTGAGTGGATTGAGCTTGTCTGTCTCCAAGGAGATTCTGAATTGAGCTGCTTCCAGCCTAGCAGCCTGTGCTTGAGGTCACGCGCATCTTATATAAGCTGCTATTGGATGTTACTTCTGTGCACAGATTAATGGCTGTATCTGGTGTTTGTATTGGGCTTGTTAGTGTTCTGATTGGATAAGTTTAGGGTTCTGATTGGTCAGTGATTCTATTGGACATAAGGCTTGGGGTTAGAGGTCTTGATGGGTGTATACGTTTTTTGTTTGCTTTCTGTGGCATGGGTTTCTATTGGACCTAGGGCTTCGGGTTTGATTTCTGACTGGGTGTTCGGGCTAGGGCTGCGATTCACTGAGGGCCTGGTCTATTGCTTCTTGGGCTTGGGGCTAGTGGTGGGATTGGTTGGGGCTAGGATTCCCGTTGGCCTAAGGGGTCACTTGACCACTAGGGTTATTAAAGGTCAGTTCTGGGCGTCGAGGCTAAGGGCAGCTGCCTGATCGGGCCTAGTGCCAGAGATGCTGCCCATTTACCCATTCACCAGCACCCACCCTACCCCATTCACAACCAGATTAATATGCTCACAGCAGATTGTGCTTTACTCATTTACTACAAACTAACCCTATACAAATTTCAATGTCTCGGGCCCACTACAAAACCCCACAAACCACAGCTTTGCCCCCCTGTAGCCCAAATACACACATTTGCATCTTCACTTGCACACAACACCACTATATCCTATACCACTCGCCAATCTGCTAATCACAAACTCAACCGAACTCCACACCATACCTAGCTATATCCCATCCAGACACACCCTCCCTGCTCTAATTACACCTGACAGACCCCTTTTTGTCACCCAAAAACCTATACTAGCCTTCCAGCTTTTCATCCACCAATAACACAATAGTTACACTCCGATGCACTAAACCTATTACCTCTTTTAACACAATTCATCCCCTCTCACCACATACTCTTTTCCCCACTAATCTTGTTTTGGAGTTGTGCACTACTCGTCAAAAAGCGCTTCAACACCATCAGGGGTAGCAAGCGCTATTTAAATGCAGAACCTTCCCTCTTCTATCCCTCCACTATCTTCAATCCAAATAACAGACTAACATGTCCACCTCAAATAAATTTTCATATTTCACTATACTAATTCACCACTAATCCTTTTTGTGTTCTGAAGTAGCGTGCGACTTGCTGAAAAAGCGCTCCGATGCCTCGTCAGGGGTAGGAAGCACCATATAAATGCAATTACAAAAAGCAATGGCAAAAATGCAACTAATTTGACGCTTTGGAAATTTTTCAAGGAAACATTTGGTAAGTATCAATGTGGGTACTTGGAGCTGCTTTAGGTGACCAACTCTGGCAGGGGGGCAGTCTGGGGAGACCAGCAAGGCCCACAAACAGTTACCTCTCCAAGAAAAGCAGTTTCCAGCGTCAGTGGCTGTGTCATAGACGTCTATGGAGCGCTACTCATGCAAGGGATACAGGCTGTTGAAGATGTGTGGTCAATGGTGGTCTTCCTGGGGCTACTCCCCAGTCCACAGGCTTGGTGAGGCGATCCTGGCCACAGAGGACCATGTTCCTCAGTTCTCTCGAGCTGGGTAGAAGACCAGTTGCCACTGGGCTACAATACATCTGGTACAGCTATATTTCAGCATTTTTCTTCGTTTTGGGAGGTAATTTGCCATGTACCTAGCTGTAGTCTGACAACTTGAGGGTAGATTTTGAGTCTTGGTCCCTTGGGCTGCAAGGCAGTGGGAATCTGGGCTATCCACTATCTCCAGCAAGCTTCAGCTGTTCTGGCCCTGTGCTGCGAACAGTTCATCAGCCAGCTGACCCTTGGAGCCTCTTGCTGTCCAGCAGCTGCAGTCCACGTTGATGCAGCCTCTTTGTTGTGTCCTTGGTGCATTAGGACAGGCCTCCTTTCCAGTCCAACGAAATCTGGGTGCCAGGGGTGCCCTTTTTATGCCCAGAAAATGCTCATGGGAGGTAGGTCATTACCCAATGGGCTACCAGGTTCCCTCCCACCTGATAAACTCCTGGGAAGTGTGGCATCTAGCTATCCCAGAATTCTCTTCTGCCCACTCAAGATGTCTGAACACCTCCCATGGCATGTAGAGGTCCCTAGCCCAACCCAGAGATGTGGCTACCAAGGGGGCTACACGCCCCTGAACAAAATGGTTGACAACTCTTTGTCCCTAGTGCCGGCCTGTCTGACTAAACAAAACAGCAGCCCCTCTCCCAAGCGTTTCCCGTTTGCTTTTCAAAGGCGGCTTCTCCTTTGAAGCTCACCTTTTGGGCTAATGCCCGTGTGGCTTCTTGCCAGGAAGAGGAAGCACCTCTTAGGCTTCTATTGTGTCCTTTCCTGGGAGTCATTTGCACGTCTCAGGAGGGCAGAAAACCATGTGCAATATGAACGGACACAAACCTTGGGCAACAAAGTGGCAACTTTGTAACAGTTGCACACTGCAAAAGGTATCATTAATTTTGACTTGCGCATCTGGTCAGACTTAATGCAACATGTTGTTTGATACCTTACAGTACCAACTTTAGTGGTCCCAGTCAGAAATTAGCACGGCTGAGGTGTTAGTTTGTAACTCTGCACTTGCCACTGGGGCTAGTAGCCTTCTCCACAATAAAAACAGCAATTTCGTGTTTTTACTGTTGGAACATGTAAAAATACATGTTCCACTTTCTAATGTACAACACCCAACCTTAGGGCTTGTTAGGCTTACCTTAGGAGTAAGTTACATATAGTAACAAGCATTGGCATAGCCAATAGGTCTCGCCTTTGGGACCTTATAAGTGGTTAGTCATGCAGCGAGGGTAGGAGAGGACTGGGGCAGTGCGCTCAGGTACTCTACTCCGGGAGGGTAGGGAAGAGGTAGACGAGCTTGTGAGCGTGACGAAAAGAAGCTAAACAGAAAGAGAAGGGATGACAGGAAAAACGAGCATCACGAAGCTCTTTAAAAGCTTTTATGACTATGCAAAAGTGTTCATGCACATTTGAATACTGTGTGCTCAATGCAAAAGTAACGGGCAGGGAAGGGGACTGCGCACTTACCGCCGAAGGCGTCTCCGTTGTGGAAGTTCTTGCCATTCTGGATCTCCTCGTTCTGCACGGTGGCGACATGCTTGGCGGAGAAACCTGCGCCGCCCCGCATCTCCTAGCGGCCGATCCACATGCTGCTCGGCAGCACGGGCTCCTGCTTCAATAAGCCCCGCCCACAGTCAGGCTTGGCTCCTGCCTGGCTTCCGCCACAGGCACCTGGATACGGAGCAAGTCTCCAACGGCCGAGCCCAATCAGCCTTTCACCCACCCAATTCGATAAAAATAAGCGCAGCTTAGTGAAATAACCATAAATGGTTTTAAGGTAACCAATACAGAATTCATTTTATGGCGCGCGCTACATGCACATTCTCCATTGTGGAAGTTCTTGCCCTTGACAGTGAAGTCCGACATCCAGAAGTGAACCCGGTCTCCATTGTCCTGCGAGTGCTGGGGGGGAGGAGGGTGTATTACAAAAAAATGGCGTCCCCTTGACCAAGACTGAGACGGAAGTCTGAACATTTGAAATGTGTGTTATTGAACATAACTAGCCGGCAAATGCAGTTGCGTCCATTCGTTGAGCTATCTGTTCTTGGAAAAAAGGGGGAGGGTGTCTGGCACGTGGTGGAGGTGAACTATGCCGCTGGGAGCAGCGCACATGCGCCGTCCGCGCACGGGATGACTGGGTCAAGGGGAGCGCGCGTCGCAGAATACTGTACCGCGTACACACGCCCTGACTAGAAATGATTAGTTCGTGGTGAACCGGTGGGCTCCGTTCCCTTTGTGCACCGCCGAGACACAGGGCAGCGCGTTGCTACTTTCCTTCCGTTAAGGGAACGGCATGTCCTCTTGCTGAAGCTCCAGCGGCCCTCTTTGTTCTCTGTGAGGACAGGAGCCCCTGTGCAGCAGCGAGTCCTGAACACAGCTTGAAAAACAAGCCACATGCAAGTAATGGTAAAAAAAAAAGTACAGCCACAGTAATTATAAAACTGTCACGCCGCAAGTAAAAGATCCAGTCCAGGTGGGCGGGGCCAAAAGAGGACAGGGTGGTAACCAGGAGGGACTAAAAAGCCTCTGTTACAATCGTAACACACCGTTTAGCATAATCAATGACGCACACCAATGGAAATTACGGGCGGATCCGAAACTCAACTTAGTGTATTGATTCCAAGAAGCCCTCGCAGAGCGAGCAGCGCATGCACGCTGCAACGCCAGGCGAGACCTAAAAAGGGAGGATTGGACTTTATTATTACTTCAAATGGCAAAGTCGCGTTAGCGGTTTAGAACTGCCCTTCCGGTCTGCGGTGGCAGATTGGGAGCCATGTTTTACCTTTGTTACACCCAGGGTGGCACAACTAGTGGTGCAGTCCCTGGGGTGACCTAACATACAGGCCCTGGGTACCATATACTAGGGACTTAAAAGTAAGTAAGCTTATGCCAATTGGCTGTAAGACTATCAAAGATGCACATTTTATGGTCAGAGCACTGGAACTGAGGTCTGGTTAGCGGGCCTCTGTGCACTAAGTCCAAATCAGCAGCATCAGTTCAAAACTTTGGGGGTGTCCATACAAAGAGGCATTTCCTTACAGTACGTAAGTAACAGTTCTGATTTTAGAGTTTGTGACATGTATTAATGTCAAAAATGTCCTGAATGGACTTGCTTTGAAGTGTTTATTAAGAGCTTTAATTAGATACCAGTCAGACGTTTCTTGACAATCTTCTCCTCCGAATCTTTGCTGCCTAATTTTTTTAATATGATTTACCCCCAGATGAGTAATTTGGAGTTGTGCCATGCACACTTGTCGGGCTGCCTACATTGTTATGCAGTCCCTGCATAACACACTGTTAACTAATTTCTTGGCTCTGTTGTGGCAATATCTGAACTTGGCCCACTGCAATCAGTGGCCTTACCTAGCGGCAGATGTGTCCAGCATAGATCCAGGAGGTGCTGAACCATGCGAGATTGGAAGGACCTTGACACTAATCGATTTAGTGGTTATAAGTTGAAAAGAAGTTCAAGCCCCCTCCCGGCAACCCAACATACATTACGGGACAGGTCCCACCAGACCACACTGCCCAGAAGCACGTTTCTGCCCAAGCCACAGGTGATATTCCTCCTCCAGATAGGGAGAGCCAAATAATAGATACAGTGAGCAAGTGGGTGGCGTAGCAGTAACTACCCTTTGGCGAATAGCTAATTCAGTTGCTTTCCTATCCAGGCGTGACATGGCACACTGGGAGGAGATGGAGAAACTCTTTAAGCACTTCCCAGGTGCAGTTCAAGAAGACAGGAGATAGTCTGAGAGCAAGGTCCTCTCTAATGCCAGCATCTGCTATGCGTTGGATGACACACACCCTCCAAGGGCATCAATCCCCGCGTCATTCTGAGGTGCCACCAAGTCCCATCTGCAGCCGCTACAAATACAGCCCTTCCTAGAGTGCATTTTACATATTGTATTGTATTGTAATTGCATTTGTATAGCGCTTACTACCCCTGACGAGGCGTCGAAGCGCTTTTTCGGCGAGTAGCACGCTACTCCGGGACCCATAGAGGATTAGTGTTGAATTAGTATAGTGAAACATGCAAGTAAATTTTAAGTGGTGGATATGTTAGTCAGTTATTTGGATTCAGAAGGATAGCGGAGGGATAGAAGAGGGAAAAAGGTTTGCATAAATATAGCGCTTCTAACCCCTGATGGGGTGTTGAATTGCTTTTTTTTTTTGGGCGAGTAGCAAGCTACTCCGGAAACCCATAAAGGATTAGTGGTGAATTAGTATGGTGAAATATGAAAGTAATTTGAGTGGTGGATATTAGTCCGTTATTTGGAGTGAGAAGGATAGTGGAGGGATAGAAGGGAAAGAAAGGTTTGCATTCATATAGCGCCTGTTACCCCTGGTGGGTGTTGAAGCGCTTTGTTGGCGAGTAGCACGCTACTCTGGAACCCATAAAGGATTAGTGGTGAATTAGTATAGTGGAATATGGAATTAGTGAAGTGAACATGCTAGTCTGTTATTTTGATTGAAAAGGATAGTTGTGGGATAGAAGAGTGAAGGATTTCTTTTTGTAGGTCATAGCAGTAGGAGGAGGCTTTTTGATGAGTAAAAGGGTTTTTGGAGGGGAAGAGTCAGAGGGAAGAGTTTAGAAAGGTTTGTCTTGGGCATTGGTACAGTAAAGGAGGTGTCAGAAGATACAAGGAGGGGTAGAGTAGGAGAGAGTCAAGAAAGGGTTATTTTGGGGAACATAGTAGTGGTATGGCGTTTGCGATAAAAGAGAGTGGGTGTAGAGGATATAGTGATAGATGTATAGGGTGAGATAGGGTAGTGAATTGGAAAAAGTAGTAGAAAGAAGTTTGAGATGAGTCAAAAAGTTGGGCTAGAAGATATATTGAGGGAAGTATAGGCTGAGAAATAGGGTAGTGCATTGGAAATGCTAAATTAGAAGAAAGTGATAAATATATAGATCCATAAGTACATTGAGAGTATATAGATGCATAAAGGAGGTAAGTATATGCAGATTAAAAATATTGATAGAGGTAGCGGATGTGAAATAGGGTAGTGCATTAGATATGCTTTTTCAGGAGAAAAGTAATAGACACATTAATTAATGGGAAGATGGGCAGCATTCCTGGCCCTGGCCCGTCTCGAACAGGCTCAAACAGGCACTCACCCTTGGCCTCGACGCCCGGGCTGAGACGCCCTAACCCTGGCCTTTGATACCCCTAGTAATCAGGTGACCCCGTCAGCCAATGGGAACCCTAGCCCTAATACTATCCAATCACAACACTAGCCCTAGCACTAAGCCCTAGCCCTAACACTAGCCATATGATCGCAGGCAAAGCATACAAACAAAGTCTCAGCCTGTGGCTATCTAAACCCTACATCAGCCTCTAGAGGGCAAAATGGTGCTAAGAACATTATTTTACAGGCCGTTATTTATAAACTAGCTACTGCTACCTGGAGGGTAGTGATATACAGCCTATGCTAAGCAAGTGTTTATACAGCCACACATGCTACAAACAGAAAATGCTACTTATCCTTGTTTGTAGTATATAGTGCTATAGATTCACATGTGCCCTCTCCTGGGATGCGTATGCCTTCTGCAGATCATCTTCCACTTATCACTATTTCCCTGTACGTTGCGCTTCTTGCATCATACCATTCGTTCACACTCCATACATACTGTCACTCACTGTGCTAAATACAATATAAGATCAAGTCTGTGCCCATAAGCAACATACACTGAGAGGATGAGTCAGTGTGTATCGTCCCTCAAAAGACTTCTTTGAGGAAAAACAACTTGTAAATGTCTCAGCCCAACACAAGGAGTATGCTAAGCATGTGAATCTACAGCACTACACGCTACAAACTGATGCTTACAGGGTAAATGGCATTTTTCTTTTGCCTTGTACAAAGGGGAAGAGGGATGGCACTAGTGATGGTGGTGCAGTGATCCTCTGAACCCCCTGATCCTTTCTATGTGTAGTCTTTGATATTTAGATGAGGGGTTTCTGGTCAGGAATCACAGGAAAGGAGGGTCTCCCGGTTCCAACAGTGCAACTCCCATCTGATACGAGGCCAAGCATTCTTTCGTTCCTTGACGCAGCTGGCGCACTGACCATATTTTCATGGGGAGCATTGCCCAATGCTTCACATTGTCACCAATTAGCAATGGCGGCACAAGGTCCAGGTTCAGTAGCAATTCTGCTACCTGTCATGGTGCTGAGTGGTAGCGTCTGAGAGGTATTGAGTAATGCATACAGTGCCTCTCCTTTCGTTCTCAAAGTATTAATGTCTCCATGTTGGGTTTCATTTTGACATCGATGAAATTATGGTAATGAAACTCTTTCCTAAATCAAGCCATGTCAAGATAATGCTGTTAACTAGACTGTGTCTGGCGGGCAGTGCCTGGGCTCTGTCAATCGCCAGGGAAGATAGTAGAAGACCATCTCATCAACACCCCTGTTTGATAGGCCTGTTAGCTCAGCTGGAGCAAAAGTCCCTCTGCACACACCGGTCCAACCCTGCTGAGTTTCCTTGGGACATGTCCTATATCTGATAGCTCTGTTTATTATATTTACTTATTATTTAGCCCTTCTTCCAAAAGTACTTATTAATAGCAAAACACTTACTAATACATTCTATAAATAGACACAACGTTTATACGTCATTGGAGTGAATATAGGACCTTGTGAGTGAGATGTGGAGGAAGAGGCAAGACCTGTTTGAATATTTTCAATACATACACTAAAATAGTGCCATGGATGTACTGGTTGTCAATTAGGGTGTTTTTGTGTAGCGGGCCTTGGTTTAAATAAGTTTTGTTTTCTTGGTTCCTTGGACATATTTTGAGAGCGTGTTTGAGGAACGGGGGATGGGTATGACCCTAAGTTGGAATTGTAGGCGTTTCTTCCTAGCGATTCTGGTAACTCAAACACCCTTAATCTTGGAGATGCGCATATATGGTTTGAGTCCCGGAGAGACAGGGCACTGTCAGAATTTAGGACTCCAGACAGGGTAGATGAGTAATGCTTTTGGAGAGGTTCGGTGAACATGATATTTGTTAGGGGTTTTAGAGACAAGGATTGGGGAGGGGGGCCGTTTATTGAGCTTTGTTTAGCTGAAAGGCAACTTTTTTTGTGTTAAGGGGGGGCGGGGCGGATTCCATAGTCAAACATGCTAATTTGCATTGTGATGACATTTAAACATACGACATCACAGGAAATTACCTCATGTGATAAGTGACCCTGATCAAATTGCAGGAAAAGAATGGGTGGCCTTTGATCCACAGGATCTGTGACTGGGGGTGAATGTTTGATTTGTTCAGCATTCCGTCCATCAGTTCTTTTTGCTTTTGTTGCCCTAAGCGGGAAGGGTATGCCCAGGCGTGGGTCAGCATTCTGTCCATCATTTGTTCTTTTTGCTGATGTGAGTCATAGCAATTTTTTTCATCGCTGTTTGGGCCGAGAGGAAGTGCGAGGAAGGTAAGAATACCGAGGGAGGACGGGTGTGAGCAGTAAGTACAACGGTGGGCCTGTGAAAAAAAGTGCTACGACACAGCCAGCGTGGCAGTGTCATAGTGGTTTTTTTTTGTACTGCAGGTGGGAGGCAACACGAGGGAGACCATACAAAGGAAAGGAGTGAGTACACGAGGGAGACAGCTGGAAAACATGCACTCATATAGTGTTTAAACACATAAAAAAGTAATGGGTGAAGGCAAGCAACAACACTGACAGCAGGAGGATGGTGGGAGGGGCCAATCAACCTGGACAGCAGGATGGGTCAAGCAGCAACATGGACGGATGGGAAGAAGGTCATAAGCGAGCCAGCTTCAAAACACATGCTCTGTCACGCAGTGCTTTAACGGAAAGAAAAAAGTAGCTCCTAAACTGCGAGCAGTGGAAGGCCACAAGTACTTTGGTCATGCTTCAGGGGAGGCAGTGGTTAATTTGAGTCTGTGGTTGCAGGTGGGGCCACCAGCGCTTAATTCTGGGCACCAGCACTTATTTTTCCTCATCATACTTTGACCCAGAACAAAAAAGAGAAAAACACAAATGGGGGAAAGAAGGAAAAACGGTGACAAAGAGAGAAAGCAGTTTCAATCCACTGTCCTGACTAAGGTCTGTGCAAAGGTCAAGGTCATTAAGAACTCTGTGGATGGACACCGGGTCTTGTTCATTATCCGTTATTGTCAAAAGCACCATCATATCATGTACATCCTGGATGAACAGATCCTTAAAAACATGCTCATGTACAATCTGTTTATTGCGTATAGGGTTTAATTCAAAACCTTTTTTAAGTTTCAATTGACTCACAAATCTATAAACATCAAACTTAATGTCAATAATATCGCAGCCACTGGATGGGCAAAAACTCATCCCTTTTTTGTAGTAGTGAAATCATCTCTAGTTAATTCCTTACTAGACAAATTCGTCACCTTCATATCAAAAGACGGAGCCCCACTCATTTGTTCCTGCTCCACGATCTTGTCTGCATTCCTCTCCTTACGCTCGGCGGCCCCCTTCCCCCTTGTTCCCCTTCGCGTTGCTCTCCCTCATTCACTCGGACCTGGGGTTCACATCCCTGTTCCCCATTCGATTTCTTAAAACCTCTTGGAAAAAAGTTTACCCTGATTTGAGGTCCCTTCTCCAGGATCCTCCCCCTCACTATTCGAGATATTACAAGATGAGGCACTCTTTCCACTTATGGGAGGCGATATACTCTTCCCTGTTATTGTGTACTTAATCAGGTGATCAAAGCGTCTAGCGACCTTGAAGACCCTTCTGCTCGTATAGTCCAACTCATCTTTCTTGAGTTTCCCAGCCTTCCGCTGTTTAATTTCTTACTCGTGTTTTTTTTTTAGCACATTCTGAATAATCTCATTATTCTTTTTAGTTCCCTGAGTATATTTCTTAGCTTTTCTGCAATTTTTTCTTTTGTCTTTATCCTTTTCATGTAGGAGTTATTCTGTGTACAGGTTGGCTCTATGAAGTGTCACACTATTCCACTATAGATCCCTCCTGATAACTCGGAGAGCAAATTCGTGATGTGACATGTTCACACTTCGACACTGAGGTTTAAGAGGTGACAGGTTATACTGATATATGTACGAGTTGATATGTTTTGTTTATTTGAAGCCCTGAAGAAGTCGGTGGTTATTGTAACCATGAGACGAAACACGTGTTGGCTACTTATGTGAACACTCGGATATATCTGAACTTTAGATTCATATGCCTCTTGTAGAATTAAATAAAGTACATTGCATACTGAGCTTCTCCAGAGAATGTACTATTATTGAGTGATAGTTCTCAGGTTTCTTGTATCTTATCACGGGGAGTGAAGTCTCCCTTAAACAAAAGATTATGGTGGTCACATTTTTCCTTGGAGCACCTCAAGGATATTTGCTTTCTGGAAACAATTGGGTAGACACATCTTGCATAATATAGAACCGAGCCAGCTTGCTATTTATACTCTTACAAACGTTTTGTAAGTGGGTGCTTATTCCTCAAGGTAGTGCATTCTTTGTCTGGCGTATTAAAATCCTGAATACTTCCAACTACACCCAAATTACCACGGATCTCCAGCCATAGAATAACATAGGCCGTAGGCCTCCGTGTTAAGTAGAAATGCAGCACCAAACTTGAGGAATCTAGAAAGATTAGAATTGTGGCCTAAAGGGGTGCTAGGCACTTCTGGTTTTATTTACAGATTTGCATTTAAAGTGTAAAATAGTTTAATTAAATGTAATGATGTCCTTTCCTTTTGTACAGAAGAAAACTACCTGGAAATTCAAGTTAATGTGAGTTTCTAACACCAGACCCCCTACTGGAGTAAGCTATGACTGCTTAACTCCACTACCCTGACAGAGTAAAGTGCTAAAAAGGAAAACTTGGTCATTCAGTTTAACTGGAACAATATTGTGGCTCCAGGACACCAGTAATAAACAACAGAAGCAATAACAGTTACTGTCCAGTAACCTCTGACTGCACTGGGACCCCTTGGAAAGGCTTCATACACTCACTCCAACCTGGAAATTCTAAAGAGTTCTCATCCACGAGTTCCCCGTTGTCAAGTTCCCATACTTAAGGTGAGTCTCTGTCTAAAGTTTGTGCTGCCTTTTCTGTCTGTCTGACTGATTGGTACCACTTGTACTTGCACTTTAGCAATTGGTCCTCTGGCAGATGTCTTAAAAATAGCACTTGATCTACAGAACAAGATTGTCTTTAAAGCCTTACTAAATGCCCCTGGCGGGGTCATTTGGTGCATGTGTAGGGATACTAAATTCGACCAGGTGGGGCCCTGATATAAGATAGATTTTCTTTCGAGTGTAGTATAGTTTGCGGTCTAGCAATCAGCTGGAAATGACCGCATCTCAAATTACTACTGGGCCAATGAGTCTCTATACATCTCTTGAGGATTGTTGTGACTAATCCATGCATAGACTTGGAAAACAGGCAGCTTATCTTAAACTCGATCCTGTCTTTCTGACTACCAATGTAGGGATGTAATAGAGCCTGTTACATGATCCCCCTTTCTCAACCCCAAAACAAGCCGTGCTGAGTTTTCTGCCCTCTGCAGGCGATAAATCTGGGCAGTCAGCAGAAAAACATACAAGGGATTGCAGTATTCCAGGCAGTCCCTGTTGGCTATGGAGAGAAATGCAAGGATATGTTTTACTTTCCTCAGATGAAAAATGAAACTGCTAACTACTGCACAAATTTGATTGTGCATAGACATACCTTCCACCAAGATCACACACAGCATATTTTCATTTTCTATCGTTGAACATTGATGGCCAAAATCTCATGGGGTAGGGGGCAAAATCCCTCACGTTAGGTTTCTTGTCTGCCACGAGAACGATAAGCTTTTTGGTACTATTACGTTGTAATCTGTTTTGACCCATTAATTTTTGTTTATTTCACCCAGAATTCTCTGTACAACGGTAATAGATACCTTGTTGTTGGCAAATCTAGAATGCACTTGTTACTCATCAACATAGGACTGTCACCTTACCAGATCATCCTGGAAGATATTAATAAGTATCTATTAATAAGGGTGGGTGAAAGTGAAAAAGCCTTATGAACAAGGAGAGAATTCTTATGTTGTAAAGGTTCCTCAATTTACCCTCTACTACCGGGGTCTGCAACCTTTTCTGTAATAAGAACTACTTATGTTCAATGAAAATCATCGCAAGCTACTCATATTTTTAGTGTTGCAACAGTGACCACATCAGACAATTACATTAGCGGCCACACTATGTAGGATTACCAGCAGTAATCACCTCAGTGCATCAGGCAAGGTTGCCAGCAGTAATGTAAAAAAGGCTTTGTCAATGTGGAATACCACTACATTGATTATCCATATCAGCCATAGCTGCAATGTCCTTGGCACAAAGGTAATGATATTAGTAACCAGTTCCCCCAACGCCCCATTATTTATCACTCAAATATCAAAATATCAGCTTCAAATATATTTTGGAATCTCAAACTTTTTTTTGTTGAAAAAGTTCAGCTTGTACGTTTTAACAATACACACATTTTTGCCTCGAATTCACTTAATTTTTGGTGTACATATATTATTTCAGACAAGTAAAAGCTTCACATGTAGGCTGGGATGTACACGAGACCTACTTACAGGTAGCTGGAGAGCTACCAGGAGCTAGTCGGGGATGCCTGCTCTACACCCTATTGGACTATAAGGAATTTGACCATACTAGAGCTCTGTCACTGTCAACAACCTATCCAAAAGGATAGGATCTTCCACAGTAACAAAGGCTGCAGTGAGATTAAACATGAGCAACAAGCATGCCTTTCATCGTCGACTATCTTACACACATCGGGTCAGAAACATGAAAGGGCGGTCTGGGCTCCATACCTAGGCCAGAATCCTGACTGGATGGGTGATAACCACTGATGAACTTCTAGATGTTCTTCAATCAGGCAATTTTAGCTAATGCTGTGTGAATGGAAATGAGCCTAACATTTGATAGAAGGGTAGGATCAACATTAGTTACTTCATGTTGTGTCGTGGGAGCAGGGTGTTGCATTTTTACACAAATACATTTGTTTAATATTCTCCTTTCCCCTTTACAAATCAGGTGGCCCAAATAGGACATCTGTTTTCTACAAACCTGTAATTTCTTTTGGGATGCTTTGTGAGCATAGGATGCTAAGAAGGTAAGCAAATGCATAGTGGCACACATACACTGTTCTTCCGTTTCAGCTACATATTGCAACATATCTTCTATATATTGGATCAATGCCACCCCGGGTTCCGAAACTTGTTGATCAACGTCTGCCTTTAATATTCGTGAATATATGGAAGAAGTTTCTGTATACCCTTGAGAAGTCAGTTTCCAAGAAAAACTGCACTCCCTTAAAGACAAAGGAGAATAGATTTCACTATCAGTGTGTAGGGGAATGGAGAATAATGCATTTGTCAAATCTTTGACTGAAAAATAAGTGGTGAAGGGAGTATGGTACTAAGCATGGTAAAGGGGTTTGACACCACAGGAAGTCTGGGCTGTACTATCTTGTTAATCTCATGAAGATCTTGCACATGACGCCACTCATCAGACTTTGAGGGGTCCTTATTTCATTTGCACTCCAGGAGAATCAGGGAATTACAGACACTCCCTCCATAGCCAGTACTGATATTATTCCTGCAATCCCATCTCTCCCTCCCATGAAATATGGTACTGTAGAACTTGGTGCAACACAGCATTTTTCTTCAAAACAACATGAATACATTCAACATTTAATAGTCTTCCCATATCAGATTTGTTTAAAGTCCAGACATCAACTGTTACATTGTTTCGCACAATATCCGGTAAACAATCCAAAACATCAGATTCATCTTCAGTATGATGGACATAAATTTGAAATATAAATAGATACTCATCACTGCATTCACAGAAAACCCCATCCAATGTACATTTTATGACAGCATCCATCTTTTTCAATAAATCAAGACCCAGTAAATTAAAGGTACTTTTGTCAGAAACCACAAAAGAATGTAATTGGACCAATGGTAAACGTCACAGGTTGACTAATAGGGCTTTTAGTGGCAACATCTGAAATCCCCACGGAGGTGTTGATCATCTCCGAGACGGGTAAGTGGAGAACAGTATTAGCTAATACTGTGGAGTACGTGGCACCGGTGTCTATGAGTAACTATTATAGGGATTATATTTAGTCTCCATTTTAGTTTTCCTTTTAATTTAGCTACTTTTTGAGATGGTGGTTTGAACATGTTTTTCACTAACACGATAATGTCATGCACGCATTTTTTTTTTTTAGTTCAAATCTTTTATTGAATTTTCTGCAACATCGGATGAACAGTACATGTGCATAGGAATACAGTGGTAAAATAAAGAAATATACAGATAGAGCGAGGAGTAGGGATACGGTGGGGGGAGATAAAAGTCACTGTAGGATTTGAATTGGGAGCATAGCTGGTCTAATGACCTTTGGTAGTTACCAACAACAATCGACTGCTATAAATTGTGCATATCACTAGACTCCTGTTGCATTAGGTCGTAACAACAGTACATCGCAAACATCATGAATACAAATTGACCACATTATGGTATCCACTGTCTATATATTGACAATGATGAGGCGGTAATTGGAGCAGCAATAACTGAGGTGATGTGTAGGTTCTAAATTGGTCATAAATTGGATATAAATCCTACATGTTAGAATAAAAAGGTGCAAGGGCCCTGTGTGGGTGGAGAGGATATCGGGATAGAGAATGTGTTATAATGTAAATTGGCTGTGAAGGATAATGTCTTTAAGAGAGTATAGCACTCTCCTGAGTTAATTGTTTACGGTGGCTTGTAGCTAAGAAGCTTGGTATCCAATGAGTCCCAAATTGGTCTATGAGAGGAGCGCCAGGGGGAGAGTTGTAGTGTCACGTTATCAGCATCTCTAAGGAAGGTGATCCACTCTTGCCACATTCGGAAGGAAATCGCCTTGAAGTTCTTCCAATTATGTAGAATCAGTTTACATGCTAGGGTAAGCATTAGGTCTATTAAATGGCGATCACCATCGGTTTTCAGCTGATTATCTAGTGGGCCGAGAAGGATATATGAGAACTCCCTTGAGGGAATAATATTGAAAGTGTGTTTAATGCAGTCCATTATTTTACTCCAGAAAGTCTCTAAGATTGGGCAGTCGAAAAGCATATGTGCTAGGTTGCCTTCACTTTCCTCGCAGTTCCAACAGTTTGGATTAGGAGTGAGCCCTATTTTAAAAAGTCTGGAAGGTGTCCAGTATGTTCTGTTGATAATCATATATTTGGTTTGTGATAGTGTTGGTGATATCTTATTAGAAAAAGGAGATTTGTTAATGTGTTCCCAGTCGAACACCACATTTCTAGAGTTTAATTCCGATTCCCATTTTACTTGGTTGCGTGAGAAAGATTTGTTTATGTTTGGTGACAGCATTTTATATATGCCCGAGACCATATGGCCGGCCCTAGTTAAGCGGCCTAGTAAGTTAGGTAGGGATGGAGCTATCGCCTTTAGGGATTTTTTAGAGATCTGAACTTTGAGTTGCAGAAGTTTGTAGAAATCCAAGTTTGTCAAATTGAATTGGATCTGTAGGACTGAGAACGGTAATGGTGATGAGTCTGGGTATAAATCTTCCAGTAGATTAATTCCACTATTCGACCAATGTGGCCAGAAGATTGCGGCGCCATCAATCTTAATACTGGGGTTGTTCCACAAGGAAGTAAGATTGGAGTTTTGTAATTTCACATCTGATTGCGAATCTAAGCGGAGGAGGTCATGTTTTGTGTTTTGTATAATGTTCTTTGAGTATGGTAGGTGTGTTGTATGCATAGATGCCATAGCTGCGAGAGGAGCATTCTTAATGAGAGATCTTTCTATGGCTAGCCAAGATGGTTCGTACACTGGATTATTGATAAACCAATTGGATCCATGTTTGCATAGGTAAGCAGTTTGATAATTCCTGAAGTTAGGCAAGCCGATTCCACCTTTGTTTTTTAATAATTTAAGTTTCTTCAGTGAGATTCGTGGTTTCTTCCCTTGCCACAGGAAATTATTAAAGGATTTATCCAATTTGTTTAGAAAGTCATCAGATAACATCATTGGTAGCATACTACTGAGATAGTTGACTAATGGGGTGACCATCATTTTTAGTGTTTCCGCTCTACCCCACCAAGAGAGGAATTTAGGTGACCATGAATCAAGAAGTGAGCTAATTTTTTTATGTAATGTTTTCTCGTTGGTGTGTAGAGTGGTAATCAGGTTGTTTGTGAATTCTATCCCTAAATATTTGATGCAACCCTGTTGCCATGCTAGACCAGATGAGCCTAGGATGTCCCTATTGCCACAATGATTGAGAAGCTTAACTTCTGATTCATCTTTGAGAGAGTATCCCAACACATCCGAGAATAGATGGATTGACCTCATTAGAGCTGAGATAGAGGAGGAGGCATTATCTGTGACAATAAGCACATCGTCAGCGTACGCTGCCAGTTTGATCGTATTTTTGTCTAAGGTGATCCCTGTGATGTCCTGATTGTCTCTAATATGCTGGAGAAAGGGCTCTAGTGCAAGGAGAAAGGGTGGAGGAGAAAGAGGGCAGCCCTGCTTGGTACCTTGCTTTAAATTGAAGGAGGAGGAAAGTATACCACCCGCTCTGACTCTTGCACTTGGTTTGTAATACAAAGCCATAATCATTCTAATAAGGTTGTCCTCCAGATTAAATTTCTCTAACGTTGCACGTAGATATCTCCAATCTACCTTATCGAAAGCTTTTTCAGCGTCTAGTGTGATCGCTACGGTGGGTGTATTTATTAATTTAGCTTTTTCGATAGTGTGGCACAGTAATCTTGTTTTGTCACTGGATAGTCTATGCTTTAAGAAGCCGACTTGTGAAGTGTGGATCAGTTTTGAGATGTATTTATTTTTAGTAGACATTGGTGTTCTGTAGTCTGCACTGTTGGTTCCAGGGAGAGACATAGTAGAATGCAATGTTCCTGTTTTATTACGTGTTCATAGGAGACAACTGGTTTTATCCAGACTACGGTCCTGATTTAGATCTTGGCGGACGTGTTACTCCATCACAATGGTGACCGATATCCCAGCCGCTGAAATATAAATCTCATTGCATCCTATGGAATTTATATTTCGGCGGAAAGGATATCCATCACGGTTGTGATGGAGTAACACGTCCGCCGACATCTAAATCAGGCCCTAAGTAAAGTTGTTATTCAGCGTCTTTAGCAGAATGAGATAAGGTTGGTGTTTTATTGTTTAAGACGTGCACTTGTTAATGCCAGTGAGAGGCACTTTGCATTGGAGTTATCATGAATGCTGCAGAGAGCTGCAAATGAAATACAGCTCCGCAGGCCCTGACATTCATTCTAAGAAGGAAGATAGCTGCGCAAGCAGAGATGTGTGCTGACTTGAACATTGAGATGGTTTGCTGAGACATTACACCAAGGTATGGGGTTAGATCAACCAAACAGGGTTTGGCAGAAGGGTACTCCGATCACGCTCTTGATAGAGTAGGAGTATTACCGATAGATAGGAACAACATTAGAAACAATGAGTATGATTGAATATTGTGTGTTTTTCACCACTCTAACTATGCTTATAACAATGATGTGTTTCATCTGTCTAATAATCGCAGTTCATGTTTTACTTAAAAGGATTAGATCTTTTCAATAAACATTTGAAATTTTTGCCTCTTTTCTTTGTAAAACTTTGGGCTTGCAAAAGTGACAAACGAAAGGGTAAGCTCTGTTTCCACTAATTCTTTTTGAATAAGAGTGGTCATGTTCGAAGTTACTGACCGCATTTACAAATGTTGAGGTTTAGGAGTTTAGATGCGGTACTGTGAGCTAGTAGAACCAACATTTACAGATGATATGAATAGACTAAGTCTCGATATTGTGAAGTTTTGTTGTCCTAATACACAGTCCTAAATTCGTAAGAACCTTATAGCAGAACTTAACATTATGGCCATAAACTTCTTTTTGAACATGAGGACCCGTCCGGTCAACTTACAGTGCAGGTGCCACAACTCCTATTTCCCCCCTGGGGCACCCCTATGCTTCATAAAAAACCTCACGTAGGTGTCTTCAGCCGTCATTTGATGCGTGGCTGCTGATATCGCTAATCGAAATGATTCCTATTTATTAGATCAGTCGGAGACCCTGGATGGGAAGCGGGGAAGGAATTGAGTTGCCGTTGCATTGAGGTGGGGGGGTCGTACCAGATTGGGAATTGTTGGTGTTATTTGTACATTTATTCTTCCAATGATCATTAGCACCACAAATATAACATCCTTGGTCTGACTGGTGGGGGTCGCCCTCTACCCTGTCCTCAGCCCCTGAAGCCTCCACCTCTCTGGGTCTGCGTGCTGCCATGGAATCCCCTGCCCCTTCCCCTATTGGTGGTATTAAACTGCTGTAA
The DNA here is from genome assembly GCA_963921515.1 of Calotriton arnoldi. Classification (NCBI taxonomy): domain Eukaryota; kingdom Metazoa; phylum Chordata; class Amphibia; order Caudata; family Salamandridae; genus Calotriton; species Calotriton arnoldi. The sequence goes on along the minus strand of CAWUFW010006181.1, from coordinate 151,090 downwards.
ACTGTTGAACCATCAACTTAGTTTTAGTATCCTTTCATTGCTTCTCTTGTTGGTTCCCCTGTTGTTGAAAGTCAAAGCAATATTGAGCATTAGCCAATATCTTATCAAGTGGGGCCAACGACCAGAAAGGAATAACCATCTGGAGGTGTTTCTTAATGGTGGGCAGTAGTCCTTGTACAAATGCATTCACTAGGGCAGAAATAGAACCAGGGTCATCTATATCCATCCCACTATGACTCTTAAAAACCTTCCTCATCTTCTCATAATAGCAATGAACAGATAAAACCTTTTTTTGAACTACCTGAAATATTTTATTCCAATCAATATGTTTGAGGTACCAATTCATTGAGACATTCTTGAACCTTTTGTGGCATGTCCAAACTGCCCTGGGAAGGGGAACTATTGGCTTGTCTATCTTCCTTTGGCCACCACACCTTTTGATCAGTTTTAACCACAGCCCGCAGTTCTGAAGGTAAAATCATGATAATGGAAAACATATTATCATGGTCTTTCCAGGTCAGATCGCCTAATTTCAATACCTGTTCTACCTTCGAACACCATGTGTCAGGGCTCTCTTGTAAATTAGGAACATCTTTAGTAAAAGTGTATACGTCCATCTTAGTCCATGGGGTATAAACATAATAAAACTTCTCAGTCGCAGTTTCCGGGACTTCCCTCATAGGAACAACCTTGCTAGAGGTAGTGTCAGGGTCTAGAACTATCAGGGTCTAGAACTATCAGGGAACCGGGTGTATTTGTAGAAGTCCCATCCCCAGACAGTGAGTTGTCTGTAACCGTCTGACCTGTAACGTGTCTGTGATTTTGCATCTTCAATCTATTTTCCTTTTGTTGTCTTTTACCTTCCTTTATCTCTTGTTCCCATTGGTCCACCTGATCCCTCCATTCCTGTATCTTTGTAAACAATTCATCTATCTAGCTCCTAGCTTCTTCCCTATCCCATCCTCCTTTACCCAGCTCCACAAAGCTGTTTGTTAATTCAGTGTCTCAATTGCTACTAATTGCTCCTTATCAATAGGGTGCCACAGAGCAAAGAAAAGAGAATCAGTATGTGCTCGATATCTCAAATCTCCCACCTCATACACCACCCCATTCATTGCTCTTTCCTCAATGCAACTAGTACTAAATCACCTCCACTTTGAAGCAAAAGTCGGGCTAACTCCCTCCATCTCTGAATCTCTTGGGGTGTCGCTCTTCAACCTATACTACTCCTCTCTTTCCTGATCCTACCTTTACCTTTCTTCCTTTTGACAACATTCTCTGTCCCTTCATCCTCCTTAGTCTTAATGTAGGGAGGAGGTCTTCTATCCAAAAGTCCCTCTATTATTGGATCTGCCGCCTCCTCCTGTTACGCCGAAGGTTGTTCTACAAAAGCCTTACTTTCTGTCAAGGCATCTCCGCACCAGTATTCCTTACGCTCCTGCACACTTGGCCTGTCTAAATTCCTGTAACCCCTGTTTCAATGCATTATGTACTATCCCCTTCACCTGTTTCACACACCTCAGTTGTCTGCATAAATCTCCCGTTCATTCAAGCAATCAAACTGTGCCAATCTAATATTCTTTTTCCTGTCTTGTTTCACCGTGCATTGTCTTAAATACTGTGGGGCAGATTTACAAGCCCCTTGCGACACTTTTGCGCCGCCTTTGCGTCACTTTTGTGACGCAGCGGCGGCATAAAAAATGCGGCCAATTTACAACGTGACTCATCTAGGGAGATGCGTCACATATCTGCGTCAGGTATAATGTATGCAGGGTGGGCGTTCCCACGCAGGAAAGCCTCGTAAAAGTGCTGCAGTGAAATCTACAAGATTTCACTGCGTCACTTCTAGGACGCCACTGCGTCAAAACCTTACGTCTGCCTGAAGCAGGCGTAAGGAGTGACGCAGCGTAGTGGGATTAGGCCTCAAAATGCATTGCTGGAGTTGCGTCGTGCTTGCGACACGACTCCAGCAATGCATGACTTTTGCCCCAACAGATGCGTCAGAATTTCTGATGCATCTGTCAATCCTTGTGCCATGGTGCGCCATATTCTAAATATGGCACATCCATGGTGGCGCAAGGGTTTCTCAGGGTGGCTCAGGGAAAGTGACGCATCTCTACAGATGCGTCACTTTCTTGTAAATCTGCCCCTGTATATTAGCCACATCATAGGTTCCCTTAAAGGGGAATCACAAATAAATATTGTCCTTAGAATACTCATGCCACTGATTCAAAAATAAACCTGTTGATATAGAAGAATCTGTCATTATTTCATGGGCTGGAGACTCTTCGGGTGGTGATGGCTGACTCTGGTCTAACCTGTTACATTTTCTAAAGGCTTGACTCATTGTTAAAATTAACCTTAAGTACACCAAAAATCCTAACAAACCGTGGGAACTTCAAATAACCTACCATGGTGGATCCAACCTCCTGAACTGAGGAAGAACCAACTTCCCCAGGAAATCAATCCACTTTGTTCCCTTTATCAGTGCCTCTCTATCTCCTTTATCCTGTTTGCTACCCTTACCCTACTAATGACATCTCAATAGTTCTTTGGGATGAAGCATGGGTCACTCACCTTGTGTCAGGGTCACTTAGCTGGTCTCCCTCAGATGCCGAGTCAGGAAACCAGTCCCATTGTTGAGGTGCGAATCTCAGGATTTGTAGGGGTCTACCCTGGCCCCTTCAACACAGTGATGAGAACCAATTGCCCCTCTTTATCCCCATATGGGCCACCAATTGTTAAAACTGAAATGAACAAGTCTTCAAATAACGGAGACAGTCATGGGGAATCTCCAATATTATTTATTCTGCTTCTGCTGCAGCAGTGGAGTCTCTGAGCATTCGCCAGAGATTCTGCTTCAGCTTCCAAATTACTCAGCTTATATACATTTGTACTCACATATGAAATAGTGAAAAACAATGATCTCAGCAAAAAAATCATCATAAAACACAAAGGTTCTTGAGAAATGCAGCTGTAGCAAGAAGATTCCAGACAGCTTGCCATTTATCATTAACAACAGTTGATTGGTTTTGTTCCTCTCTCACAACGTCTGGTTACACTTTAAACAAATCGTTATTCTCTGACCTTGACAACACAATGGGGAGCTTGTAGTATTTATAACAAATCTCATGAGAATATCTGTGCAGCTTCAGCTTCCTTAACGGCTGTCAGGTCCTGGTGACCGTTTACAAGACTAAGTGAGAGATAAATGCTTTCCTTTAGTGATCTTTGGACGGGAAAGAAAACATTCTGCAGTTGAAGCCTTTCCTTAGGCATGTAATTCAACTACCTTTTCCTTGAAGCCAGCTGCACTCAGCTAAACTAGATAAACATGTTTATCCCGGGAATAAGCTCATGTATATGATAAAGACAAAAGAAAAAGCAATATTAAAAAGGACAGTCTCTCTCAATACTAAATTCGACCAGGTGGGGCTATGAAAAGAGATGGATTTTCCTTCTTTTGAATGTAGTATCATTTGTGGTCTACCAATCAGATGGAGATGAGCGCTTCTGAAATTGCTAGTGGGCTCATGAGTCTATCAATCGCTTGAGGATAGTTTGGACTAATCCATGTATACACATGAAAAACAGGCACCATATCTTAAACCGGATCTTGTCTTTCTAACTGCCAATGTAGGGATGTACTGGCTGCTGTGACATGATCCCTATTTCTCAATCCAAAAACAAGTCATACTCATAAATTTTGTGCCCTCTTCACGTGATGTAATGTCATTTATAGAGTGCCTGGTTACACCAATGGTGTGTCCCCGTGCTAGAAACAGGGCATCCGGGGTAGAGGAGGAGATCAAGAAACAGCAGTTGAAACTTAAGTTAGAGACCTAAATAGCCAGGTTTTTAGTACTTTGCAGAAAACTTGTTCCATCGAGTGTGCTTTTAACGGAATCGGTAGGGAATCCCAGACTTTAGCAGCTAAGTAGCTGAAAGATCAGGCACCCATTCGGGTCTTCCGGATTCTAGGAACCTTTGCCTGTAAAGTTCCACATGACCGGAGGGTGCGTGATGGGTGATAGGGCCTGATTAGTGATCGCAAATAACTGGGTCCGTTGTTCCACCAAATTTTGTGACAGTAGCACATTGCTTTAAAGGTAATTCTTTTTTCCACTGGAAGCCACTGTAAGGTAATCAGCGCTTTTGAGGCTGACGATCTTCTAGGAAGACCTAACACCAAGCGAGCTGTTGCGTTCTGAACACGCTGGAGTCTCATCAGACTCCCTTTGTTGGCTCCCAGATAAAGGACATTCCCATAGTCCATTTGCGATGTGACCAGTGCATGCACAATGGTCTTTCTGGCTGATAGAGGCAAGAGGTCAATCAATTTTCTTAGCATTTTAAGAATGGCAGAACACTTGCCCGCAACTATTCTAATTTGGTTAACGAAAGAAAGATCCGAATCGAACCAGATTCCAAGATTTTTTGTTATTTTTTTGGGAGTGGGGACCTGACCCAGGGCAGTGGACCACCATGCCGAGGACCATATAGACAGTGCCTTTCCTACAATCAGCACCTCTGTCTTATTGCCATTTAGCTTGAGGCAATGATTGGCCATCCAGGTGGCTAGCTCTTCTAAGCAAAGTGAAAAGCAAGAGGCCGTGACCTCAGGGTTCTGAGATAACATGACTATAAGTTGTGTGTCATCTGCATATGACACAATAGTCAACTTGTGTCGTTCCACAATTTCTACAAGTGGGCCAATAAACAGTTTAAACAGGGTTGGGCTTAAAATAGAGCCCCGAGGGAGACCTTGCACTAGAGGCATACTTTCCGAAAGGAAAGGCTTCTGCGAAACTTGGAAACTGCGATCGTGGAGATAGGAACATAGTCAGCGCAGTGCCTACAATCCCGCAGCGACTAAGTCTTTGGGATAGGAGACTGTGGGAGACCTTGTCAAAGGCCGCACTTAAATCCAAAAGGATCAGTGCGGCCGTATGGCCTGCATCTGCGCATTTCCTTATAGTTTCAGTGGCTAAAAAGAGAGCCGATTCTGTTGTGTAAGATGACCTGAAGCCCGATTGGGTGGGATGATAGAGATCATTTGTGGTGATATAGTCTGTGATTGGTTATTTACCACCTTCTCTGCTAGCTCGGCAATAGTCGGAAGTAGAGAGATAGGACGTAGATTATCTAGAGCCATATGATCACTTAAGGGCTTTTTTTGTAAAGGTAATAAGTAGCTTGTTTCCATTTCAACGGAACCTCTCTAGTGCTAAAGGAGAGGGGAAGTAGTTGTTGGATAGACGGGATAATCACAATAAGTCCTTGCATTAGAGCCTTAGGTGGAGCAGGATCTGAAGGAGATCCTGATTTGATACTGTAAGCCAGCTTCTTCAGGTTGAGTTAGGGACTGTGAATTCTTTGAGACTGAAGGCTCTGACTGAGTTAGTTGGTAAGGCATCAAAACTCAGGGGATTTCTAGCTTCCAAAGGTAAGGGCTCATAAATTTTAGCCACTTTGGATGCAAAGTAGTGCGCAATCTTATTGCAATTCTCTACCGACGCTGAAGGCGGCGCCCTAGTAAGATCTAGAGAGGACAAAGATTTAAGAATCGTGAAAAGTTCTTTCGAGGAGTTGTTTGCTGATTCGATTTTATTAGTGTAAAAGTTGCATCTGGTTTTTGTAATCAATGCGTGATATTTTTTTAGTTCTTCTTTATAAATATTTTTGCCATCCAGATTGTAGTCTCTCCTCCATATGCGCTCCAGGCGTTTACATGCTTTTTTGGCTACCTGAAGTTGCTCTGTAAACCAGGGAGCAGACTGCTTAGCTCTAGGGTTTTTATTTCCTGATGACCAAGGTACAGCTTCCTCCACTGCTGACATTATCCACTTTTCGATCTGGAGGTTTGCAAGATTCACGTTGTTGTCTAGTTGGGGTAAATTACAGCTAAGGGCATCATTGAAGCTTTTAGAATTCAATGAATTCTATTTCCTTCTCTTGAGCCTCCAATCCGTAGTGTTATTGGGGGGGTCACCTTCGACATGGGATACTAAACGGCACCGCATAGTGGTCCGACCAGGGGATCACTAATGGATCAGTGTCTTGTAGTTTAGGGAAGTTGGCAAAGATTGGGTCTAAAGTATGACCTAATTGATGCGTCAGACTGTGAACTCTTTGAGTCATGTTTACCGTCTCCAGTTCATTACATAGTGTTACAGCGTCTGGGTTTGGGTTAGTCTCAGAGTGCATATTAAGATCACCTAGGACTAGCAGGTTAGTATGGCGTAAGGCCGGTTGTATAATCCTTACTGCCAAGCTCGCAATAAATTGTGAAGTGGGCCCTGGAGGACAGTAAATTAAGAGTCCTGTGAGGGCAAAGTTTCCTTCTGGTGTTAATACGAAGGAAATAGCTTTGCAATTCTCAATATTAGCTTCCTCGATAGAGCATTTTATCGTCAGCTTGTAAACAATGGCCATCCCACCACCTCTTTTTAGGAGGCGGTCCTGTCTCAGAATTCCGTAGCCCTCCGGAATCGCATCCAAAATGTCAGGAGCTGAAGTTTCACTAAGCCAGGTTTCCGTCAAAAGAGGGCATCAGGTTCCTTGTCCTTTATGAGTTCCAATAATTCACATTTATGTTTACTTAGTGATCTGCAATTTAGTGATACAAAGTGATATTCATTTTGTTTAGGTTTAACCAACTTGGGCAGCGGTAATTTGAACTTACAGTGTGGGCACTCTGCTTGGAGAGGTTCCCACATTAAGCTGCGTGAGCAGCCCAACGTTGTCTCAGGCTTTGGAGGGATTCAGAAGAGTATGTAATCCTGGATTGGGACATTAAACTGGCAGGGGTTCTGGCCCCCGGCCGGACGCGGGCAGACTGGCTTGCCTTGGCATGCCTTCGGTGCACCAGTGGCGCATCCGCGCCGTGTAAAGGCAGAAATAACCGCCTCCAGAGGCGTGGCCTAGTCTCCACCAGTCCAGCGAGAGCAGGGCGGGCGAGGAGAACACACACCACGCCCTCCTCTCGAGGCTGGAACAGGTGAGGACGGGGGGGAAGAGCAAAGCGGAGCCAAGCAACTCCAGCACTAAGTGCTTACAAGGAAACAAGTTTAAAAAGGGGAGCCAGGCACCTCCCAGCAATTGAATGCTAAAAGGAAAGTAAATTTAAAATTAGCAGTGAAACACACGCACGCACAATAAAACACTCGACTCCGAGTGGTGCTAGCACTCGGGGGAGTGGGATTACACTAAGAGTGCACTCCACTCTTACCGGAGGTCTTGTTCTGGCGCGTCTGCACCGTGTGCATGCAGAAATACCCACCTAGGGGCGTGGCCTAGTCTCCACCAGTCCAGCGAGAGCAGGGCGGGCGGGGAGAACACACACCACGCCCTCCACTCGAGGCTGGAACTGGTGAAGTTGGGGGGGAAAAGCAAAGCGGAGCCAGGCAACTCCAGCACTAAGGGGCATATCAGCAACAAATTGCGATAATGATCGCAAAGCGCGCGTATCGCTGTTTTCCTATCGCCGGCTATCGCTGCATTTCTTCGCCGAGTTAGCGCGGTATTACCAACGTGTTTCCCAAAGGCGATAAGAAATCCAGCGATAGCGGCAAAAAGCGCCAATATCGCGTGAAAAACAGCGATAACGTGTGAGCGCTAATGATAAGCTTGTAAATATGGGAGTGTGGATTTAACCTGCCAATCCACCTCCCATACACTACATGGTTAAGTAAGGTTTTGAGGAGACGTAAGGATCCGGCGATACCCGCGGTTAGCGGGAGTTTCAATATCGTCTCGCAAATCTTGTTAATACAGCGCTGTTGTGTTAGCGCTCTCTTACATGTTGTAACTTTGACGGCACGCCTACTTTGCATCTCATTAGCGATGTTCATCGCTGAATGAGATGCGGTACAAAAACGGCTGCCAACATGCGTTAATGCATGTTAGCGCCGCATTGTAAATAGGGAGATGAAATTATGCCGCTTTTTTGGCTTTTAAAGCCAAAAAAGCGGCGAATTGACCCTTGATAATATGCCCCTAAGTGCTTACAAAGAAATAAGTTTAGAAAGGGGAGCTAGGCACCTCGCAGCAATTGAATGCTACAAGGAAAGTAAATTTAAAATTAGCAGTGAAACATACACGCACAATAAAACACTGGACTCCGAGTGGTGCTAGCACTCGGGGGAGTGGGATTACACTAAGAGCGCTCCGCTCTTACCGGAGGTCTTGTTGAATGTGGGCAGCCGGCAGACAAACACACAATGCATTGCAGCAGTCCAGGTGATCCCTGTTGGCTATGGAGAGTAGTTAGAGGATGTGTCTTACTTGCTCAGGTGAAAAAAGAAACTGCATAAATTTGACTGTGTATATACATATCTTCCTCAAACATGACTTTCTTTATCGTTGAACATTGTTGGCCAAAATCTCATGGAAGACGGGGGAGGGTTCTCTCACATTCGGTTTTTCGGCTGCCACGAGGATGATAAGCTTTATTGTGGAGTAATTGAGTTGTAATCTGTTTGACCCATTCTTTTTTATTTCACCCTGTAGGAAGCTGGCTCTGTATATATTATACCAAAGTAAGGTATAGTGTGCAAAGAGTCCAGTGGATCCCCAAAGGCTTACAGAGGCAAAATTAGATAATACCTTACTCTCTATTTGTGGTAGGGTTGGCAAGCAGTAAGGCTTTATCAGAGGGTAGTGTTAAGCATTTATTGTACACACTCGAGTAAGAAATGATTTCACACACTCAAATACTGAACTCTGACCAATTGTTTTGTATAAAATATATTTCTTAGTTCTATGTTATTTTAGAACCAAGCAGAACTTGGTACAGGCAAGTGAAATAGTCCTTTTCAAAAAGAATACAGTTGATTTTGTTACAGGTAGGTCAAATGTTCAGAAACAGTTGAAATTACAATGCAGTTACTTTGTGATTACTTTGCTTAGATTACTTTTCAGATTACTTTTTCTACTCAGTGTGGTATGCCTAGATACCAAACTGGGACATTTTCTAGACAAAGGTAAGTAATTCAATTTGTCATCAAAACGCACTTATTTAGATTTTCATACAATTTTCAACTCCCCACTTAGAACCCTTTCCACAGAAAAACAGTCCTACGGGAGAAAATCAGGTTATCGGTTTAAAGATGAGTAATCGGTCTTGGGAGCTGAGTTTCTGGGGTTAGAACCAGGGTTCCCCCAGGGTCAAGGATGCACTCAAAGAGCACCCTCAGCTGCACTAGGGTGGCAGGGTGCAGAGTGCTTGGGCCCAATGTTATCTAATAGGGGAAAGGGGGTCTCTGGTTGGTGGCTGCTCACGGGCACGCCACTTGGATGTGGGAGCAAAGCTCCTAGGGTTAAGCTCAGGGCAAAGAGGGGTCCGAGTTAGCACACAAGGTGCACCCACAGCAGCACAAGGGCGGCCGGGTGCAGAGTGCCGATTTGGCGTCGGGTGCCCTGTTGTTTTCAATGGCAGTTACCGGTTTTGGATTTTGGCTGCAGGCTCGGTCCAGGAAGTCTTCCGGGAGGAACCAACAGCTGGGCAGGTAAGTTGGAGGGCTCGGGGATGTAGGTGCACCTCAGGTCCTCTTCTCCAGGGTGCAGGGCGGCTGGATGCAGGGGTGCCTGTTGAAGTCTGATTTAACCTTACCGGGCCACTCGCGGTTGGGGGGGTTCTCCGTGCCTAGGTTGCAGGTGACGTCGGGGTGTCCTGGAGGGGTCAAACCACGGTGGACTCAGACTCTGGAGCACTGGGGGACCTCGCTGGGACCGGAGGGCCACTCGGGCTGTTGGCGACGGGTGCAGTGGTGGATCCAGGCGTCAGGTTTCTTTGTGTTCAGCAGGCTTGGAGTCTTTCTTTGGAGATTCTTCTGAACAGGGCTGCTGTTCACAGGAGATCCGGTCTTTGTTAAAGGCAGTCAGTCCTCTCAAGGGTTCTGGAGGTTGCTGGCAGCAGGACAAGGTGACTTTTGGCCCAGGATCTCTGGAAACTGCAGACAGGCCGGTAGGGCTGGGGCCAAGTCAGTTCTTCTCTGCAGTCTCCTCTGCTATGCATCTTCTTTCGTCCTTCTTCTTTGTAAGTTGCGGGAATCTGCCTTCTAGGTTCAGGGCTGCCCCCTAAATACTATATTTAGGGGGCGTCTTAAGGGTCTCGAGGTAGTAGCCAATGGGCTACTGACCTTATGGTGACTACACTCTTTGTGTGCTCACCCCACGTGGGGGAGTGGGCACAATCCTTTATCTTGATTGGAGAGTGCGTGCCATATGCAAGATGGCGGTCACTGAAGAGTGGGCTTCACCTCGCCTCCCCCACCTGAGGGATGGGATTGGCAGAGGTGGGCACACCTTCTGGGCTGCTCTAATTTTTCCAGCCTGTCAAACAGGAAGCGGGCCTGCTCCTGATAGCAGGAGAGACTGGGGGGTCGTGTTACAAAGGCAGCAAGACCTTTGAAGCTCCCCTGCCACAGATGGCTCTTCCTGACATATGGGAGGTGTGAACACCTCTGCCCAGGAAAGGCTTTGTTTCTGGGCTCAGGGAGCGAAGACTCCCACCCCAGGGGTCCAGGAACTTGTCTCGTGGTGGTAGGCTGGTGTTTACCAGCCGGGGAACCCACCAAAGGCTGGTAGTTTTTCAGGGGGCATCTCTGAGTGCATTGTATAATAAATCCCACACTGCATTAGTGTGGGTTTATTATGCTGAGAAATTTGTTAACAAGCTTGCCAGAATTCAGTTAAGCCATTATGGTGCTCTGGAGTTCGCAATGACAAACTCCCAGACCCTATACTCTTTATGGCTTTACTGCACTTACAATGTCTAAGAATGGACTTAGACATTGTAGGGATGCAGGGCTCATGCAACTGTACCCTCACCAGTGGGATAGTGCACCCAGCTAGAGGGGCTTCTTACCTATACCATAGGCAGTGGGTTGTAGGCATGGCACACAGGTATATGTGCCATGTCGACTCTTCACTTTTCTCTGCACCCAAACACGCAGCCTGCAATGGCAGTGTGTGTGTGTGTGTGTGTGTCTGTGTATGTTAAGGTACAGGACCTCTAAGGGTGGCACAATATGTGCTGCAGCCCTTAGAGGCCTTCCCTGGTCACAGTGCCCTTGGTACCCATGTTACCTTTTACAAGGGACTTACATGTGGCCAGAGAGGTGCCAATTGGGGGAACAAAGGTACAGTTTTGGAAAAGAACACAGGCCATGGGAACCTGATTGGCAGGGACCCAGGGCACATCAAGTCAAAGTGCATTAGAAATCTGGCAAAAAGTGGGGCGTTAGGCAACAGAAACCCACCTTCCTACACACCCAGATTTCACTGTACAACAGTGATAGATACTTTGTTGTTAGCAATTCTAGCATGCAGTTGTGTGTCATCGACATAGGAATGTCATCTTACCAGCTCATCCTGTGAGATATTAAATAGGAGAGCTAAGCATCTATTAAAAAGTGTGGGTGAAAGAGAAAAAGCCTTATGAGACCCAACAAGAAGGAGAACATTCATATGTTGTAAAGGTTCGTCAGTTGACCGTCTACATCCTATTGGACAAAAAAGAATTTGACCAGGCTAGAGCTCTACGCTCTGCTCCTGCCACTGTCACCAACCTATCGAAAAGCATAGGATCGCACACGGTATCAAAGGCTGCAGAGAGATTCAACATGAACAACAAGCATGTCTTCCATCATCGACTATCCTACACACATCGGGCCAGAAACCTGAGAGGGTGGTGTCGGCTCAATACCTAGGCCAGAATTCATACGGTATGGGCAATAAATACAGCGCGTTGCTAATACATCAACACAAACAATGGGGCCACGTCCAGCAGCTGCTGCTGCTGCTCCTGCAGTACGAGCTGTTCCTCAATACAAGTATGCTGCAGGTTTCCATAATCCCCAGTAGCATCTCAGTGCACAGCTTCAAGCCACTATGCAGCGGGTGAGTGTCCTGCTTTTGAGTAGATTGATTCTATCAATGTTGAGGTGTAGGAGGTACTTCCAAGTTGGATCCTGAATGTCCAAGAAAGTATATTATAAACACCAAGATATTAAATTAATGATTTTGGCCAGGTTACTGAAGTTAACACACAGCTAATGTTGGCACTAAAGAAAACCACCTATATGATTTATTTAGGCTTGTGCCATTTATAGATTCCTGCACCACCTAAAGTCCTCTTTTTTTAGCGTGCCAGAAAGAAGCTGTCTTTAAAAGAGATAACTTTGGCACCCCAGTTTGGAAGTGTTCAGTTTGCAAGGATTGCATGGGAACAAAAGACTATTGTCTTAAAACTGAATTTCCCAACAAGCCTTTTTAGACTTCCCCTTAGCACTCCTGCATCCTTCATGCCCCAGGTCAAGATTTTTCATGAAAAATTGGTGAACTAATAATGCTCTGCAGGAATTAAGGTCATTTTCAATTTTGCATGACCTTGGATCCCAGAATATCTAAGTCTTGTTTATAGGCCATTTTGTATAACTAATAGTTCGAGGCAGGTGTGGGTGTTGATACACATGCTGTGCATACTTCTGCCATCTAGTGTTGGTTCTGGATGTGTGCAAGTTGTTTTTCTTTGAAGAAGTCTTTCGAGTCACGAGGTAGTGACTCCTCCCTTTGGTGATAATGCGCATGGGCACTCTATTATTAAATTGTTTTCTTTCCGCCATCAGGTTCGGACGTATGCTCCTGTGCCCCAGTTCATCACTGTTGCGGTGCTGTTTTCGGTTCACACTGTACCGTCTCTCCGTTGGTATTGTCTTCGATCGCATTTGTAGGAATGTACTCCTTTTTGACATGGCCACCCCCACTTTTTGCCTGGTTCATGATGTGATTTCAACTGGGAGTGCACTGGGTTCCTGCTAACCAGCTCCCCAGTGCCAGATCTCTTTCCTAAAACTGTGCAATTGTTCCCCCAATTGAAAATACCTTTAGCACCCTCTATAAGTCCCTAGTAAATGATACCCCTGGTACCTATGGCCTGAGGTACTAAAGAAGGTCCCCCCAGGGCTGCAGCATGAATTGTGCCATCCTAAGGGACCCCTCACCAAACACATGCAGGGCTGCTTTTGAAGGCCGCCTGTTTTGGTACAGACAAAAGTGAAAACACGACCTGACACACATCCCTGTGTCAGGGTGCTTAGTATTACATGTGAGGGCATACCTGCAGGAGCAGATATGCTCCTATGCTGGTCAATTCCATTACTGCCAGTACTAGCTAGTGACCAGGGAAGCCATTTTAAAACATGTGCTGGACACTGGTGAAAACGAGTTCCCCAGCTACATGATGGCTTCACTGAAGATAGGGATGTTTGGTATCAAACATCTTGTATTGATAAACCCACACTGATTCCAGTGTTGGATTTACCAATACATGCACACGGAGGGCCTCTGGTGTGCTCGCTGACTGGTTTCTGCCAGCCTGCCACCTGAGACACTGTTCTGACCTCCTATGGTGAGAGCCTTCTGCTCTCAGGAGACCCAGAACAAAAGCCTGTCCGGAAAGAGTGTGTCACACCCCCTCGCACTGGATGACCTGCTGATTAGCCTTTCCAGGCCGACAAGCTTCAAAGAGCTGCCGCCTTTGAAATTCGAATCTGGCTCCCTTCACAGGAGAGTAAGCCAACCCCCTTTGTAAAGAGCCCCTTTGGCACCTGGACAGGCGGGACAATTAGCTAGTCAGGTAGGCGTGCCGCCCCAAGGCTAGTACCACCCCCTAAGGTGGGCTAAACTGAGGTGGACACAGCTTTTCAGAAGTAGCCATCTTTGTGATGTCATACTTAGGAATTCTGGGACAGGGTTATGCCTACTTTCCAAAGGCTGTGAAAAACTAACACTAGCGTTTTTAGTGATTCTGTGCTCACAGAGCGACTTGCATCAACTCGAACTTGTGTATCACAACCTTGAATTTAAGCCTTCAAGGCACTAACCCAATAATATGTCTAGCTGCTAATCAACACCATGTGGCAATGTGCCAAAGCGGATGTTCAACCGGGAATATCTTGCTCCCACTATCAGTGAGGTGGTTCTAAAGGGTTATCAGAGTTGACAGCTTCTGCATGCTGATGTGGAAAATGCCCTTGTAATATTGTGAGGAAGGGTATAGAGAGAGGATGTGGCGCAGCGGCCACAGCTGCCAACTCGGAAGCTGGGGACCCGGGTTCGAGTCTCTGCATTTGCTCACCATCCTGTGATTCTGGGCAAATCACTTAATCTCCCCGTGCCCATGGACAGCGCCTGGAGACCCTCACGGGTGATAAGCCACACTATATAAATCTACTAATTTAATTGTACCAATGTCGAATCTCCACAGCTGTTACTGCAGTCTGGTTACAGAGAGGCACTGCATATGATCCAGCGTGGTCGTGGCCGCATAGTACTTGAGCGGATGCCATGGTCAAGTACAACTGTCGTGAATGCTGGCCCAGGATACGTTTCCCAAGGGGTTCTTGCTGGTTGCCTGGAAGAGGCTGCATGTTGCAGCCTAACGAGGACTAGACTGATCCTTGGAAAAATGTGTAATCATCACCAATATACATTATAAACACTTGGGTTGCATTCCTCTAGGGTTGACACAAGCTAGACAGGAGTGGCTGAACAACCTGGCCCACCTCCAACTTGCAGCCCCAACCTCTCTGTGCCCTAAACAGCCCAGTGAACAAACAACAAAGAAGGTGGTAAGAACAGACTTGTGCTGTGAATTTCTGAATCTTCAAAACTGCTGTTTTTCTACTTGTGACTGTTTAAATATAACTCTTGGTTTCTGTGTAATTCGTACTGTGAAAACTGCAGTTTTTTTTCCACCCATGACTGTTTGAATTTGTGTCCTAATTTGCCCTGTACTGTGCTTCGGCCTTCAGGGGCAAGGCCCCAGCTCCCCCTGTTTTTGATGTTTTAAGTTAAAAAGGCAAAGTACACCCTCAGAGGCTAAGCAGTGTGTTTAAAAAACTACATCATCTGTTTTATGGTTTAAACAGTGTTTTGATAACCGCAGTTTTTTTTCCACCTGTGACTGTTTGAATTTGTGTCCTAGTTTCCCCTGTATTGTACTTAGACCTGCAGGGGCAACCCCTCAGCCTCCCCGTTTTAAAATTTTTAAAGTTAAAAAGGCAAAGTACACCCTAAGAGGCTAAGCATAGTGTTTAAAAGACGTCTTTGTCTGCTTTATGGTTTAAACTGTGTTTGGAAAGTGTAGTTGGCTCTTGGATTTGAGCCTTACCTGCAGGGTTAAAACCTGGACCTGCAAAGTGTGGATTGAGCCTGTTTGTCTCCAAGGAGATTTAGGTCTTCAGGAGCAGCTTCCCTGCCCCCAGGCCAACAGCCTGGGCCTCCCTGATTGGCCCTCTAGCTCCCAAGCAACCCTGAGCCCTACTCCTCTTACACCTGCAGAAGACCTTTAAGGTCTGTGCAGGGACCCCCAAGACAGATACCTCCATCTTGTAGCCCCAGCCTCTCTGTGCCCTAAGCAGCCCAGTGAACAAACAACAAAGAAGGTGGTAAGAACACAGTGCTGTAAATTTCTGAAACTTTAAAACTGCTGTTTTTCTACTCATGACTGTCTAAATGGAACTCTTGGTTTGTGTGCAATTTGTACTGTGAAAACTGCAGTTTTTTTCTCCACCCGTGACTGAATTTGTGTCCTACTTTACCCTGTACTGTGCTTAGGCCTGCAGGGCAAGCCCCCAGCCTCCACCCCCCCCCCCCGTTTTTTGATTTGTAAAGGTAAAAAGGCAAATTATACACTCAGAGGCTACAAATTCTCACAGGTGAAGGGGATGGTACATAACACATTGAAAGAGGGGTTAGAGGAATTTAGACAGGCCAAGAGTGTGCAGGAGAGTAAGGAATACTGGTGCGGAGATACCTTGAAAGAAAGTAAGGCTTTTGTAGGACAGCCTTCGGCGTCACAAAAGGAGGAGGAGGCAGATAGAAGGCCTCCTTCCCTACAGTGAGACTAAGGCAGATGATGAAGGGACAGAGAATGTTGTCAAAAGGAAAAAAGGTAAAAGTAGGATCAGGAAAGTGAGGAGTAGTATAGGTTGAAGAGCGACACCCCAAGAGATTCAGAGATGGAGGGAGTTAGCCCGACATTTGCTACAAAGTGGAAATGATTCAGTACTAGTTGCATGGGAGGAAAGAGCAATGAATGGAGTGGTGCATGAGATGGAAGATTTGAAATATCGAGCACATACTGATTCTCTTTTCTTTGCTCAGTGGCACCCTAGTGATGAGGAGCAATTAGTAGCAATTGGGACACTGAATTAACAAACTGCTTTGTGGAGCTGGGTAAAGGAGGATGGGATAGGGAAGCGAGGAGTTGGATAGATGAATTGTATACAAAGATACAGAATGGATGGATCAGGTGGACCAATGGGAACAAGAGATAGAGGAAGGTAAAAGACAACAAAAGGAAAATAGTTTGAAGATGAAAAATCAGACACGTTACAGGTCAGACAGTTACAGACAACTCACTGTCTGGGGTTGGGACTTCTGCAAATACACCCGGTCCCCCGATAGTTCTAGACCCTCACACTACCTCTAGCAAGGTTCTTCCTATGAGGGAAGTCCCGGGAACGGTGACTGAGAAGTTTTATTATGTTTATACCCCACAGACTACGGTGGACCTTTACACTTATACTAAAGATGTTCCTAATTTACAAGAGAGCCCTGACACGTGGTTTTCGAAGGTAGAACAGGTATTGAAATTAGGCGATCTGACCTGCAAAGAACTTGATACTATGTTTTCCATTATCATAATTATACCTTCAGAACTGTGGGCTAAGGCTTGCATCAACCACCAGTTCTGTCTTCTTTTGAGGACTGAAATACGCCATAGTAATGTCATGCAAGAGTGCCTCCTTGAATGCCTGTGCTGCTCCTCCATTCCACTCCCACTGTCTGTCATGCTTGGTTAGAGCCTATAGTGGTTCTGACGGAGTCGCTAACTTCAGAATGAATCGTCCACAATAATTACCCATCCCCAGACAACTTCGGACCTCTGCTGCATTTTGAGGTATATCAGCCTATTTGATAGCTTCCACTCTCTGGGGATCAACTTGGAGTCCCTTGTGTGAAAAGTGATATCCAAAAAATTCCACTGAGTTAGTGTAAAATAAACACCTTTGACGATGAAGCGTCAGACCACTTTCTGCAAGGCGTTGTAATGCTGCTCTCAACCTCACATGGTGCACTTCCAAAGTCTTAGAGAAGATCAGAATGTCATCACTAACATTGATCACCCCTACTAGACCTGATAGGGTTTCTCGTATTGCTTCTTGCAACACCCCTGCAGCTGAGGAGATCCCAAACCTGAGCCTACGATATTGTTCGCAACCCCAAGTGGGTGAAAAATGTTGTGATGTATCTACTCACTTCATCGAGTAACAGTTGATGATATCCGGCATTCAAGTCAATTTTTGAGAATCATTGAGCGTCATTCAAATCTGCTACGATTTCATCCACTGTGGGCATGAAATGTCTTCCATGGCAAATTGCTTTATGTGATAATCTCATGTCAACAGATAGTCTTATAGCCCCAAGTTGTTTCAGCTTTGGGGCAATCACAAGTGGCGCACCCAAGGGGTAGGACCTGATACCTTTTCAATAACGCCCAACTGTTCAAGCTTTTCCAACTCTTCCCCCACTCGTGGTCGCATATTAAAGGGGACTCTTCTATGTCATAATGCCACGAGATGTATGGCTTTGTCAATGTGCAGCTTGACCGTTACTCTATTCAAACATCCGAGGCCATTAAACAACTCTGGAAAGTCTGCCAAAATGGCCTCAACATGCGATTGATTAATCTGATGAGCAAAGAAAACTAGCCCCAAACCCTCAGCCGTATGACACCCTACAAGAGTCCCAGTATCTCCTTTGGTCACATGAAACTTGGTGAGCACTATCTTTTCTTTGCTCTCAACTAACACCTCAATCCCTCCTCGCATGGGAATGGGATCGTGCTCCCCATACATGTAAATCTTCACCTTGGTCGCTACCAGCTTGAGGCATGGCGTCAACTTCAGAAATTGCGTGTCGTTCATCACATTCACTGAAGCCTCTGTATTGATCAAAGCAGAAATCCTGACCCTTTAATAGCAATCTGGCACAGGGGAGGTGGTCTTTTCCGCTGCTTATCACGCCCCACAAGGGAGATTGTGAATATTTCTTCAACCTAATCATCTACCACACAGACCCCCTAAGTGTCAGTATCTTCATCCTTTTTCCCCACAGCCAGGCATCTGAAAGTGGGCCGATCACGCCCACGAAATCTTGATCCAGCCGAGCGACTAGCATACTCTTGCAAAATGGTTCAACTGGCCACACTTGAGACAGGGTTTCCCTTGTGCCAGGCAACCACTTGCCAACTTCTGCCTGGCCCCACAGGACCCACAGGACTTCTTGCCTGATTTTGGACTACTTGTCTGGCCGACACTGGCCGGTCTGCGTTGAATGGTTTCAATTTTCTCTTCCTTGACCTTTGACATTCTTGGAGTCGACACCTCTGCCCCTCCTCGTGCCAGAGCCTCTCCCATATCTTCTGGTCTACTATCCGCTAATCAGTATTTCTTCAAGAGATATTCCAGGTTGGTGCTTTATTAACTTTCATCACCACCAATGTGAAGCATCATGGAGCACTTTACAGCATTATCAGTCTCTTGTGTTGCTCGAAAGTAATTGTCCAACCTTCCAATCTACTTTTGCCACCAGGGGGCAGCGGTCTGCCAATTGACTGACAGGTGGAAGCGCCAACACTGGTGCATGCGCACTGTGTTGATGCATTAGCGAAGCATCCGCCTGGCACAAAGAGGCTGCACTCTCATTGGCTGTTGTCGACATGGCGCCCTCTCTTTCTCTCTGTGTTCCTATATTGAGTCCACTTAGTACACTGGGGGCGCCTCCCTCTAGGCTATGCACTCGACTCCACTCCCGACGGTCTGGCCTCTTGCTTCCCTGGCATCTTGCACTGCCTTTTCACCACTTGCACAGGGTCACAGGCATATTGAAGACCTCTCACCTCTGTTATTGTTCGGCAACATACATGCGGAGTCCTCACTGTCAGCTCTCACTGGGCGTTCACCTATGGCCACGCCTGTCTGTCACACATCCGGGGCCGCTAATTCTGCTGGCGCATTTCTCCCCACCAACACCTGGATTGGGTCCTGCACCTCCACCGGTGCACCTGCAGCCACGCCATTCTGCCACTACTTCCCTCAAAGGATCTCAGTGTCCACGAGGCCTGCTTCTGCCTGGCACTACAGCGTCACGTCTCTTGTGCCAACACCACGTGGTGGCAGGGCTCCACCCGCGGCCTTCGCGTGCTCCGACTGTGAGCGCGGAAACACAGCACTTCTCCTCCGGACAGTCCAGAGACACCCACAGCACGCTCAGGGGGGGCAGGGACCACCAGCTGCCACTTCACATACCCTCACCGCAATGAGCGAAACAGCTTCACACCAAACAGGACATTGTGGCGAAACCTAGCCTACCACGCCGCACTCCCCACCGAGAGGTGGGCACTCTCATATGCAGAGAGGAAACTCCGAACTCATCGCCAGTTTAAAGGGTCTAGGTCAACCCTCAGTATAGGCCTGTAACACCCCGCTTTAGAGCACTGCACATAGACACTGAGGGGCATATGTACAAGCCCCTATCGCCACCACAACGTCACCTATATTGACGTTGTGGTGGCGATAGGGGCTGCACCTTATGTACAAAGCAGCACTTAACGCTGCTTGTACATAAGGCCCCCTTTCACGCTATAGTTAGCGTGAAATGGGTGGGCAGTGGGTGTTGCGGTGGGCGTTCCGCCGCCAACACCCATTCATTTTGACGCTGCCCCCATGTACAAGGGTGGCGTACATAGGAGGCAGCGCCAAAATTAAGACCAGGTAAAAACTGGTCTTAAGTTGACGAAACAAGGAGAAATGCATTTCTACTCGTTTTTTGCTTTTTCCATGTGTGCTGCCTTGTGCAGCACACATGGAAAAAAGCAAAATGCCATTGTTTGTTTATGTACAGGAAGGTGTCCCTTCCTGTACATAAACAAACTTTAGAAAAAATACCATTTTGTCACTTTCATGTGTGCTGCATGAAGCAGCACACATGAAAGTGACAGAATGGCAGTTCTAGGATTGTTTATGTGCAGGAAGGGACACCTTCCTACACATAAACAATCCTCCCCTGCACGCAGACACCCTTGCACTCTGGTGCAAGGGTGCCTGCATTGGCGCCAAGTTTCTAAACTTAGCGCCATCGCAGGGGAAAAAGCACGCCTGCACCACATTCTTGAAAATATGGTGCAGCCTTGCGTTTCAGAAGTGGAGGCGAGAGGCGTTAAGCCAGGAAGGCTAACGCCTCTCTCCTCCACTTCCTTGTACATATCCCTCTGAGAGCGGCTCTCGCCGAAGAACCAAAAGCGTTTCCGGGTCCTTTATTTATACCTTTCGGCCAAGGCCGGCACTCTACAAGCCCTACCCTTAAAAGGAGGCCATGGCACATGTGCGCTAAGGAGAACTGTAATTGACAGACCCAATTTTTTTGCTGACAGTCAGATTTTTAGTTTTGGTTCCTTGCTGTTTTATTTTGTATTTACTGTACATAGAAATTGACTTGAATTGATTTAGTTGAATTATTAAACTGTTAAAAATTGATTGATTTTACCTTCCCTGTATTGCAATTTTGGTAAGTGGGTGGTTTTTGCTTGGGCTCATTGGGCATTCTTTACTCATCAGAAGCTCTCCAGTCTGATTCTTAGGAGAGCACTGATCAGGTTAAACATTTTTCTTCTTTAGGGCTGACTAGAGGCACCGTCTCGCGATCGGCTGTGCTTTTGTCAGCCTAGGAGTGAAATGAGTAGTACCCTTAAAAGGAGGGCCATGGCGTGGACGTGCCAAAGGCAATCCTGTCTGCGCCTATTCACTTCTGTCCAGTGGCATGTGCCAGCCATGCTGCCCATTTCACAGTAGATTTGGTTCCTCTTAACTACAGCTACACTTCTTAACCGCTTCACAATCCTTGGTGCCAGGCTATTTACATGTTTAAGCTTTCGGTGGCAAATTTCTTTGGCCTGTTATCATGTCAGTAATGTTTAGATTTATTGCTGTTTGAATCGTCTCGCCCAGGTAGGGTGGTGGAGGCACGTATTATTATGCTGCTTCCCCACCCTATCCTGAACCCCATTACAGCTGCATTAATTAATAATCGTTCTCTTCATAAAAGGTTTTTTTTTTTATTCACAACATCCTCGGTGAGTATCAGCGGGATATCCTTTTTTGGACAAAAACCTTGATGAATTAGTGACATTGAGCTCACCTTTCCAGAGAACTGAGCCTATGTCTATGTGGACAGAACAGATAAAAGAGAAGATGGGTATAGTTAGCCATTGTCTTTAAGGAGTGTTTCAAGTGTTCCAACTTCACTCTGACGTACCTTAAAGGGCCGAAAACTCTAGGGTTCAGAATACAGTCTCCCTCTAAATGTCCTTGGCGAGGTCTCTGGCATATGGTCCTCCAGGTTATGCCAGAGAATTGATCAATTCAATAGAATGACCCTGCAATACCCTCTTATGGGACTTCAATTTACACACAGACAATATCTCTGATACCCAATTGCGGTTACTTGCAGGAGTGAAGCTTCGGGGGGGGGGGGGGTTTGGGGTGTGACCCCCTAATGAATGCATTCTTGGCTTGGTAGTTGGTTCTGAGGGCCCTGAGTTGGGTCTGAGCTGCCTGTGTTGGTCAAAGCGATACAAAAGGGGATGATGGACGGAACGTTTGAACCAATCAAACACTCACCCCCAGTCAACTGATCCGGGTTTAATCCATCATCATTCTTTAGCTCACTCCACCACCCCAGTTCAGACATGGCCATATGCAAATCAGTCTGACCCTGTGCCTCATGGGAACAGTCCAGCCCGAACTGCCAAGCCATGTCTTCCCTGGACCGGAAACAAGCATCCTAGGACCGGTTTCTGGCATTTCAGCCGTCATCAGCCAGGCTTGCTTGAATCCAGTGGCAAAGTGAGCAAGGGACCCACGTCTGGGCATACCCCCGCCAACTTAGGGCGACCAAAGCGATACAAAAGGGGATGATGGACGGAACGCTTGAACCAATCAAACACTCACCCCCAGTCAACTGATCCGGGTTTAATCCATCATCATTCTTTAGCTCACTCCACCACCCCAGTTCAGACATGGCCATATGCAAATCAGTCTGACCCTGTGCCTCATGGGAACAGTCCAGCCCGAACTGCCAAGCCATGTCTTCCCTGGACCGGAAACAAGCATCCTAGGACCGGTTTCTGGCATTTCAGCCGTCATCAGCCAGGCTTGCTTGAATCCAGTGGCAAAGTGAGCAAGGGACCCACGTCTGGGCATACCCCCGCCAACTTAGGGCGACCAAAGCGATACAAAAGGGGATGATGGACGGAACGTTTGAACCAATCAAACACTCACCCCCAGTCAACTGATCCGGGTTTAATCCATCATCATTCTTTAGCTCACTCCACCACCCCAGTTCAGACATGGCCATATGCAAATCAGTCTGACCCTGTGCCTCATGGGAACAGTCCAGCCCGAACTGCCAAGTCATGTCTTCCCTGGACCGGAAACAAGCATCCTAGGACCGGTTTCTGGCATTTCAGCCGTCATCAGCCAGGCTTGCTTGAATCCAGTGGCAAAGTGAGCAAGGGACCCACGTCTGGGCATACCCCCGCCAACTTAGGGCGACCAAAGCGATACAAAAGGGGATGATGGACGGAACGTTTGAACCAATCAAACACTCACCCCCAGTCAACTGATCCGGGTTTAATCCATCATCATTCTTTAGCTCACTCCACCACCCCAGTTCAGACATGGCCATATGCAAATCAGTCTGACCCTGTGCCTCATGGGAACAGTCCAGCCCGAACTGCCAAGCCATGTCTTCCCTGGACCGGAAACAAGCATCCTAGGACCGGTTTCTGGCATATCAGCCGTCATCAGCCAGGCTTGCTTGAATCCAGTGGCAAAGTGAGCAAGGGACCCACGTCTGGGCATACCCCGCCAACTTAGGGCGACCAAAGCGATACAAAAGGGGGATGATGGACGGAACGTTTGAACCAATCAAACACTCACCCCCAGTCAACTGATCCGGGTTTAATCCATCATCATTCTTTAGCTCACTCCACCACCCCAGTTCAGACATGGCCATATGCAAATCAGTCTGACCCTGTGCCTCATGGGAACAGTCCAGCCCGAACTGCCAAGCCATGTCTTCCCTGGACCGGAAACAAGCATCCTAGGACCGGTTTCTGGCATTTCAGCCGTCATCAGCCAGGCTTGCTTGAATCCAGTGGCAAAGTGAGCAAGGGACCCACGTCTGGGCATACCCCGCCAACTTAGGGCGACCAAAGCGATACAAAAGGGGATGATGGACGGAACGTTTGAACCAATCAAACACTCACCCCCAGTCAACTGATCCGGGTTTAATCCATCATCATTCTTTAGCTCACTCCACCACCCCAGTTCAGACATGGCCATATGCAAATCAGTCTGACCCTGTGCCTCATGGGAACAGTCCAGCCCGAACTGCCAAGCCATGTCTTCCCTGGACCGGAAACAAGCATCCTAGGACCGGTTTCTGGCATTTCAGCCGTCATCAGCCAGGCTTGCTTGAATCCAGTGGCAAAGTGAGCAAGGGACCCACGTCTGGGCATACCCCCGCCAACTTAGGGCGACCAAAGCGATACAAAAGGGGATGATGGACGGAACGTTTGAACCAATCAAACACTCACCCCCAGTCAACTGATCCGGGTTTAATCCATCATCATTCTTTAGCTCACTCCACCACCCCAGTTCAGACATGGCCATATGCAAATCAGTCTGACCCTGTGCCTCATGGGAACAGTCCAGCGCCGAACTGCCAAGTCATGTCTTCCCTGGACCGGAAACAAGCATCCCAGGACCGGTTTCTGGCATTTCAGCCGTCATCAGCCAGGCTTGCTTGAATCCAGTGCTCACTTTGCCACTGGATTCAAGATAGCCTGGCTGATGAGGGTTTTGAACCCGAAACCGGTCCCAGGATGCTTGTTTCCGGTCCAGGGAAGACAAGGCTTGGCAGTTCGGGCTGGACTGTTCCCATGAGGCACAGGGTCAGACTGATTTGCATATGGCCATGTCTGAACTGGGGTGGTGGAGTGAGCTAAAGAATGATGATGGATTAAACCCAGATCAGTTGACTGGGGGTGAGTGTTTGATTTGCTCTAACGCTCCGTCCATCATCCCCTTTGGTATCGCTTTGTTCGCCCTAAGTTGGCAGGGTATACCCAGACGTGGGTCCCTTGCTCACTTTGCCACTGGATTCAAGATAGCCTGGCTGATGAGGGTTTTGAACCCGAAACCGGTCCCAGGATGCTTGTTTCCGGTCCAGGGAAGACATGGCTTGGCAGTTCGGGCTGGACTGTTCCCATGAGGCACAGGGTCAGACTGATTTGCATATGGCCATGTCTGAACTGGGGTGGTGGAGTGAGCTAAAGAATGATGATGGATTAAACCCAGATCAGTTGACTGGGGGTGAGTGTTTGATTTGCTCTAACGCTCCGTCCATCATCCCCTTTGGTATCGCTTTGTTCGCCCTAAGTTGGCAGGGTATACCCAGACGTGGGTCCCTTGCTCACTTTGCCACTGGATTCAAGATAGCCTGGCTGATGAGGGTTTTGAACCCGAAACCGGTCCCAGGATGCTTGTTTCCGGTCCAGGGAAGACATGGCTTGGCAGTTCGGGCTGGACTGTTCCCATGAGGCACAGGGTCAGACTGATTTGCATATGGCCATGTCTGAACTGGGGTGGTGGAGTGAGCTAAAGAATGATGATGGATTAAACCCAGATCAGTTGACTGGGAGTGAGTGTTTGATTTGCTCTAACGCTCCGTCCATCATCCCCTTTGGTATCGCTTTGTTCGCCCTAAGTTGGCAGGGTATACCCAGACGTGGGTCCCTTGCTCACTTTGCCACTGGATTCAAGATAGCCTGGCTGATGAGGGTTTTGAACCCGAAACCGGTCCCAGGATGCTTGTTTCCGGTCCAGGGAAGACATGGCTTGGCAGTTCGGGCTGGACTGTTCCCATGAGGCACAGGGTCAGACTGATTTGCATATGGCCATGTCTGAACTCGGGTGGTGGAGTGAGCTAAAGAATGATGATGGATTAAACCCAGATCAGTTGACTGGGGGTGAGTGTTTGATTTGCTCTAACGCTCCGTCCATCATCCCCTTTGGTATCGCCTGTGTTGGTCAGGCATAATACTGGAAATCAAACACATGAAGATGCTGGGACGAATGCTTTCAAATAGTGTAACCACTGGCAATCACGGGGGTAGAATTCCAACACATAGTTTTTTGCCCACTGTGCTAGTCTAGAAAAAGGCCCATATAATGCAAATCAGTACAGACCCTGATCGTCATGGGAACAGTTTACTTCGATCCTTGGTCATTGTAGGAAAGTGGGTTTCTGTTGCAGTAACCCCCCCACTTTTGCCAGACTACTGATGCACTTTTACTTGATGTACCCTGGGTCCCTGCCAATCAGGTTCCCAGGGCCTGTGTTCTTTCCCCAAAACTAACCCAATTGGCATCTCTGGCCACAGGTCAGCCCCTGGTAAATGGTACCACAGGTACCCAGGGCACCGTGACCAGGGAAGACCTCTAAGGGCTGCAGCACTTATTGTGCCACCCTTCGAGGCCCTGTACCTTTACACACACACACTGCCTTTGCAGGCTGCGTGTTTTGGTGCAGAACAAAGTGAAGAGTAGACATTCCTATAAACCACTGCCCTGGCATAGATCAGTCACCCCTCTAGCTGGGTGCACTATACCAGTGGTGAGGGTACAGGTGCATGAGCCCTGTACCCCTACAGTGTCTAAGGCCATTCTTAGACATTTTAAGTGCAGTGCTGCCATTAAGGATATATGGTGCTGGGAGTTTGTCATTACGAACTCCACAGCACCATAATGGCTACACTGAAAACTGAGAAGTTTGGTATCAAACTTCTCAGCACATTAAACCCACACTGATGCCAGTGTGGGATTTAATGAAAAATGCACACAGAGGGCATCTTAGAGATGCCCCCTGAAAACTAACCCACCACTAGTGTCCAGGCTGAGTGGCTGCTTTCAGCTGCCACCACCAGACATGTTTCTGGACCCCTGGGTCGAGAGCCTGCTGCTCTCTGGGGCCTGAAACAATGCACATCCTGGGATGAGGTGCCATGCCTCCTCCCCCAGGATGGGCAGGGTTCACGTAGGGGAAGCTTCAAAGGCTTGCCGCCTTTGTGAGCTTCCCCAGGCCACTTGCTGCTTTCAGCAACTGGTCCCCGCTGGTTCGGACCCCCACTTTGGGCTGGAGAACCGGCGGGAAAAACAAGTGAGGAAGAGAGGTGTGCCCACCTCTGCCAACTCCACCCCTCAGGGGGGAGGTGAGGTGAAGCACAACTCCCAGTCCCTGCAGATGGGGGGACCCAGCCAACCAGAGTGAGGCATATTCTCCCCTCCCACTGGAGGGTGGCATAATAGGGGGTGTACCCACCCCAGGGAAGGGACCCATTGGTCCCTGCCTTCTACCTACCTGTAACGCCCCTAAATATAGTATTTAGGGGCACCCCTGAACCTTGCTTCCTCAGACAAGAAGAAACTACAAGGAGAAGAAGAAGAAGGACCGAATAGCCGTGCAGCAGCTAACAAGAGGAAGACGCCCACTGACTTGGCCCAGCCCTACAGGCCTGTCTCCACCTCAAACCTGCTCCTGCGAAATCCTGGTGTGTCCTGCAGCCAGCAACCTCAAAAACCCCGGAGGACCTGCCTGCCTTCAACCCCAAAGACTTTGTCTCCTGTGAACACCGGATTTGTTCACCTGCAACCTCTGGCTCCGGCCGGACACCGCGAATCCGCCCCACTCTGCACCCGCCGTCCACGGCCCGAGCTCGAGTGGGCAAACACCACGAGGAGGTCACCCCGGCGATCCTGACCCGAGATCTGGCGACACCTGACCTGCCTCAAGCCTCCAGCCGACGCCTGCAGCCTAAATCCAGAAGGTCCCCCCAACCACGACCAGGAGCTGGCAAGAAGATCCGACCCCAAAAGGCACCCCTGCACCCGACGCCCCACGGCCTTGGGTGCCCAAACCGATGGTGCCTAACCAACCCCTAACTTACCTCTCGAAGTTTTGGTCGCACCCAGAAGACCTTCGTCCCCAAGCCTGCAGTGCATTTGCAAACCGGAGGTTCCCCATTGAAACCAACATGGCGTCCGACGTCGAAACAGCACCCTGCACCCGGACGCCCTAGTGCCGCTGAGGGTGCACCTTTGGTGCTACTTTGTTTCCCCATTTGCCCTGAGCTAAAGTCCAGGAGTTTTGCTCCCACAACCAAGTGGCCTGCTCGTCAGCAGCCACCAACCGGAGGCCCCCTAGCCCCCGTTGAATAACATTGGTCCTCAGCACTCTGCACCCGGCCGCCCTAGAGCTGCTGAGGTTGTAACTAGAGTGCATCCTTGACCCTGGGGGACCCCTGAGTCTACCCCCAGAACCTCAACTCCCACTACCAAATACTTACCTCAAAACCGATAACATTATTTTCCTCCATAGGATAACATTGACTGTTTTTCTGTGAAAAGTTTGTGTGTGGAGTTTGAGAAACTAAAGCAATTCTTTAAAATTGCATAAGCTAACAAAAACAATTTTACTTACCTGTTTTCAGGAAATGTCCCAGAGTAGTATCTAGGTATACTACTCTGTGTAAGCCTAGTGATCTCAAAAGTTACTTACCTGCTATTTTACTAAAAAGCCTATTCAAGTCTATGTACTGCATTTACTAAGTATTGCATTTCTCTGCATCCATACTGTAAATCAAACCAAAGTGCATATACCATTATCATTCAAACTGTATTTCAATTGCATTACTACTGTAAAGTATTTATTGCTTACCTGTGCCAGGCATGCTTGGTTCTAGAAAATAAAATAACTAAAAGAATATTTTTATACAAAAACAATTGGTCTGAAGTTCAGTCTTTGAGTGTGTGAATTCATTTGCTGACTGAGTGTGTACAACAAATGCTTAACACTGTCCACTGATACTGCCTTACTGCTCGACCACACTACCACAAATAGAGAGTGAGGTGCTATCTAACTTTACCTCTGCCTACCATTGGGGTTCCACTGGACTCTGTGCACACTATACCTCACTTTGGTATAGTATATACAGAGCCAGCTTCCTACAGTCATCTCATTCCTCCCTCCACCATCTGCTGATGGCTTTCTAGTTGGAAAATTTTAGATTCATCCACCCCCCTGAATCTCACTGACTAACCTACACCCGTGATTACTTGGTCTGACCACTCACTGATTGTATTGTAGCGCAGCATTTTCTATAGCGCTTGCTACCCCTTGTGTGGTGTGCGGAAGTGCTTGCCTACATGAGTAGCACGCTACACCATGTTGGGTTGTGGTTGGAAGGATGTTTTTTTTGTTTTGATTGTATATGGGAAGTGTTTCCAAGTGGTGCATGATGACCACTGAGGTGCGGTTAACGTATTATGGGATGCAACGCGTAGCAGTGTGGTGGATGAGGAAGTGTAAGAGACAGACATGCAGTTTTATGGTTTTCAGCATGCTGATAGCTTTGAACAGCTCTGTAGGTCCATTTACGGTATTTCATATGATATAGTGTGGTTATTAGATTAATGTGGCGCTGGCATACCCATGGCTTGCACTTTCATGAACTGTTGCAGTATACACAGGCAGCATGGCTTTCTAGAATACACCTACAATCCAAGTACACAAGAACCCATTACACGGTCATGCCCAAATGTACTGGTGCTATGTAGTGTGTCACACTAGCATATACTCCTGGAGATATGTTTCCTCAGCAGAAAGATTCACTGGCCTAGGGCCTTTATAAACCAGTATAAGCAGTGCTCCAGGCGTACACCATCCAAACACAGAGACCAAGCCTGAGCATCAGGCCCAGTTCTGGAAAAGAATCACCAGCATATCTTGTAGTTCTCATCTGGGGAATTGTGTGCAGTTCTAGATGGCACACCTGGAGCATTATGTCCAGTCCTACGAAATACATCTCAAGAACGATAAAGAGAGATTGGAGAACGACAACCAAAATAAGAAAACCATAAGACCATTAAAGAGGCATTCATACGCCAAAAAGAAATAAAGGAGACAGGAAGGTACAATGCTTGCAAGCAAAGGCGTCAGAGAATAACACAAGACACTATGAGACTCAGTGAAGTTCAGATGTAACAGCACTAAAGGTCTGCATAGTTATGACATGAACACGATTCATACAATAAAGATATGGTCATAGGATCTAGGAGAGATGATGGAGGAACAAAACAGAGAAAGGAAGAATAAAGTCGTAAACTACTTATGGTATACTTATCAAGCGAAGGCAGGAAACGGAAAGACTTTATGGGGCAGAAGAGGTCGCACTATCACCGTCCTTTTCTTGTCTACACTCTGCGCTACACACCCATCTCACTTCCCCTCTCTTTAAACGCTACCTGGCCACTCCAGTGACCCTTTATCTTCTAGTACATCCAGTGCTGCTTCTTGTAAAACTGCCCACCTCTCATGCATTCTCCTACTGCTGCTCCATTCTTGACTTAACTCTCCACTGCTCATTCTGATGTCTCCACAATACACCCACCCCCATTATGTCAGCTACTTGGGCCTGACCCATGACATGCCTTCTTCCAAGATGCTGCCACCTCATGCCTGCCATCCACGCTGCACCTTTGCCTACTCTGATTACATACACCTACACTGCAGCCCTCTAACCAAGTGCTGTACACTGTTATGAACCCAGTGTTGTTCTCCCACGCTGATGCCCCTCCAGCCAGTGCTGACCACAAGCAGCTCCGTGCCACGTATCCCTCCTCCACCTGGACTGCACCCACGGCGTTCCACTCCATCCTTTGCTCTACCCCTCACTTCCTTCTTAGTTGCTGTTACTTCAGGCTGCGAACACTTCCGGTGATTCCTTTTGTGTTGGTGCATTGAGGGCAAGTCTAGTAGTATTGTCTACTTATTGCACCTGAAGCACAATTATGTCTTTAGAGCTGGGGAAATTGCTCACCAATTCTGTGCCAGAGCTTTGGGATGACATAGTGAGGGATGTAGAGGTGACTGATAGCTGGCTTTAGGCAACCACTGACAAATTGGTACACTTGAAATTATAAACCCAGCCCTATACAACTTGGTTCTCTTCTTCTGTAGCTGCTGAGAAAAAGCATTGTAAGAAACTCGAAAGAGTGAGGAGGACACATTATTTGCCAGCTGATAAGAAGACCAGCTACAAAGACGCCCCTCGAAAACATCATGCTGCGATGAAGTTAGCAGAAGCGTCTCATGTCAAAAGCAAAACCTCTGCTGCTTCAAACAGACCCCACAAACTGTTTAGAACTACGGAGAATTTCCTGCACCCTATGGGCCTCTATGCAGCCGAACACAGTCTCTTCCGTGTGACAAGCTGTGTGATTTTTTCAAAGGAAAGAATATCAAAAAATTGCGTCGAATCGGCCGTACCAGTGACTCCTGTATCTGAGATCATGCTAGCTGGTCCAGTTTGGACAGTGGCATGCGAGCTAACGCAGTTCAGCTCCATCTCTTTAGAAGAGTCTGTAACAGCCATTTTAAGTTGTGAAGCTGGGTCTCCAGTTGAACCTTGTCCTCTCTCAATCCTGGTATCGTCCATTAAGGTTGTCGGCGCTTGTAAGAGCAAGCTGGAAACAGGCGAAAGTGATTCAGTTGTTAAAAAAAACAGCAGCAGATTGGGCAAATCTGTGTAATTTTAGATTGATCTTGCTTCTACTGGCTGCTTCTAAAACGTTGGAAAAGTTGATCAATACCCAACTATCAGAGTATCTAGAGGATATGAGGTTAGTGCACCCTTCCCAGTCAGGATTCAAGCCCCATCATAGCACTGAGACAGCACTACTGGAGGTGGTCGATTCCATCAAGCTGTCTTTAGATCAAGGTAAAAAAGTCACATTGATCTTATTAGATCTTTCAACTGGATTTCTATTACAGTGGCTTGTGGAATTTGGAGTAGTGGGTCTGTTGCTTGAGTGGATCCCCCTCCTTTTTAGGAAACAGAGGACAAACTGTGTGGATGGCACCCTGTTCATCTACCACTAAGGCTCTAATCCTTGGGGTACTTAAGGGCTCATCCTTGAGCCCTCCTTTACTTAATATCTATATATCCCCTGTGAACGCCTTGGCAAAGTCATTTCATGTGAAGATAGTCTCTTATGCAGGTGACACACAGCTGTTTTTAGGTCGAAGTCTTCCAGACAGCGCAGCTGTCTGTGTTGCTAAAGACATCTTGGGACATTTAGAAAGCAGACCTAGGAATGCATTCCTCCCCTTGCTTACCATTGACTTTGTAGTGTGTAACTCACATTTTCTGGCTTCCTATTTGCTGACTTTATTTGCTTTATGCTGTTCATCTTGAGTTCATCCCTCCGGTTGCCCAAACCTTGTTTACTGTATTCTTCCACAAACTTGCTTTCTGTAAACAGGCCTTTAAAACTTGTTCTTATCTTGTCACATTTGGTGTGAATTCAAAGACGGAGGTCAAATGTCAAACTCTCTCCTCTGAGGGAGCTCGGTGTTTACTTTTCTTTCTCTGACTTCAAAGTGAGAGAATTTGTGACTATCCTGCTGACGGATCACTGACAGAATATCGACTTCGAAAATATCGAGGTACAAAAATATCGATGCAAAAATATTGATGTCCAGAATATCGAAGTCCTATCTACATAATGGTAAGTACAAAAATATGGAGAGAAAAAATATCGTTGTCTAAAATATCGTTGTTAAAAATATCGGTTCTTTTATGTTTAAAAAATAATGTAAAATAAAGGAAATAATATATATAATTTATAAAAATTGTTAGAATTATTAGGAAATGTTTAAAATTATAAGTATTACATATAATGTAAAAAAATAAACATACATATATATAAAATTTAATATATATATTTACTTAATAATATTAATAAATAATTATTTTATTAAATTATAAATTGTTAGAAACATATTAAAAATTATAAATACATATATACACATACACCAATAACATAAACATAAAAATAAAATATATATGTAATACATTAAAATATTAAAATATTTGTAATCTTTTTCAAATACATTTTACACTACATTAACTGAAACAGTATAGAAAATATTGGATAGCGTAGGGGTAAAAATTACTATTCCAACTCCAGTGAGTGCAACAGTAGGGAAAGTGTTGGATAGCGTAGAGGTAAAAATTACTATTCCCACTCCAGAGAGTGCAACAGTAGGGAAAGTGTTGGATAGCGTAGGGGTTAAAAACTTACTATTCCCACTCCAGTGACTGCAACAGTAGGGAAAGTGTTGGATAGCATAGGGGTAAAAATTACTATTCCCACTCCAGGAAGTGCAACAGTATGGAAAGTGTTGGATAGCGTAGGGGTTAAAATTACTATTCCCACTCCAGAGAGTGCAACAGTAGGGAAAGTGTTGGATAGCGTAGGGGTAAAAATTACTATTCCCACTCCAGTGAGTGCAACAGTAGGGAAAGTGTTGGATAGCGTAGGGGTTAAAATTACTATTCCCACTCTAGAGAGTGCAACAGTAGGGAAAGTGTTGGATAGCGTAGGGGTAAAAATTACTATTCCCACTCCAGTGAGTGCAACAGTAGGGAAAGTGTTGGATAGCGTAGGGGTTAAAATTACTATTCCCACTCCAGAGAGTGCAACAGTAGGGAAAGTGTTGGATAGCGTAGGGGTAAAAATTACTATTCCCACTCTAGAGAGTGCAACAGTAGGGAAAGAGTTGGATAGCGGAGGGGTAAAAATTACTATTCCCACTCCAGTGAGTGCAACAGTAGGGAAAGTGTTGGATAGCGTAGGGGTTAAAATTACTATTCCAACTCCAGTGAGTGCAACAGTAGGGAAAGAGTTGGATAGCGTAGAGGTAAAAATTACTATTCCCACTCCAGAGAGTGTAACAGTAGGGAAAGTGTTGGATGGCGTAGGGGTTAAAAACGTACTATTCCCACTCCAGTGAGTGCAACAGTAGGGAAAGTGTTGGATAGCGTAGAGGTAAAAATTACTATTCCCACTCCAGAGAGTGCAACAGTAGGGAAAGTGTTGGATAGCGTAGGGGTTAAAATTACTATTCCCACTCCAGATAGTGCAACAGTAGGGAAAGTGTTGGATAGCGTAGGGGTAAAAATTACTATTCCCACTCCAGTGAGTGCAACAGTAGGGAAAGTGTTGGATAGCGTAGGGGTAAAAATTACTATTCCCACTCCAGAGAGTGCAACAGTAGGGAAAGTGTTGGATAGCGGAGGGGTAAAAATTACTATTTCCACTCCAGTGACTGCAACAGTAGGGAAAGTGTTGGATAGCGTAGGGGTTAAAATTACTATTCCCACTCCAGAGAGTGCAACAGTAGGGAAAGTGTTGGATAGCGTAGGGGTAAAAATTACTATTCCCACTCCAGTGAGTGCAACAGTAGGGAAAGTGTTGGATAGCGGAGAGGTAAACATTACTATTCCCACTCCAGTGAGTGCAACAGTAGGGAAAGTGTAGATAGCGGAGGGGTAAAAATTACTATTCCCACTCCAGTGAGTGCAACAGTAGGGAAAGTGTTGGATAGCATAGAGGTAAAAATTACTATTCCCACTCCAGAGAGTGCAACAGTAGGGAAAGTGTTGGATAGCGTAGGGGTTAAAATTACTATTCCCACTCCAGATAGTGCAACAGTAGGGAAAGTGTTGGATAGCGTAGGGGTAAAAATTACTATTCCCACTCCAGGAAGTGCAACAGTAGGGAAAGTGTTGGATAGCGTAGGGGTTAAAATTACTATTCCCACTCCAGAGAGTGCAACAGTAGGGAAAGTGTTGGATAGCGTAGGGGTTAAAATGACTATTCCCACTCCAGAGAGTGCAACAGTAGGGAAAGTGTTGGATAGCGTAGGGGTAAAAATTACTATTCCCACTCCAGAGAGTGCAACAGTAGGGAAAGTGTTGGATAGCGTAGGGGTTAAAATTACTATTCCCACTCCAGAGAGTGCAACAGTAGGGAAAGTGTTGGATAGCGGAGAGGAATAATTTACTATTCCCACTCCAGTAAAATAATTAAAAATAATTAACAAACAATTAAATAATTTAATTTTTTTTACCTCCCACCATATTCCCCTATAAATAACACCACCAATGTTGTAAAACATAACACTATTAACATAATTAATTAATAATTAATTAAATAATTTTTTTAAATTAACAAACAATTTAAAAACAATGATTAATAATTTAATTCACACAATTAACAGTATAAATCAATTTAAAATAAATTTTATAATACATTTTTTAAAAATAATATAGAAATTAAATTACTTACCAGCCTACTCCCCTATCAACACATAACCCGCTCTTAAAAAACCACACAAATAACATGATTAATAATTCATTAATAATTATTAATAACCAATTAATAAATAATTAACAATATATTATTTACCGCAATTTACAATATACATTTTTTAAAACATAAATATTAAATAATTAAAAATATAAATAAATAAATTATTATTAAATTACTTCCCACCCTACTCCCCTATAAACCCACAACACGCTCCTAAAAAATTACACAATTTACATATTTGCCAATTAATTATTAATAATTAACAAACAATTGATAACTAATTAATACTAAATTATTTACCACAATTAACAATATAAAATAATAAAAACTTAATTATTAATTAATAGAAATTATTAACTAATTAATTATAATTCAATTACTTCCCACCCTATTCCCCTATAAACCCACAACCCGCTCCTAAAAAAATAACACAATTAAGATATTTACTAAATAATTAAGAATAATTAACAACCAATTAATAACTAATTGATAATAAATTAATTACCACAATTAACAATATAAAATATGAAATATATAAATATGAATTAATAAAACATATTGATTAATTAAATATACTTAAATTACTTCCCACCCTATTCCCTATAAACCCACAACCCGCTATGGAACTAAAACCCAAAATTTACTTTTAAAAAATTTAATAACTTCTAAAAATGTAATGCATATATTAAAAAAAAATACAATACTTAACCAAAAATATAGAACACATACATTTAAAATACATACTAAAATACATAACACTAATATAAACATCGATATTATTAACAACGATATTTTTTCAAACGATATTACTAACTTCGATATTTACAAAAACGATATTTCTTACCTTCATGTCGATATTCTGGTCACCGATATTCTTGATGTCGATATTCTGTCCCTTCGATATTTCCAACTCAATATTTTTGTACTTCGAGAATAAAAACTCGATATTATGTCTGTGCACCCCTGCTGACTATCCATGTAAGAGGAGAGGGTGTAGGATGTTTTTATTTTTGTGGCACAAAACAAAACAAAAATTACAGTGTTGATGTTTCAGAATATATCAGAATTAGTACAAATGAAGCACTTTTTTTGTAACTCTGGAGTGTGGTGGAAACAGATATTTTAATACGATCAAAACACATCAATACACTAGGTGATGACATTTGCAAACATTATCATTTGTGTGCAGTAAAATAGTATTTTGGTATAAATGAAATGGCCATTTCAAATGAAAATGTGTTGTCTGTAATGAAAATGCCCTACAACACCAAGCATACGCCACTCCACTCCACTATGCCCTTCCACTCGATGTCACGCCGCTCCATTCTACACCACTCCACTCCACTCCACGACAGCCACTCCACTCTACGCCCCTCCACTCTGACACTCTATAATACGCCACTCGTCTCCACGCCACTCAAATCTACGCCACTCACTCCACGACACAACACGCCACTCCACTCTACTGCCCTCCACTCCACTCCACACCACTTTCTCCACTCCACTCTACCCCAATCTACCCCACCCCACTCCAATCTATCCCAATGCACTCCACTCCATTATACTCCAGTCAACCCCACCCCACTTCGCTACAATCAACCCAACTCCTATCTATCCCAACCCCAACCTGGCCCAACTCAATCTACCCCACTCTAACCCAATCTACCCCACTCTACCCAATCTACCCCACTCCACCCAATTTACCCCACTCCACCCAATCTACCCCACTCCAATCCATTCTACCCCAGTCCACTCCACTATAATCCAGTCTACCAGACTCCACTACAATCTACCCCACTCCACTCTATCCCAATCTACCCCACGCCACTCCACTCCATTCTACCCAACTCCACTCAATCCAACCCAATCAACCCCATCCCACTCCAAGCTACCCCACTCCACCCCTATCTACTGCATCCCACTCAAATCTACCCCAGTCAACCCCACTCCACCCCAATCCACTCCAATCTATCCCAATCCACTCCAATCTATCCCAATCCACTCCAATCCACTCCAATCTACTCCAATCCCACACATTCTCCTCCAATCTACCTGACTCAACTCCAATTTTCCCCACTCCACTCTACTCCACTGCACTCCAATCTACCACTTTCCAATCCATTCTACACCATTTCACTGCAATCCACTCTTCCCCAATCTGCCCACTCCAATCTACCCCAATATATCCCACTCCACTCTACCTCGATCTACCCCAGTCTAATCCACCCCAATCCAATTTACCACACTCCAAGCAACCTCACCCCACTCTACTCCATTCCGCTCTAACGTATTCCACTGCACCACAATCTGCCTCACTCCATGCCAGTAACTTTTAGCCCTGTTGAACAGCAGCCACACTGGTGTACAAAATGGCTAAAACACATTGCCAAAGCCAATAGCTCTCGCATGGGTGAGACCTATTGTCTTTGCCATTGCTTGTTATCTTTTGAGAAAGAGTCCTCGGGGACCCAAGAGTCATTTAAAAGCTGTCTTGAGTCAGTACTGAACTGGATATGTGCTAGTAACCTCCACAGCAACTCTGACAAGACAGACATTCTGTTGTTTGAATATTCCCCTTCCATGCTGTGGGAGTACTGTTGGCCACCCTCTATGCCGCCCCCCTGCTCCTGCCTCAGTGGTTGAAAACCTGAGAGTCAAGTTAGACCAACAGCTTTCATTCCAGCCTCAGGTGGACGCAGTGGTTAGCTCATGTTTTGTGCTGCTGCAGACACCCAAGAATGTATTTTTTCTTTTGCTGTTTCACTCCCGGAAAGCCGCGGTCCATGCTTTGATCACTTCAATATTAGAATACGTCAATGTTCTGTGCTTGGGTTTACTGGGCTGTCTTATCAGCAGCTGCATTCTGTTGCAGGTGGTACAGAATGCAGCTGCTCATCTGCTGTTAAAAATGCCCTGTTGTGCCCCTATTACTCACCGTCTCATGGCCCTGCATAGACTAAAAATTAAGAAAAGAATATTGTTTAAAACACTATAAAACATTAGTATTTGCGTACCGAGCCTTTTATGGTTCTGCCCCCCAGTACCTTTCGGGCAGAGTTATCCATTATCACCTTCTCATGCTCTCCGTAGAGCAGATGATGTGCATGCACTCATTCCTAAAATCACACGCACAAAGAAAGGGGGTTCCTCCTCTCTTCTAACAGCACAAGCTTGGAATCATCTTCCACTCAATCTTCGCAGTATCAACAATAAGGGGCCGATTCCGATCTCGCTGGGAGAAGGCTCCGTCCGACTCGGATCCGGAGGGCTTTCCGACCGACTCGTGCTCCGGGGCTCCGAGCGCCCGAGTACGATGCGAACAAGCGCTGACCGACACGGGTCGATCAGAGCCCCATTGAAGTCAATGGGAGCCTGTTGTACGACGCGTACACAGGCTCCCATTGACCAAAGAGGTACGTTGCGCACAAGGGCGCCCCCTGTAGTGGGGACACGTCTATGCAACCCGCACCGTACAGGCATGTGTAGGGGGGACCCTTGGGTCCCCCCCTGTGATCGACTCGTAGGGCACGGGTGAAGGGGGGGTCCGGCGCGGACCCCTGAAGTCCGCTTCCCGGTGCGTTTACGTGTCGGAGGCTCCGACTCGATCCGGCTGTCCGAATCGTGCATCGTACTGGCTCGGTCGGAAATCGCC
Organism: Calotriton arnoldi; assembly: GCA_963921515.1. NCBI lineage: Eukaryota > Metazoa > Chordata > Amphibia > Caudata > Salamandridae > Calotriton > Calotriton arnoldi. The sequence continues at coordinate 113,026 of CAWUFW010006181.1, read as the reverse complement.
TCCATTGCACGGCACGGATTGCTTACGGTCGAGTCGTACGGAGCGGTTCGGAGCCGGAAACGATTCGGTCAGCGATTTTGCGTAACTCGCATCGTACTTGCTCGTCCGTACGGCTGTACGAGTCGGTCGGGAAACACGCGTACGGCTCGTGCTTTTTCCGGCCGGTTCGCTTTCGGAGCCCTTCCGACCGGGATCGGAATCGGCCCCTAAATGTTAGGTTTTTTTTTAAAGCTGCTCAAAGCCTGACTTTTTGCCTAAGCAGGATGAATTGTTTCCAAGCGTTGGGACACTCTTAGGAGTAGCTGTGCACTCTAGAAATATATTCATTCATTCATTCATTCAATGTGATTGTCTGGTGGAGTTGAAAATGATGTAGAATCTGCACTAATCACCATCGCAAACTGAAATGGGCAAAACTTCTCTTGGTTCTCAGTCCTGGCTTCCTCATCACAGATAAAATCCTGTTCAGGAGAATTCACTTCTAACAAACGGGGAATACCTTTATCATCAGCCACTCTTCAAGGTGCATGAGTAAGGGCTGTAGAATCACAAAACTTGAAGCTTAAGGAGGGCAGGTGCCTCCACATGCCTGCATTGTATGTCATGGACCTGAACGAGTCCAATGAAGCCTTATGGTCAATTATTGACCATTTCCAGAAGAAGAAACTCTGGTTTACTGTTTGCTCTGAACAATGGAACTCCAGTTGCATAATGCAAAATAATGGAACCCTCCAGCATAATTTGATGAGGGCTCCTGAGTCTCTCATATCTCACAGATATTCATTTATCTTGACCTGATCGGAGCCCCCATTAAGAGTGGGATGGTACTTAGAGGGATTGAGGCCTCCCTCCGCTGCACGGGCTGCAGTGGCTTGTCGTACGCCCCTGAGGAACCCCAGTTCACTGCACCTTCTCAAACCATATCTGGTCTTGTAGAAATGAGCACAGAGCAAGAACATGTCAACCTGTCATTGGCATGAGTAAACAACATAGAGATGAAAGTACTGACCCGCCTATATCAACCACAACAGCCATTGCCACCATCAATCCCACAAACATAACTTCCCCCACAGCTCCTGGTTACAGTGACATCTTCAGCACCCACCGTTACCTACACCACATTCCCCAAATTCACAACTCCTGCTATCCCCAATGCAACCTCCAATGCCACCCACACCACTTTCAATACCATGCAACCAATACCTCTGCTGTCCACCACAGCCAACTCTACTGCCTCATTACCACTCATACATCAACCACCCCTTTTACAACCCCTTTCCAAACCACATGTTGAATACCCTCACGGGACGCTAGTTTTGTTTTGGGCTGATTGGAAGTTCTTGGGGCTTGTGACCCTGCTCCTGCTGCTCCCGTTGCTGGGGAAAACCGATTTCTTTTGCTGTGTGCACCACAGTGCACCTACACACTCTGGTGGGACTCCAAGTCCCAGAGTGCATCGCTGGTCACCTGGTCACCTCCCACCACACCTGAGAGGGTGGGACTCACTTCGCGCTCAAAAGTGCCGCCAAACACCCGCGGCGCGGGACGCGCGCGAAGCCCGTCCTTGCCCGTCATTGCCAGGAAGAGGCAGGGCAAGGCCACATCTCTTGATTTCATCTCATTGCACCAGCCTCAGCGGGTAAGCGTGCAGACTGTGCAGTGCCCCTTTTATTTGACCTGGGACTCAGCCAAACTCCCCCGACGAGTCCGCACTTGCACTCAGTCTTGCCAACTAGCGGTGGAGCTCTAAGGGGGCTAGGGGGCTCCACTCATAACCCAAACAAGACTTTCTGGCTATTTGGTTTGACTTTCTGTTTGTATTACTGGGCCAGCAAAGCCCCACACGGGCTCTATTGTCGGGGTGGTTTATAAGTGGTTTACAGCAGCTGAGTGAGTGGCTGAGCTGGAGTGATCACGGACTGGTTGCAGATACACAATCTGGGGTTGATGCTATTGGGTTAATAATATTTTGTACTCGCTACCACCAATTTGCTCAGTTGAGTGGCTGTGTCACCCATTTGGGTAGGAGTGCTGTTATAAGCGAGAAGGGTGTTGGGGAGGCACTAAGTAGAATAATGGGGAAGAGGGCATGTCTCCCAAAAACCAAATCTGCGTGTGTATCCTCAGTTCCCCCAACATCGATCGCTAAAATGTTACAGAGGGCTATAGGGGTGGTTAACACCGAAATCGAGCTTACAGAAAGGAGGTTGTCACTTACACCTGATCTATTTATTCCACCGCCTGACTCGCCCGTCCTTTCATCGCCTACTCAACCCCCACCAGCCGACACTCCACCGTTACCTCCCCGAGAAGGGCCAACTAAGAGAGTAGCTCGTAAGGGTAAGAATGCCACCAGCATCCCTAAGATCGGGAAGCGCAAACAAATGACTGAGGTTGGCCCCAAAAGAAAGACATTTTGTGAAGATCCCGTAGCACTTCAAGTGGGGGGGGGGGAAGAGCTCGTACTCGAGCAAATCCAAGATAACCCTCCAGGTGCTAGCATAGACACATCCCACCCTCGATAGGCACTGAATCTGATGGTGGATTTACAAAATAAACTGAGAGATATTATAAGAGAAGAACTGGCTCCTCTAACTAGTCGCCTAGATAAACTGGATACATTGATATCAACAGGGGAATCAAGAAGAACAGTTTGCAACACCCATACTATCGACAAGACAGGTAGAGGGATTGATATAGGCTGTCAGATGGATATTCCAAATACAATACCTTTATCCATGTCGGGTGTGCAAGCATATGAAGGTCCCACCACTAGTCTTGAGACAAGGGGCCAGAACGCTAACAATCAACAGGCATGCACAAGCTCCAGCCAGGAGATTGCTGATAAAAACACATGCCCCCTCACCAGGGCCCTCCCAAAACCTAGCCTCCCTGATCTCAGCCATAATGGGAAAACAAGTGGGCGACCAATGCCAGATTGTAGCGATGGGAGGCCTCATAGTTCAGACCTCCTAAACATAAACCTACCCCCTGCTTGTTCCCCGTATGTAGCTATATTGACAGGAATTCCCGCTATTGCAATTAGTAAAAGGGAAACCCAACTTGAGCTAAGAAATAAATGTCTGTTTTGGCTTGCTAGACACAAGCACCTTGACTACGCCAGAGCAGGGGAAATTTTAATGGTCCGCAGAGTAGGCTGGGTGGGTAACCGCCAGAAACTTGAACCAGGGGACTGTGTAGTCATCAACTTTAATAATCCTAACACTGTCTCTAATCTACTCAAACAGACCCCAAGTCATCAGACCCCCCCAACGGGAATGAGACTTTACCCTCTGGATTTCTTTTATCCCCAACAGCAAATGCCAACAAGGGGTTACGCACCTTCTTTAATCCCAATGTGGGAGTCTAGACCTGTTACCGAGGGAAGGTGGGATGCCCAGCCGAGGTTTCCATTGTTCAACATCCCCGTGAACAATAGATATGGAATCCTAGAGGAGGTAGATTGACAGGAGGTGGATCCAAGGAGGGGAGGGCACCTGGAAATGCGGTTGAGGGATTTTAAGAGTGACGAGAATACTGTCCCAACACCAATAATTTTGGACAGCCCAACAGGCGTACCTGAGGCCCCAGTTCCACCAGGTGCTAGGTTACACTCTAGGGGGGCCCCCGACGTTCCTTCACTCGCTCCTTTGTGGGAGCCAATTAGAGAAGGCGGACATAGTAGGGCATTAGATAGACACCACATGGTACAATCAGGTGGACTCCAACCCTTCAGTTCCATTGCCTCTGAGGCCTTGAATGGGAAAAGAGGGCAGGATAGCGGTCTGAGGGTCTTATCATGGAATCTGGCGGGACTTAAAAGCAAACTGCCCTGCCCTGACTGGGGTCATTTTGTTGACAACCAGGACATTTGTATGTTTCAAGAGACCTGGTCAAGGGAAGACTATCAGAGGGTGGGCTTTGCCTCATTTAACATCTTAGCCTCTATGGGAGGAAGGGGTAGACCTTCAGGCGGTCTATCGATCTGGGTGGGCACCCACTTGGGTTGTAGAGCAGAACAAGTGTTAACACCTACGAGTGACATTCAGTGTCTTGCTCACCTTTCCCACAAAGTTAAAAATTGACTTAATTAACGTGTATTCCCGACCTGTTGCTAATAGCCAAGAATCTGTTGCTATTGATCAACTGGGCCATTTCATTCCAACTATCGACCCAGCTATAAGGTTAATCATAGGGGGTGACTTCAATTGTCAATTTGAACCCCTCATTGACCCATGCCACTCCTACCCTAGCGAAGAAGATCTGCAATGGCTAATACCGGACCCACAAATGACCCCCATTAAAGTTTGGTCACCGTAGCATTGCAGCTTAACTCACTAACACTGGCGCATTCCATTAGGGCATGTAATGGCCGGACAAAATCTGACTCGCCGGGGAAGCTCACATTTAATAGAGCAGGCAAAGGTTCACTGATAGATTACATCTTGGTGGAAACTAGAATTTGGGACAAGGTCGGCGACTTCTTTGTTACGAAGAGATATGATAGCGATCACAATGCGCTGATTTTAATTTTGAAGTCGCTGGACCTGGGCCTTCTTAATCCCTCACCTCCCTCTATAAACGCGAACAGCGCATTAACGTTATCAAACAATAGAAGGAAAGTCAGGTGGGAGTATATTCAACAATCACCCTCCAAGATGGCAAAAGTCTATCAGCTAGCAATCCCAACAATGACACAAATGTGGGAGGTAGCCCACGTGGTGGGTTCTATTCAAGATAGAGAGAAGGCAGCCAAAATTCATCTGGAGCTAACCTCGAAACTTGCAGACGTATTTTGTCCTATGGTGCGCAGTAGGGCTAAAACCCGATCCAAGCATTCTTGGTTTAATGACAAGTGCCGCAAAGCCAAACAGGCCCTATTCGACGCTGTGAAGGCGAAGGACAAGCCACTAATCAAACTAACCCGGGCATTGTATAAAGGGACCATCCAGCAAGAAAAACAAAACTGGGAGTTAGACAGATGGGAAACACTCAAGACCGCCCTGAACGCTAGGGATTTGAAATCTTTCTGGGCAATAGTGAGTTCTGGCGACATTGAGGGGAAGCCAGCTATTGAGTCAAACATAGCCTCTGGAGTTTGGGAAAGCCACTTTCGGTCATTGTACTCTAACAATGAAGTCCTTATTGACAACACCACTACCCTTGACCCTTCCCCGAGCCCTATCAGGAGGGGCTTATGGAAATCACTATGACTGAAGTGGGAAACGCTATCAACAAACTCCACAACAACAAAGCTCCAGGTTTAGATAAATTACCGGGGATCTCTTTTAGAGGAACCCAAAATCTAGATACCATACTTGTGGGCCCTATTCAATGCCATTATGAAAGGCATGGATCCCCCTGATTCGTGGCTAGGGGCAGAGATAGTTCCTGTCCACAAAAAAGGTTGTCCCCTTGTACCTACTAACTACAGGCCGATTAGCCTAATTGATATTACTCAAAAACTCTTTGGGCGGGTGCTCTTGGAACGCCTACAGGCTTGGATGGAAGAAGAGGAGATCTTGAGCCCTTACCAAGCCGGCTTCAGAACAAATGTCAACCGTCGACCAGATATTTAGACTCCATCTTTTATTCTGGAAGACGGTGACATTAGAGGGTGGCAGCCTCTATTTAATATTTGTTGATCTGAAGTCGGCTTTTGATCTTGTACCGAGGGAGGAACTCTGGAACATGCTCAGAGATCTGGGGATTCCATCCTACCTCCTTAACGTTATAGTGAGGCTCCACACAGAAAACTTTGCACAAGTGAGCTACGGAAAACACGGTGAACTTACCTCGCGCTTCCCTGTCAAAAAAGGGGTAAGACAGGGTTGTGTCCTAGCCCCCACTTTATTTTGTCTATTTATTAATGGGCTCGTTGACCAGCTCAGAAAAATCAAGGATAATGATGCCCCCAAGTTGGCTTCTGGGAAGGTCCCTGTGCTGATGTTCGCTGACGATACCCTTTTACTATCAAAATCACCAATGGGAATCCAGCGGATCCTCGACGGCTTTGCTAACTTCTGCAAGATCCGGGGGTTGGAGATCAACACATCTAAGACCAAATATATGGTCTTCAACCCTCCCAACACGACCCGCCCAAATCCATCTTTAAACGGCACCCCCCTTGAAAGAGTGGCAGTCTTTCATTACTTGGGCCTTACACTGACAGAGCAATTAGAATGGGGTCCACAGATGGCAAAAGCAAGTCTTAGGCTAACCCAGACAGTGGGTGGGTTATGAAAATACACAGAACCTCTGTATTTAAACCAGCAGGGCCAGTAGTCGAAATTTACAAAACACAAGCGCGGGGTGCCACACTGTACGGGGCGGAACTGTGGGGGCACTGCTCTACTTCTAGGCTGACCAAGGTGGAGAACAACTTTATGAGGCAGTTACTAGGTCTTCCCCTCAATACCCCTCTCATTGCACTTCGCATGGACCTGGGTATTAGGCCCATTGACGAAGTGATTGCCCTTAGACCCGTGACTTTCTGGCGCCGGCTTTGGGTGACCCCGGAACTGGCCATCTATCGGTCTGAGCTTAAAGAGCTCTTGACTACTTATGGTATTATGAAAATACCCTGGTTTCGCCACATAAGGGATCTCTGTTCCAAACTAGGAAAGCCTGACCTTTGGAAGTCACCTGAGGTATCATGTTCTACGATCACCAGGTTGGAATTGGTAAGACATTATAGATTACACCAACTATCGGTCACACAGGAAAGCTCCTCCTGTGGTCGATTGACAGCAGAGTTCCTTCAAGTTAAAGATGTCTATAGCAAGGAACTTTTCCTGGACAACATCCAACCCACCCTGGCCAGGAAATTGTATGTACAGCTCAGACTAGGGACCCTCCGCTTTTTGCACACGTTAATAAATGGTCCAAAATGCACACAGGTGCATGTCCTGCCTGTAACTATAAGGAAGAAACTGAGATTCATGTTTTGCTTCTTTGTCCTGCCTACACATTACCGCGTAAGAGATGGCTTATCCAATTATGTAAGAACTTAGGTTTTGTGCGTTGTGCGGAGGCACACAGAGTCCTAAAATATGATACGCATGCATCCATTGTCTTCGCCGTATCTCGATTTTTAAATTCTATGTGGCATATTCGGCGATCTTTCTTAAAGTAGTATTTGTAGTGACAATACATGTGTTTAATCTAGGCATGGACATATTTATCCATTTTTATCTAGGTTTTTAGCCCTCAATTTTATTCATTTTTACCTAAGTAATTTCAGACCGTGCCTTTTTAATAGATGATTGTTCATACCGTATCCTAACTCGGCTCAGGCCTTTGTATTAATTTTTTAACCCATTGTACTGTAGCTTTTAAAAACTTGTTTGTAAACTTTTCCAATTCTGTATATGAGGTCAGCCATCTGTTGTTTAACTGATGGCTGAAACTGTATATATTTTAATGTATTCTGTTTTATGTAATGTACTTTTTATGGTCTTTGTGGCCGAAATAAAGTTATTTGGATTGGATTGGAATACCCTCACCACTAATGTTCATAGCACTCCTACTTTGGGTCCGATTCGGGCCGGAAATCTCTCCGACCGAGCCGGACTCGGAGAGATTTCTGACTGAATCGGACCCTAGCAGCCCGACCGAACGAGTACGATGCGCACGTATGCCATCGGACTCGATTCGGTCGGACTCCCATTGAAGTCAATGGGAGGCTGTCGTACAACGCGTACGCGGGCTCCCATTGACTCAATGGGTGCGAGGCGAACAAGGGCGCCCCCTACAGCGTGTACGCGGCAAAGCGACTCGCGCCGTACACGCACAGGTAGGGGGGGACCCATGGGTCCCCCCTGTGTGCGACTCGCGCGGCTACGCGTATACGGGGGTCCGACACAGACCCCCAAAGTACGGCTCCGACTGCTCCTTCGAACCGGACGGCGCGAGTCGGTCGGACTGCTCGCGGCGCGCATCGTACTTGCCCGGCCGGGGAACGTCTCCATTGCGCGGTGCGAGGCGTGTCCGAGCGAGTCGGTCGGTGCGGTCGGCTTTCGCGTACGAGTCGGTCGGTGCGGTTGGGTCTCGCGAACGAGTCGGTCGGAGTTTTCGAATCGTACTCGCCCGGACGCACGTACGAATCGGTCGGGAAACAGGGCTCCGAATCGGATCCGATAAAGCCGAATCCGATTCGGAGCCCTACCGGCCGAGATCGGAATCGGCCCCTTTGTGTTGGAGCAAAAACCAGAGTGTAAGGTTCTTCAAAACCGATAGGTCAGGACTCTAATGTGATGAACGGAAATCAAGGTTCCTTGAGGCTTGTGAGGTGAGGGCTCCTTAGGTATTGTAGCGTGAGCGTTATTTCCTGATTACATTTGCATTTAAAACGAAAATGCTAGGATGCATAGAATTATGTTTTTCTGACCTAGTCCTCAACTAGACCTTGACTCAATTTTGAAATAACATGGCTGCTGTTTTATAGCATTCATTGTGTGTTTATATATTTCATCAACATTGCTGCAGCAAAATGTGCACTGTTTATTTTGTAATGTCATGCTTTTTCGATAAACTCCAGAGAAAGGTTTTAGATACTTTTCAAGGCTCTTCCCGCTCGCACACTATTGGATTCAATTATAAGTCTTTTAGTTGTCCGACACCAGATTTGTTCTGACAACTTTGATGACATTAGGTCAGAAATGATTCATTATTATTCATATTGGGGAATAGTGCTAGGATGGTGCTATTATATGACTTTTATAACATTGAATTATTATTTCCTCTAATTTCGATACATTTACTCACCTCATGCTGACTGTGCAGTGCTGTTGATTTCTGTGGTGAAATTTGCCATAAAATCACATGAATTTTGGGGAGGAGCCAGATTTTTTCGGGTCTCTATTAGGGATTTTTTCGGGTTTCTATTGATTTGCTGCACATTTTGGACTAAGGGGCCGATTCCGATTCAGGCCGGAAAACGTACCGACCGACTCGGTACGGGAATTTAGTCCGACCGACACGTACCGGCGCTGCCCGATCCGCGTAGTACGATGCAATGCATGTGAATTACGACCCACTCGTACGGAACACAAGCCAAACGACCGAACCGCACGGAAACCAGCTATCCGGCCGGAAAACCACGCGAATCGAACCGACAGACACGCACCAGGAATGAACCCGACAGAAACGTACCCGCAAACTCCGACCCGCGCAGAACGATGCAATGCGTGTAAAACCAGACCGAGTCGCACGGAGCTCAAGCCGTACGACCGACACGCATACAAAACAGGGAGCCGAAGCAACCCAATACTCCGCGACCGACGTGTACGCTGCACATGAAACACAGCAGAAACACAGCTTGAAAGACTCAGAGAAGCTCGCACGAGCCAACTGCAGCGTCCTACTCGGTCAGAAGAACGTCTCCTACATGCCTAAAAACTACAAAGGAAAAAATACAAAAAAAGGGCCAAACAAGCAATGACAAAGTCAATAAATACAGGGGGAAAAAACATGGAACAAAGACACACCCACAACTCCACCCATATAAAGGCCACAAATCCCTACCATGATCCTTTGCAAATTCAAATGACCTGCCAGCACAGAACACCATCAGACAGCAACCACACCCACAACTCATCCATCACACAAGCCACACACCATTAGCACCTCCCAAATAGCACCCTCACATACACCCAGCAAAACACACACACACACACACACACACACACACACCCCCACCCACCCCCCACCCCTCCCCATTCCCCCCCCACTCCCCCCCCAATACCCATCACCATGCCCCCAAAGAAGAATCCAAAGTTCCTAGACAGTGAATTGGAAGTCCTGGTAGATGAAATCCTCAGGGTAGAGCCACAGTTGTTTGGTACATTGGTCCAACAGACCCCCATGTCGCAGAAAACCAAGATGTGGGAGAGGATCGTCGACAGGGTGAACGCACAATCACCATGTTTGCGCACAAAGGAAGACATCCAGAACAGGTGGTAGGATGTGCGCAGGAGGGTCAAGGCCCTACTCAAGAAGGATTACGCCTTGAGTCATCACACCGGCAGTGGCCCTCCTGCCAAACCAGTATACCTCAGGCCCTGGGAGGAGAAGGTGCGGGCCATCCTACCACCAGAGTGGTACATGGACTATCAAACATCCCAGAGCCTGGTGAGTACACAACCAATATACCCAATATTGTGTGACAATACACACACATCACTGTCAAGGGGATAGTCAAACCATGCACCGTTAGCAAAGCCACAGTAACCAAAACATAATCATCCCAAGATGTGTATGTTAGTCAGACAAACACAATACCTGCCATCTCATAGTGATATGTAACTGTGTCATGACATGTACAAACCTAACAACAAATAGAGCAAGGCAGTGGCACAAATCTAACCAACAAACACTGTCAGACATTTTGCCACCACTAGAACACCACCTCACAGGGAAGCTCACTGAAAGGAAGGAATTCTGTGTATGCTGGTGAAGTCAGTGTAGCCAATAGCATGATGGGAGTTGTAGTCACAGATATTGGTCACCCTCACAATTGGCCCATCAGCACCACTCTGAACCATGCTCACATCACAGGGAGTGGAAAAGAACTGACAAGATGGCTGACACTGGGTACTGCTGTGGGGAGCACAAGGCCCTGCTTGGAACTGTGCACCATCCAACAGCAGGACACCACTGACTGACATCCTGAAAGCCAACTTGCACTCCCTGCAATGGAAGCACGTTCCATGGTGGGATATCTGGCTGGGTGGGAAGGAGGACTGACAGCACTGACCATAGTTACCAGCAGCTTTTCTCACACACACCCTTAACACAAACTCCACACAACTCACCTGGGAGAATGCATTGCCTCACACTCTAATTAAATATCCCACAAAGAACCACCACCCTGGGTTATGCTGTGTGAAGCACAGGGACACTTTTGGGACTTGTAGCCAAACTAACGCCAGGACAACACTGTCAGCCATCCTGTCAGCACAGGCACACTACCCCACAGGGAAGCAGAGTCAAAAGGAAGGAAGTATGGGCAAGCTGGGAAGGGGGGTGTAGGCAATAGCATGATGGGAGTGGAAGTCACAGCTCAACATCCCCCACCCACATGGCCCAGCAAGCTCACACTGAAGCATGTACACCTCAAAGGGAGTGAAAAGCCACCTCAAAGATGTCTGACACTGGCCTCAGCTGTGGGGAGCACAAGGCCCTGCTGGGAACTGGGCACCAACAAACAACAGGACCACACTGTCAGCCATCTTGCCATTGGTGTCACACTCACACACAGTGAAGTCCACTCAAAAGGAAGGAAGTATGGGCATGCTGGGAAGGGGGGTGTAGGCAATAGCATGATGGGAGTGGGAGTCACAGCTCAACAACCCCCACCCACATGGCCCAGCAAGCTCACACTGAAGCATGCACACCTCACAGGGAGTGAAAAGCCACCTCAAAGATGTCTGACACTGGCCTCAGCTGTGGGGAGCACAAGGCCCTGCTGGGAACTGGGCACCAACAAACAACAGGACCACACTGTCAGCCATCTTGCCATTGCTGTCACACTCACACACAGTGAAGTCCACTCAAAAGGAAGGAAGTATGGGCATGCTGGGAAAGGGGGTGTAGGCAATAGCATGATGGGAGTGGTAGTCACAGCTCAACATCCCCCACCCACATGGCCCAGCAAGCTCACACTGAAGCATGCACACCTCACAGGGAGTGAAAAGCCACCTCAAAGATGTCTGACACTGGCCTCAGCTGTGGGGAGCACAATGCCCTGCTGGGAACTGGGCACCAACCAACAGCAGGACACCACTGCCTAACATCATCTAAGCCAACTTGCACTCCCTGCAATGGAAGCACGTTCCATGGTGGGATATCTGGCTGGGTGGGAAGGAGGACTGTAGGAGAGTAGGATCTGCTTCACATGGGTACCCCCACTTTTTGCTGATGCTTCACTGTTTTTCGACTTTAGTCTGGCTGGGGCCCTGCTAATCAGAACCCCAGCCTAGCTGCTTCCTCTCTAAAATGGTTTCCATGTGCCTTAGGCACATCTCTGATTGGAATCTGGAGTGCCCTTATAAGCCCCTAGTATATGGTATACTATGTACCCAGGGCATAGGTACCTCAGAGACCTACCAGGGGCTGCAGCATGTATTGTGCCACCCCTGGAAGGCCATCCAAAATGACACCACAGGTCTGCTACTGCAGCCTGGGTAAGGTGGTGCATGCACCCCTTACTGTGATATAGGTTACCTATATCACTACATATGTACACACATATAAACCTATAAGTCACTCCTATGGCAGGCCTTATCAATCCTGAAGGCAGAGTGCTTGGTTCTTATGTGAGAGGGTGCCCTGCATGAGCAGAGCCCCTCTGCAGCGTTCGGAGGCCCTTCTCTGATGCTGTTTGTAGTGCAGCCTGACCATATACTCTTAAGTGCATTATATCCTCGCGGTACAATGCTAACTTTGGACTGGCTGCACCAAAACATGTCGTGTTTGGTGTCAAACATCTTGGAATACTAACCCCCCACCAGTTCTGGCGGCGGGGGTAGCATTCCACCCTTCTAGAGGGAGAGACATGTCCACACCGGCCTGCCCGGTAACTTCTTTCCAGAACCCTGGCATCACAAAATGGATGCCGCTGCCACAGACACGGGTCTGGCCTCCTGCTGCTGACTGAAACTCCGGCAGGGGAGGCCTGGACAATAGGTTTCCTGTCACAGGGAGGTGTAACCACTTCCCCAGACAGGATAATGTGTATTGGGGCTGGGCGGGAGCACTCTCTGGTGCTCAGAAGTCCTGCACTGGGGGCACACTTGGTGTCCCTGTGCATATGCCAGTTCAAACCGGTTGCAGGGGCTACCTGCCCCTGCTCTGGCGCGAAAATGGACAAAGGGAATGGGTGTAACCACCCCTCTTCCCTGACCCTCCCAAAGGTGGGTCCCCAGAGTATGTCCAACCCCCTAACTTGGTATAAGTATGGGACCCCAGTCCTTAGGACTTTAGATTACCCTGGACGAAACTCTGACACTGAATCCTGGACCTTCGACGCTCTACCTGAAGATTAGAGGACTGAAGAATCTCCCTTGGGGTCAAGGAGTGACTCCCCTGCTTGGCAGGCACCTAAGAAGCAATTGTCCGGTCTGCATCACTGAAGCTCCCGCTGGACGCCGAAGGCTTTGCATCACCAGAGGTGGATTTCCAGACTTCCCCGAGGCTGCCCTGAGTCCCCAGCAAAGCTGAGGCCCGTAGCTGTCGTGGGTAACGTGGAACCGTGACCCCTGCACACCGAGTACTTTTGTAAGTACATCCTCTTCCTGGTCTCCCACGAAGTTGTGCTTTGGGCTCCGAGTAGCCCCCGCCTCCAGCACCGACTGCACCGAAGATCACTGGCCTATACTCCACGAGTGTCCTGTGAGCCAGCTCCAAGTGTGTCCACTCGAGGCTCCTTTGCGGTCGCTAGTCCGTTGGCTAGTGGGCCCTCCCGAAGGCAACTCTTCTTCTTCTTGGGCTTCCCTGGTTGCTCCAGACGTGCCCTGACTTACCCTCGCTGGGTGAGTCCCTCAGACCTTGCTGGTCTGTACTACCGTCCTTCTTCTATTTCCACGTGACTTGCCGTTGCCAAGGCTTGTTGGGTCCAATCCGGTCGCCGACACCCCTGCAATTGACAGACGTCGTGGAACAGCTCGAATCCAGCTCCTTATTGTCGTCGACGCCTCCTGGACCTCGTGGCTGAAGAGTCAAGACGACCGTCAACCTACCTGAAGCACCCGACATCGGTGGGCATCTGCTCATCGCCTTCCTGGTCACTGGCTAGTGACCCAGACTCTGTCCCCTCTGCTTTCAGGTTCTTCAGATCTTCGATCCACCTTTGGATCCACCCGAACACTTTCGACTTGGTCGCCAGCAGCACTTTGCAGCAGATCGCCATTGAAAACGACGACGAAACCCGACCCCGAAAGACACCTATGCACCCGGCTTCCCTGCGTGAGGTAACTCGAGTACTCCGGTGCTCCCGTGGGTATAGACTCTAGAACAACCTAGTTCTAAAGGGGTTTGCTCCAAGTCCTCCTCTAAGTGTCCTTTTTCTTTAAAACTCCAACTGCGACATTCCCCATAGAAGTCAACGGCGGCTCGCGGCTGTGTTCTCACACTGCACGCGTCCCCCGTGGGTCCCCTGTGTCAATACCTTGGGTGGTTCCTTGAGGGCCAAGCACTTCTACAGGCTCTAGGCCTTGTGTCTAGCTCAGTCGTGGTTCTTATACCACTTTATTGGTATATGGTTTGGTACGCCCCTAGGGCTCAAACGTGTATTTGTGCTATTACTGTTGATATTCGACTTGTAACTTATGTACTTCGAACTCTAGCCTCATAAAGAGACTAGAGGGGTGTGTTTAAGACTAAATACATATATTTTAAATATATACCTGGTGTGGTCCTCTTTCATTTGGTCACTCAAGAGATTATAGACTGGTAAAACAAGCTGCTTTACATTCCTTCAAGACTTAGCCTGAAGGCTGCTCTCCATAGCTACCACTAGGATACCTTTCAATAAAGGTTGTCTTTAACCTATCTCCAATAAGGGGTTGTTTGGACTGGTGCAAGGTGCCCACTATAATTAGTGGACAGCATATACCAGGCCAACTTCTCACAAGGACTGACAGCTCTGACCATAGTTACCAGCAGCTTTTCTCACACACCCCCTTAACACAAACTCCACACAACTCACCTGGGAGAATGCATTGCCTCACACTCTAATTAAATATCCCACAAAGAACCACCACACTGGGTTATGCTGTGTGAAGCACAGGAACACTTTTGGGACTTGTAGCCAAACAAACGCCAGGACAACACTGTCAGCCATCCTGTCAGCACAGGCACACTACCCCAAAGGAAGCAGAGTCAAAAGGAAGGAAGTATGGGCATGCTGGGAAGGGGTGTGTAGGCAATAGCATGATGGGAGTGGTAGCCACAGCTCAACATCCCCCACCCACATGGCCCAGCAAGCTCACACTGAAGCATGCACACCTCACAGGAAGTGAAAAGCCACCTCAAAGATGTCTGACACTGGCCTCAGCTGTGGGGAGCACAAAGCCCTGCTGGGAACTGGGCACCAACAAACAGGACACCACTGACTGACATCCAGAGAGTTAACCTGCACCCACTGCAAGGGTGGCATGCTTCATGGTGGGATAACTGGGCTGGGGAGAGAAGGAGGGCCGGATGTCAACCAAATACCACCAATGCTGGTCATGCACACACCTCAACATTCACATTGAAATGCTTCAGGTTGGCAGGACAATGTGCTACACCAATATCAACCTCTGACTGTGACAACTTAGGACAATGCAATGTACAGGCCCGCATCCAGAGGTACAGTCACAACTGTCAGGTGTTTGAACCATTGATGCCTGTAGAAACATAACATACATTGTGTGTCTCTTCCAAAAACAGGTGATGAGGAGTCCATGTCCCAGGCTCCGGGGGCCCCTGAGCTCTCTGGTGTGGAACAACCTCTGCCCTCCTCGGATGGCGAAGACCTACCTGGCCCCTCCGGTGTGAGTCATCATGCAGCACCAGCAGGACCACCATCTGCACCCCCCTGTACCCACTCCTCCAACATCTGCCAACACATAGACCACCCCCGCCGACACGGACAGACCAAGGACACTCAATGACAACAGCACAGGGACCCCGGCCCACCGTGAAGCAACGGACAACAACCCCAGTACCAACCCCCAAGGGGGCCTAGGCTCACCTGTGCGTGCCACCGCAGGTCCCGCACGTGTGGCCAGGGGTGGTGGGAGGGGTGGTAGGCAGAGGTCGCTGTTTGTAGAGGGGTCTGGACTGCATGATGACCCACAACTGGTACGCATTGCTGATGCGTACCAGAATAGCACCAAAGAGGTCAGCCAGGTAGTGGGGATCCTCAAGGACATTCAACAGCAGCAGGCTGCCCATCATGCCCGCTTGGACTCCCACATGTCCCGTGTGGAGACACACATGTCTCGCATGGAGTCCAAGTGGGACACATTGGAAGAACTGACAGCGGTGCAGAGGGACATATTGACATGCCTCCGCCAGATTAGCACCAACATGGCCACACCTCCCTGTGTGCCAACAACATCTGGTGCCGCAACAACTGCAACTGCCACAGGGAGGGAGGATGACTCTGGTGGAGAGTCCTCTGCACCGCAGCGGCCTGCACGTGAAGGTCCCCTCGAAAGAAGAGGGGTCGTCCGAGGAAGGAAAACTGAGAGGCCGATGGCCATGTACATCCCCCAGGAACCCAACACCTGTTCTGGAAATTCCCCTTTGTGTGCAAACTGTTCACCCTGTCGAATACAACCCAACTCTCCCACATGACATGGGGAGTTTAAGTTGGACCAATGTATCAGATGACTGTGGACTTTACTCAGGACATTTCTGCTACCAACACTTCCAACTCATCTGGGAACTTTGGATTCCAATCCCAATGTACAGCACCCACCATCCTGTGCACTATCCTCACACATGTATGTAAATAAACTCACTAATACACCATACTTGCCTCTGTTGTGATTCCAACGTAGGTTTTGTCATGGAGATGATGATCTGCTAAATGACACTGTGCATGCTAACTGCTACAGCAAGTTCAACACCGTCATGTGAGTCATGGCGACGTGACACATATGAGGGAGACACACCACTAGGGCTACACAACACATACACACCAGGGCCATCTGACTCATCGCCTACACTGATGTTGCCAGGAAATACAGTGGAATGCACAGACACCACACCTATTCAGAGTCTGTGTTAACTAGCCCACAGGTGAAGTAAGCAAATGTCAGTCAGATGTGTGACCACAGACAACGCACATCCCAAAGTGAAGCACAGGTTTATTACACATTTGCAACATGTTGTTTCCACTACAGATGCAAGGTAATCCCACGTGGCAGTGGCCACACAGTCACCAAGTGTAGAGGAAATAAAGTCCAGGGGTGTGTGGCACATCACCTGCAGGGAAACGACTGCTTCCACCCTGGAAGTTGAATCATGGTGTCGGGGGATCACAGTTGACCAAACAACTCTGAAAGTACCCTGTGAAGGACAGACATGACACACAGTCAAAAGCACTGAAGAACAGGACAGAACTGCAATACTCATGCCCAATACATGTCACAAGATACCTACACAAAACCAAGTTAGCATGTCAACACTGTTGGGGAGTACAGACTACCTGCAAGGACACATCGCTGCACGCATACAGTCAAGTAGCACATGGCCACACTCAAACAGCAACAGAGCACCACCAACATATGTCATGCAAACTCAAATCATTGACATACCAACTGTGTATACTCACATTCAGCTGAAGAAGTTGGTGATGAGCTGTGTGCGGACATCCCCCCCCCTCATCATCATCATCATCATCATCATCACTGGCATCGTGGCCCAGGCCAGGATCCTCCACAGGTGGCGGATGTTGGTCATCGTCATCCAGGATGAGAGGCAACTCCTTCCGCACTGCCAGGTTGTGTAGCATGCAGCAGACGATGACAATCTTGCACACCTTTGCAGGGGCATATGGGAAGGCCCCTCCTGTCTTGTCCAGGCAGCGAAAGCGGCTCTTCAGGAGACTAAATGTCCGCTCGATCACTCTCCTGGTCCGACCATGTGCCTCATTGTAGCGCATCTGGGCTGGTGTCACAGGGTTCCTGAGGGGTGTCAGCAACCACGGCATGTTGGGGTATCCGGAGTCACCTACATACAGACAATTGCACATTAGCTGAGTTGGAAAAGAGGGTGGAATACAACATTGCAGAACACACACAATGGTACAAAGTCAGCACACACCGACAAGCCAGGCACGCTGGTTCTGCATCTGTGACATCATCCTCGGGATGCGACTAATCCTCATTACGTAGGCATCGTGTGCAGAACCCGGGGAAACGTGCACACACATGTGAGATGCTCATATCTGCAAGACATACCACCAGGGCATTGATAGAATGGTAATGTTTCCTGTATGCCTGCCTGCTCATGTGCCTGTGGTGGTACCAAAGCCACATGTGTCCCATCAATGGAGCCGATGACATGTGGCATCCTCCCCAGGGCATAGAAGTCACTCTTGACGTCAGTGAGTTGTTGACGTTTAGGGAAATAGATGTACTGGTTCAAGTATCTCAACATCGCCTCCAAAACATCGCGTAGTACACGGCTGAACATGGTCTGTGACATCCCACCAGCAGACGCCACAGTGTGTAGAAAGGTACCGGTGGCAAAGAAGTGTAGGGCTGCCATCACCTTCACCTTGGGGGTCAGCGCTGCAGGGTATGGCCGGCCAGGTTGCAAATGTGGGGCCAACTGCACAGTCAATTCCTCAATAAGCAGCCTGTTGAAGCGGTACCGTCGGATGCAGTCACGTTCAACCATGGTTGCAAGGTCAGGGAATGGTCTATGGACAGCTGGTGCCCTGCAGTGCATAGGTGAACAAAGAAAGATTGTCAGTCACCCCACATATGTGGCATTGACCATACTCAATATCACATGATACATCATTACGAGACACAAGTACTTGATGTGTGTGCCGTTCTGTATGGACATATATGGCACCTACATGGCCAACATCTAACATCTCAGTTCAACATGTGTTGACAACAAGTTCCAGGTTGTGCTATGGGAAATCATTCGGCTGTGTCACAGTACCCATGTACTGCTGTCACGTTCCAAACACACACCACAGTGACAAGTGAGGACAGATGTGCCCCAGGCATCACAGCTCTTTGACAGGTAGATTCCCAGGGACCCTGTATTGCCACATGGACACTGGCATGACATGGCGTATCATGTACACGCCAGCAAAACAACCATGACTCCCACAGGTAGTGGCCCCTGTTGCCTCTGCAGGACAGACATGGACGTCTGTGACACATACACGCACAACATCAAAGTCGATGCACAAACAACGTGGATGTGGAGACTGTCTCCCATTGTGCACATGGAATCCGAGACATCTGAAACACAACATGCACACAGACTGTGGAGGGCCATCACAATTGTGGCAATGGGTCACCCTGTGACGTACATACCATCCCACATGGGACTCAGGGTGTATGTGACATAACATACACAACCTGGAGATGTGACCATGCCACATGCTCTGAACTGAATAGTTGCACATCACAGTGGTCATGTGCACAACACACAAAGGATTCTGTCCCCATGAACACGTGCACAGCCTGGGAGTGGCTGCCCCCAAGTGCCACCCAACAAACCACATGTTGACCCCCATACACACACAGGTAATGCAGCCTTACATGCCTTAGGATACAGTGTGGACAGGCTGTGGTGTTGTAGGTGTGCCCCTGAGTCCCTGGCAAGTAATTGTGGCTGGCATACGTTCACCAGTGAAAACCATGGTGACATATGCGAGTGACTTGTACAGGGACGCGTCGTACAGCAATGGACCGATCCGTGTGCACGCATTGGCTATTTCATATGATGTGGACGGATGCGTGTTGTTTTCCGAAATACGCGTTGTACAGCAATGGACCGATCGGTGCGCACGCATTGGCCATTGCATATGATGTGGACGGATGCGTGTCGTTTTCCGAAATACGCGTTGTACAGCAATGGACCGATCGGTGCGCACGCATTGGCCATTGCATATGATGTGGACGGATGCGTGTCGTTTTCCGAAATACGCGTTGTACAGCAATGGACTGATCGGTGCGCACGCATTGGCCATTGTGCGTGTCGTTTTCCGAAATACGCGTTGTACAGCAATGGACCGATCGGTGCGCACGCATTGGCCATTGCATATGATGTGGACGGATGCGTGTCGTTTTCCGAAATACGCGTTGTACAGCAATGGACCGATCGGTGCGCACCCATTGGCCATTGCATATGATGTGGACGGATGCGTGTTGTTTTTCGAAATACGCGTTGTACAGCCATGGACCGATCGGTGCGCACGCATTGGCTATGGACTGACATGGTAACGGACGCGTTTTCGAAGCTTTTACGAGTCGGATGCAGTGAATTCAGTTGGCCACCCACAACAATGCTGCAAATTCATGGGTGTCATGAAGTTGAACTTTTGAAGGATGCTGTGGGCGTGTATAAGTGGTGCAATTCCATGGATTGGCCAGATTCAGAAGATGCAAACGACTTGGACCTATCACTTTGGACACATGGGACAGTATCTGCCTCTGCAGCACACATATAATGCTGGCTGTTCCCCTGAGAGCTCACTTGCCTGCACTACATGCTCCAGGACGACATCTGCCACCACCACTGCTGCTGTCTCTGCATCCTCTGGCTACTGCAATGGCACGTACTGTGGAGAGAGCCCCAGCCTTCAGCACTGAGGAGAACCAGGCCCTGCTGGACAGCCTCCTTCCACAGTACAGCAAGCTGTATGGGAAACCAGGGGAGCAGGTGAGTGTGCTGTCCACTGCCTTACTAATTGTGCATGTTGTCTGACTAGCAAGACTTACAGTGTGTACACCAGTGGCTAGCATGCTCACTGAGTAGTTGTCACCCCCAAAGTGTGTAGTTACATGCACTGAACAGGTATAGTGCAGTAACAGTGCATTCCAACAAGGTTTTACTTCCCAGGCAATGATACCAGTTAGTAACTGCTTGACAACTGTTCATAGCCATAGTTGCACTACCTGTGTACATCATATGACCCTGTTATTGAGACATGTATATCCAACTGTGTGATGCACGGATATGTTGCATGTGTAGTAATGGCCTTTTCACTTTGTCATCCTCACAGGTTGATGCCCACCAGAAGCAGGACATCTGGCTGACCATCGTCCGGGCAGTAAGATCTGTGGGGGTCTACAGGCGCAGGATCCGCAACTGCCAGAAGAGGTGGCAGGACCTTCGTGGCTGGACCCGGAGGAACGCAAAGGTCCAGCTGAAGCTGTCGCCTCCTCGCAGGAGGGGCGGACACCGGACCCTGACCCCCCACATGCTCCGGATTCTGGCGGTGGTCTTCCCTGACCTGGATGGGCAGCTGAAGGCCAGACAGCAGCAAGGAGGGGGTAAGTGCTAGCCTTTCCTGTGTACTATGACTAACATGCTCTATGCACTCCTTTAGCCTGGTTCCACTTCCACAGTACAACTGTCTTGTCGTCCTGGACTCATGTCCCTCACTTGTGTCATGCCCCCTCCTCATCTGATACACAGGTCACTTGGGTACTGTGTACTTGCAGTTACCTGTGGTTCAAGTTGGGGACAGCATCAGTTACAGGAACTTTGTTGTGGGCTGCATGGGTGGTACAATTGCTCACACAATGCCTGTGATCTGACATGTACTCTGGGTATGGCTTCACAATGTGTTTCAATTGCTGCTCTGACTCACCACATGTCTGGGGTATGTGCCACACACCCATGCTGCAGCAGAGACCAAGGGGGGAGCCTCAGAAGTATGTACATCATGTGTGTGACACATGCATAGCCACCTGCCTAGTGTTCAGGGTAATACCATGTTGCACATGGACCAGGACTGTAATGCCTACTCCGTACATCGAAGGCACTCTGTTCTCCCACTCCCGTGTGTCAGCATACATATTGGGCATTGTGAAGAGTGCACTCAGGTGTCTGCCTCTGTGTCACCGTGGTGTGGCCTTGCTTTTTTTACTCCTGGAGTGTTTAACAATTTGGGGTGGCCAGCCATCTGAGTTGTGACTATAGGATATGCACATTGGTTAATGCATAGGTCTCTGATCCCTTGACTGTGCACAAAGGTGTATGAAACATTGAGGTTCAGGCAGCTTTGGTTCATTCTCATCAGACGGTGAAGTGCCCATGTGTATGGATTTGTGTTTGCAGTCACTCAAATGTCTCATTTGATTGACGTGGGATCATTTTAGTCCTCATGATGTGGGTGGCCAGGGGTGCACATGTGCACCTGTCAGCTACAGGGCTTGCATACCCAAAACTTCCATGATTGTGACACAGTGTAGACTGGTGTTGTGTGTATGCACTGCCCCTGTGACAGGAGACAGTTATGACTGACTTGCCAGACAGGCCTGTGCCATGACATTCAACTCGCAAAGGGTGATCCAGCAGTAGTGTGATATGTCCTGCAAGCACACCATTGTCGCATTGTCTATCAGGACATGAGGACATCATTGTGTCTGGTGATGGAAGCAAAACCCGCATATCGACAGAGACTCTGCCCGTCACTTTTCCTGACACATGTACTGAGTCAGTGGCAGGAGATGGCATGTGTTTGGAGTGACACATTTCCACATGTTCTCTTGGATGTCCAACAACTGTGTATGTGGTTCATGTGTGCACATATGATTAGTCGCATACAACAGGCACCAGACAGATGGGTGCTTGGACAGGTAGGATATGTGTGGCATGAATGACTGTCAGGCAGACAATGGGCTTCTTCAAATCAGTGTCAGCACTTATTGCAATGTCTAGCAAATGATGGCAGGGCTTGCTCTGTGATGTGCTGTACTTACTGTGGCGTGTGTGGTCAGTACAGGTGACTAATGTTGCTCTGTTTATCCTGATTCTTTGCAGATACATCCACGGCCACAGGAGGAGACAGCTCCACGGACCAGGAGGAGCGGCAGAGCCAGACTGGGTCCACTGCAGGGGAGACCGAGGGACCCAGTGGCACGGAGGGTGAGGGGAGCCCCACTGAGGAGACCTCAGCTACGACCACCTCGGCTGAGGACCACAGCACTTCCAGTGAGGACTTCCTTGTGGAGGCGGGCGTCAGCAGACCAG
This sequence comes from Calotriton arnoldi, assembly GCA_963921515.1. Taxonomy (NCBI): domain Eukaryota; kingdom Metazoa; phylum Chordata; class Amphibia; order Caudata; family Salamandridae; genus Calotriton; species Calotriton arnoldi. Next base: position 90,304 of record CAWUFW010006181.1, on the reverse strand, counting down.
AGACAAAATCAAGCAAGTCTGCCCCCGCCGCCACCACCATCTCCACCCTCCCATCTGCTCCCATCCCACATGTCCGTGGAGGCTCCCGTGTAGGGGAGCGTGTCTCCTTCATGCCAGGCACCGCACCCTCTGCCTCTGTCTCCCCTGCTGCCCTGAGTGTGGAGTCTGTGGACTTGCTTAAACAGATCCATGTAGGGCAGACATCAGTGCTGAGTGTCCTCCATGCACACACGAGTCTGTTGACACAACTGGTGTCATTCATGGAGGGCATGTCATCTGGCATGTCTGCCCTACATCGGACCAATCAGTCCATGGCCTCCTCACTGACGGCAGCAGTGTCCCTCCTGCAACAGTCCCTCACCCCTCCTACCTCTGCCCCATCCACAATCCCCAGCACCCTGCCTGTCCCAAGCACACACACACCGGCACAGGCACCCACCAGCACAGACACAAGCAGCACACAGACACACACGCCAAAATCCAGACGCACACGCACGCACAGTCAGGGGACTGATACCTCACTCACAGGGGATGGGGCCCAGGAACACACACACGCATCCACGAGCACTGCGCAGTCCTCAGATACCTCTCCCTCCAAAACCCCTTCCCTTACCTGCAACCCCCCCCTCCCAGAAGCTCTTCCTCTGTGAGCTTGGCCTCTTCCCCACAGATCCATCTGACCCAACGCACAGGCGGAAGAGGCGACCACCACACACATAGGGGAGTGCCCCTCACACCTGGACACCCTCCCCCAGGCACAGGCAGACTGAGGACCCCATTCGGAAGTCCCCCCGGACCAGGAAGGGCAAGACCCCACCACCACCACCACGCAGCTCCACCACACAGTCTCTCTCCTCTATCCCCCAGGCCACCACTCCACAGGTTCCCCCACCACACCCTGCCCCAGGTTCCCCCACACACCCATACCGCACCCCCAAAATGCTTAGGCCCTCCCCCCCTACCACTTGCTCTTCCACCCCCAAGCCAGACGCTCGGCCTGTTTGTGCCACTGGTGTGGAGACCGGGTTCCCCCCTCTGTCCTGCCCACCTCATCTGCCCCCCCTTCCACTCCCTTGGAGTTATGCACTGCAGTGGAGTCCACAACCACCCCGTCTGACTTGGGCACTGCAGTGGGGACCCAGTCCACTCCATCTGACCGGCCCACTGCAGTGGTGCCAGCACCCACACCATCTGACTTGTGCCCTACAGTGGTGCCGGCCCCCACTGAGTCAGACACCTCCACTGCAGTTGCCGGTGACACTCCTGCACCCACCACCCCTTCACTGCCTCCTTCTGGCATCCCCTGATCCTGTCCCTGCGGTGCCTGGCCTGCCCCTTGTATGCCCCTCCGAGGGGGATGTCCCCTGTCCGTACCAGTGCAGGCAAGCAATGGGTAACAAGTTGTCACATATCACCCTGTTCGGACTGTGTATGTGGGCTGGCCATTGGCCTTAGTTTCTTTTGGACTTCAAATTTTTCTCAACATTTGCTCAATAAAGCCTCTTTTTGTTTACTAGTGGTTTTTCTTTTGATGTACATGATGTAGATGAGTATCATCATGCATTTGCTGTTGTAATAGTGTTCAGATCAGGTAAATGAAGTGTTGCTGTGATGGACTCCATGTGGTCCATGGGATATGTGTCCTAATCTAGTCTGGATCCATAGCATCCTTTGCTGCAGTCTGAGGGTGTAATGTTCTGCATTTGATACAGGGATGTACGTTTTGCATTTGTAAATTGACATCTGTGGCTTACACTGATGCACATCTGGTGGGCTTACCACTGTTCAATGTTTCTATTTCCCTGACTGTGTGCCCATCTCCACTGGACATGCAGTTTAGCACATCAATGTTGAAGGACTCATCTGTGTATACAGTGCAACTTGCTTGACACGTGTTTTGGGTATATGCAGATGACTGACGTGACACTCCCGTACCCAGGCTGATGTGAGCAGAGCCTTCAGTGTGTTGTGATTGTTGACTCACTGACCGAGTGTTTTGCTGACATGTTTGAGTGGTGCACAAACAAGGTTTGGCACAGCGGACCTTCCACAGGAGTGGAGTGCCCTCATGGCAGTGTGTAATCCCGTGACATTGCCTGGGCCCGTGTTGTGTGTTGTGTAAGCATGTCTGTGTGTGTTCCCTTCCCTTTTCCTATACCGGCTATGTCCCTACGGATGTTCCTGTTTGTGATGCTTGCTGAGTTGTCCTGTGTTCATCCAGCATCTTGTACCTGGTTTCTCCGTGATGTGGGTGCATGCCAAACTAATGTTCATCAGGTTGTCATCCCTAGTTGTCTTTGTTGTCAGGGCTGGGGATGTGGGCAAACGCAAATGAGACACAGTCAGGATTCCCCTTGGCACTTGTTGGTTACACAAATCATGTAATTTACAGTTTGTGGTAGCTTTCAGTGATTGTGACACGTTGTGTGTGTGACTGCTGCCACTCCTCAGGGTCAGAGCTGCAATGTTGGAAGCTGTCTACGTGTGTTCTTTGTGGGTGACCTTGGCTTCTTCATTGGTGTGTGACTGTGGCCGGGATCCCATTGATTGGGGTGGAGTTCACATCATGCCCATGTACGGCGTACTGTGCAGTGTGTCAGACATTCACGAGTCTTGTTGACTGGCCAGGTGTGATGGGTTTCTGCACCTTAGTTCCCACAACCACCCCAGGGATTGTCATGGGTGCATGTGCAATGTCACCTGTCCATGTGAGATTCACTGCTGCACATTGGTGGAGATCAAGGTGTGTGGTGTTGAGTGTGTGCAAATGTGAGTTGTTGCACGGCTAGACCCCTACCTCCATATTGGCCTTGGCTGACAGGCCGTGCTGATTGATTTGTGCTTGTGTAGGTATGATGGTAGTTTATTGCTCAGGAGACATGGCTGTGGTTCACAGTGTGAACGACATCTACCTTTGTCATCACAGTGGGACTATCATGCAGGCTAGTGTCACCACAATGTGGGGTCCCTGGGGGTAGTGCTGTGGTGGGTCTGTGTCTTGCTGTGTTAGTTGCTGTTCCTACAAGCTTGTGTGACGTGTAATTTGGGCTCCCTCTCATCTAACAATGCCTGATTGCCCACATAGGGGAATCCGATCCATGAGTTACTTTTGTATGGCACTGTATACACATCTGTGTAATTGGAATTCAGGCCTCCTCATGTGTTGTGTGGTTGCCTGGGGACACTGGCACCCCCCCCCCCCCATCACCTGTTGTGTTTGATATGCAGTGTGAGGCTGCCTGTTTGTGTTTGTGCATCTGCACCACTGCATTGGCATATCTTTGGTGTGCCATTGCCTGTATGTTGTTTGGAGGATTTCCCCTGCTGTCCCTGGGACTCCTAGGTCATCAGTCAGCAGACTAATCATGGTTCGTATGTCCCATTGCTGCCATGGTATGGTATTTGTTCACCTCACATCTACAGTCTCCCCAGGATATCTACATTTGTGTGTCCATTAGTGCAGATATGTGGGTCTGCATTATGATGGTCACGTCTGGCATTGTGTAATTGATAAATGGAGACGATGTCCGTCCCCATGGGTGATGTTTGTCTGCACATGGCCAAAGGTATGTTTTATTTGCACTGCACTGTTTGCCTCACCCAATCTATGTTGCTATGGGACACAACCACTACTTTGCCACTGATGTGTTTGTTGTTCTGTGACCAGGAATCATCCATGCTGTTTGGCAGTTGCAGCTTTTTCCATGACAACACTTACCTTTTGGTCACTGTGATGATGGGGGTTTGGACCCCATTGCCACAATGTTCAAAATGTGCTTCAGCTATGGACCCCACACTTACCTTTTGGTCACTGTGATGATGGGGGTTTGGACCCCATTGCCACAATGTTCAAAATGTGCTTCAGCTATGGACCCCACACTTACCTTTTGGTCACTGTGATGATGGGGGTTTAGTCCCCATTGCCACAATGTTCAAAATGTGCTTCAGCTATGGACCCCACACTTACCTTGTGGTCACTGTGATGATGGGGGTTTAGACCCCATTGCCACAGTGGTCATGGTCTGCTTGCATTGTGAAGGCCACACACATTTTTGTGTGACACATGTGATAGGGGGTCACATTGTATGTTCAATGTCATGTTCAGTGTTGTAGGCATTTGACACAGACTACACACTCTTGTCATGATGTTGGGGGGGATGTCTTTTGCTGACATTCCTTATGTTGGAGTATGCTGGTTGTGTCATGCATTACCCTTCCTATGAGTGGGGATGGTAGTTGTAACAGGCATCCAGCCCCCCATGAGTAGGGGTGGTGGTTGTGGTAGGCATCCAGACCCCCCTGAGTAGGGGTGGTGGTAGTGGTAGGCATCCAGCCCCCCATGAGTAGCGGTGGTGGTAGTGGTAGGCATCCAGCTCCCCTGAGTAGGGGTGGTGGTAGTGACAGGCATCCAGCCCCCTGAGTAGGGGTGGTGGTGGTGGTAGGCATCCAGGCCCCCATGAGTGGGGGTGGTGGTAGTGGTAGGCATCCAGCCCCCATGAGTAGGGGTGGTGGTAGTGACAGGCATCCAGCCCCCGAGTAGGGGTGGTGGTAGTGACAGGCATCCAGCCCCCTGAGTAGGGGTGGTGGTGGTGGTAGGCATCCAGGCCCCCATGGGTAGGGGTGGTGGTAGTGACAGGCATCCAGTCCCCCATGAGTAGGGGCGGTGGTGGTGGTAGGCATCCAGGCCCCCATGAGTAGGGGTGGTGGTAGTGGTAGGCATCCAGCCCCCCATGAGTAGGGGTGGTGGTAGTGGTAGGCATCCAGCCCCCCCTGAGTAGGGGTGGTGGTAGTGATAGGCATCCAGCCCCCCCTGAGTAGGGGTGGTGGTGGTGGAGGCATCCAGCCCCCCATGAGTAGGGGTAGTGGTAGGCATCCAGCCCTCCATGAGTAGGGGTGGTGGTAGTGGTAGGCATCAATTCCCCTATGAGTGGGGATGGTAGTAGTGACAGGCATCCAGCACCCCATGAGTAGGGGTGGTGGTAGTGGTAGGCATCCAGCCCCCCCTGAGTAGGGGTGGTGGTAGTGACAGGCATCCAGCCCCCCATGAGTAGGGGTGGTGGTAGTGGTAGGCATCCAGCCCCCCCTGAGTAGGGGTGGTGGTAGTGGTAGGCATCCAGCCCCCCATGAGTAGGGGTGGTAGTGGTAGGCATCCAGCCCCCCCTGAGTAGGGGTGGTGGTATTGACAGGCATCCAGCCCCCCCTGAGTAGGGGTGGTGGTAGTGGTAGGCATCCAGCCCCCCCTGAGTAGGGGTGGTGGTAGTGGTAGGCATCCAGCCCCCCCTGAGTAGGGGTGGTGGTAGTGGTAGGCATCCAGCCCCCCATGAGTAGGGGTGGTAGTGGTAGGCATCCAGCCCCCCCTGAGTAGGGGTGGTGGTAGTGACAGGCATCCAGCCCCCCCTGAGTAGGGGTGGTGGTAGTGGTAGGCATCCAGCCCCCATGAGTAGGGGTGGTGGTAGTGGTAGGCATCAATTCCCCTATGAGTGGGGATGGTAGTAGTGACAGGCATCCAGCACCCCATGAGTAGGGGTGGTGGTAGTGGTAGGCATCCAGCCCCCCATGAGTAGGGGTGGTGGTAGTGCTAGGCATCAATTCCCCTATGAGTGGGGATGGTAGTAGTGATAGGCATCCAGCACCCCATGAGTAGGGGTGGTGGTAGTGACAGGCATCCAGCCCCCCTGAGTAGGGGTGGTGGTAGTGACAGGCATCCAGCCCCCATGAGTAGGGGTGGTGGTAGTGGTAGGCATCCAGCCCCCCTGAGTAGGGGTGGTGGTAGTGGTAGGCATCCAGCCCCCATGAGTAGGGGTGGTAGTGGTAGGCATCCAGCCCCCCTGAGTAGGGGTGGTGGTAGTGACAGGCATCCAGCCCCCCTGAGTAGGGGTGGTGGTAGTGGTAGGCATCCAGCCCCCATGAGTAGGGGTGGTGGTAGTGGTAGGCATCAATTCCCCTATGAGTGGGGATGGTAGTAGTGACAGGCATCCAGCACCCCATGAGTAGGGGTGGTGGTAGTGGTAGGCATCCAGCCCCCCATGAGTAGGGGTGGTGGTAGTGCTAGGCATCAATTCCCCTATGAGTGGGGATGGTAGTAGTGATAGGCATCCAGCACCCCATGAGTAGGGGTGGTGGTAGTGACAGGCATCCAGCCCCCCCTGAGTAGGGGTGGTGGTAGTGACAGGCATCCATCCCCCATGAGTAGGGGTGGTGGTAGTGGTAGGCATCCAGCCCCCTGAGTAGGGGTGGTGGTAGTGGTAGGCATCCAGCCCCCCATGAGTAGGGGTGGTGGTAGTGGTAGGCATCCAGCCCCCTGAGTAGGGGTGGTGGTAGTGACAGGCATCCAGCCCCCTGAGTAGGGGTGGTGGTGGTGGTAGGCATCCAGGCCCCCATGAGTAGGGGTGGTGGTAGTGGTAGGCATCCAGCCCCCATGAGTAGGGGTGGTGGTAGTGGTAGGCATCAATTCCCCTATGAGTGGGGATGGTAGTAGTGACAGGCATCCAGCACCCCATGAGTAGGGGTGGTGGTAGTGACAGGCATCCAGCCCCCCTGAGTAGGGGTGGTGGTTGTGGTAGGCATCCAGCCCCCCCTGAGTAGGGGTGGTGGTGGTGGTAGGCATCCAGGCCCCCATGAGTAGGGGTGGTGGTAGTGACAGGCATCCAGCCCCCCCTGAGTAGGGGTGGTGGTGGTGGTAGGCATCCAGGCCCCCATGAGTAGGGGTGGTGGTAGTGGTAGGCATCCAGCCCCCCCTGAGTAGGGGTGGTGGTGGTGGTAGGCATCCAGGCCCCCATGAGTAGGGGTGGTGGTAGTGACAGGCATCCAGCCCCCCCTGAGTAGGGGTGGTGGTGGTGGTAGGCATCTAGGCCCCCATGAGTAGGGGTGGTGGTAGTGGTAGGCATCCAGGCCCCTATGGGTGTGTATGGCATTGGTGATAGCCATCCCGCTCTATGGTTCTGATGTTGCTAGTGTACGTCATTTCTGCATCCCTATGTGTGTGTGACATATGTCGGGTACGTGTCGTTTGTTTGTGTAATGGGTGTTTGACATACCGTCTGCGCCGTACACGTCCGTACCGGTTCCGGTAATAGATGTAGAGTATTGGTAGGACCTGCGCGATGGGATTCATGGTTGGTTCGTCTCGTTTGGGTTTCTCGCGGCTTCGACTCGTACTCGTAGCTGGCTTGTTCGTCTCGTAGCCGTGGATCGTCTTGTGGCGCGAATCTGAGCTTATGTGCGGCTCTCCCGGATGCTCTGACGTGCCGGATGTAGCGACCAGTTCGGCGCGTACGGATTGCGCATCGTACTTGTCCGGCCGGAAGGTGCTGTGTATTTACTTCCGTGCGACTCGAATCGGCGTTTCCGGATCCAGCTCGGTCGGGGAACTGGAGATGGAATGGGTACGTACGGCTCGCTCGGAATTTTAGCAGTATTGCGCAGCGTACTTGCTCGCTCGGACGACTGTTCAAATCGGTCGGGAAAAACGCGTTGGACTCGTATTTTTTCCGGACAAATCGTATTCGGTGTGCTTCCGGCCGAGATCGGAATCGACCCCTAAGTCTATTTTTCGGATTTTGGTCATTGCTGCATCTATCCTAAATGTTAAAGAGCCATCATGGCAATTGATTGCTATGGAGCAAACACAAGGAGATGATGGATGGAGCGCTGATACTTTTCAGACACTCACCCCCAGTCACATATCTGGGTTGAATCCATCATCGTTCTTTAGCTCACTTTGCCACCCCAGTTCAGACACAGCTATATGCAAATCAGTCTTGACCCTGTGCCTCATGGGAACAGTCGAGCCCGAACTGCCAAGCCATGTCTTCCCTGGACCGGCAACGAGCATCCTGGGACCGGTTTCGGGCTAACAGCCCTCATCAGCCAGGCTAGCTTGAATCCAGTGGCAAAGTGAGCAAGGGACCCAGTCTGGGCATACCCTGCCAACTTAGGGCGAACAAAGCAAACACAAGGAGATGATGGACGGAGCGCTGAAACTCTTCAGACGCTCACCCCCGGTCACAGATCTGGGTTGAATCCATCATCGTTCGTTAGCTCACTTTGCCACCCCAGTTCAGACACAGCTATATGCAAATCAGTCTTGACCCTGTGCCTCATGGGAACAGTCGAACCCGAACTGCCAAGCCATGTCTTCCCTGGACCGGCAACAAGCATCCTGGGACCGGTTTCGGGCTAACAGCCCTCATCAGCCAGGCTAGCTTGAATCCAGTGGCAAAGTGAGCAAGGGACCCACGTCTGGGCATACCCTGCCAACTTAGGGCGAACAAAGCAAACACAAGGAGATGATGGACGGAGCGCTGAAACTTTTCAGACACTCACCCCCAGTCACAGATCTGGGTTGAATCATCCATCATCGTTCTTTAGCTCACTTTGCCACCCCAGTTCAGACCCAGCCATATGCAAATCAGTATTGACCCTGTGCTTCATGGGAACAGTCGAGCCGGAACTGCCAAGCCATGTCTTCCCTGGACCGGCAACAAGCATCCTGGGACCGGTTTTGGGCTGACAGCCCTCATCAGCCAGGCTAGCTTGAATCCAGTGGCAAAGTGAGCAAGGGACCCACGTCTGGGCATACCATTGATTGCTATGGACCATATGTACACATTTTTAGGGATTGTAATTTCCTAATTGTGATTCTTTGCAAATCACAATTAGGAAATCGCAATTCCTAATGTATGAAACCCATTGAGTTAATTTAGTGATTTCTAATGGGGTCGCAATTGACCTACCTCATGAATATTAATGAGATAGACAGCAATTTGCAACCAATTAGCATTTGCGACCATCACAGGGATGGTGGCCTGCTGGGGTAAGCAGACCACCATGTCTGTGATTGCTTTTTAATAAAGCAGACCTTTTTTTTTTTAATGCAGCCCGTTTTCCTCAAAGGATGTGTTTAAAAAAAATGCTTTGAAGTTTTATTTTTTAAGAGCAGGCAGTGGTCCCATGGTTCAACATTCACAAAGGGGAAGGGGTCTGGTGGGGACCCCTTCCCATTTGCGAATGGTTACCACTACCCTTGAGATGTTAATAAACAAATGAATGTTTTGCGACTGTAATTCGGTCGCAAAACATTCATACATCCCACTGTGATTTGGTATTAGGAAGGGATGCCCTAAACACACCCCTTCTAAGTACCGAATAGTTAAACACAAATTGTGATTCAGTAACATGTACATATGTAAAACCATTTTTGCAGTTAGAAATGGCCCAATTCTGCAAATTGGGCCGTTACCAAATGTATCCCTTAGTTCCCTGATTGATTTATTAAGACTTTTACATTTTTATCTTTCTGTATTGTACTCTAATATTTTAAGAAACCTACATGGTTTTTCTAAATGTACTGATCTTGAACTCACGTTTTAGGCCAGTTTATATTATTAACTGTATTCTGAAATGCTATGGTGAACCTTATCAAGAGGGACACATTGCCTCATCCATTCTTGAGGACAACATCAGCCCGACCCGCGATGGGTGCTATGAATATTCTGCAGCTTATCTAAGATATAGCGCCAACAGTAAGCATCGAGCTGTCCCGGACAGTAGGACTAGAGATCTGGGCATGGGTCAAATCTCCATAGAGATAGGCAGTGTCATAGCCCCCAGAAATGGTAGAGTCGGGCTCCCTAGGTAGAGGCAGGAGGGCATCCTGTGGGTGGGTAGTGTCTAGAAGAGTAGGGTCTGGGTTCCCTTAGGGACGCTCTCCAGAGATGGTCCCTGTTCCAGTGGGAAAGGTAGGTTCAGAGATCATTAGGGAGGGTGTGGTCAGGTCTCTCTCTGGTTTCACAGGGATGTGGTATCTCTTGAGATGAGCATTCATGGATCCCGGAGATGTGATGGGACTGCTCTGGGAGACACTTGCAGGAGTTGGGTTTGCAATAAGAGGTTTTGGGTATGAACTGAGTGGAGCTGGAGGCTGCTTATGGAGACTCTGGTTTGAACTGGGGGTGCTGGAAGTTTACAGAATATGGACTGAACTGGGAGTCACTGTGGGTGCACTGGTGACCCGGATGTGTTGGAAGTGTATATGGTCTGCAAAGGGAGGTATTGGTTGCACCAGGCTGCTGCAGCCTGTGCTGTTCTGTACTTGAGCTCTCAAGTTTACCAGGTCCATGCGTGAGTAGCTCAACCAGCCAAGTTTTTATTTTGCTTTGTATGTCTTGTAGTCGTGTTAACTACATCATAAATAAAGGACTACAACTCCCAACATTCAATGCAAAAACCTGGACTGGATGAGTTACTCACACATGGAACTGGAAAACTTAAGAGCTCTACTGTGCATGGGGATGCTAGGTGGCCTGGGTAGGTGGGAGTTTGGCCTGTGCTGGACTGAAATGGAAGATGCCGTGGCCACTACGTACTGCATTTAGAGCATTTGAGCACACTAAAAGAGTTGAGGGATGCACATGGAGGCGAGGGGCACAATGGGAGTTCCTGAGTGCTTAGAGGTGTTATACATTGTATTCTATTGAAATTGCATTTATATAGCACTTACTACTACTGATGAGTCATTGATGCACTTTAAACCAGGCTGAACGCTGCTCCAGACCTCCAGGTTAGTGGTTAATCCAGTGGTTATTGTTGGTTAGTGGGATTAGTCTTGTGCTTGCAAGGAAAACATTGCATGTATTTACTCCAGTTTCTTTTTGGTGTACTGAATTAATAGGAGTAAGGCATCCTCATTAGTGTGTGTGGGGGGTGAGTTCATGAGAAAGTTTGGTGAAATTAACAGATATGAGCTAGAGGGAATCCGGTATTGTTAGTTTGCAGTAGTTGACTTTCAAAGAAGGAGAGGTGGTGATATTTGAGGTGAGATGTTGGCAGTTCTCAGAAATACAGTTATAGAGATTGTATTAAATATTAGAACATTGGAATGTGGAGCACTCCATTGAATACAATGGAGTGCTCGAGCTTCTACAGGCCGGTAAAAGCCCGCAAAGCAACATTCCAATGTTGTTTTACAAAGGCCTCTCAGAGCCCAGGGGATTTAAACCCCCTTGGACTCCGAGAGGCCTTTGTTTTATTTGTTAGAACATTCTGCCATCTAGTGGCAGAATGTTCTAATAGCCTTATAGCCCTCCATAGCTGGACTATACCTGCCATTAAAGTCCCGCTCCCTTGTTAAAGGCCCGAGCCGAAACGCTTGAGTAGGCCATTAATGGCCTGTATAGCCTGCTACAGCGGGCTATAAGGCTATAATAACAGCGTTCAAGGCAAACATGCATTTGATTTAGAGCAGTGGTTCTTAACCTGTGGTATGGTGACCCCTGGGGGTCCACGAAGACTTCTCAGGGGGTCTGCGACTGTTTAGTAGATTAAATAATATTAACAGATTATTAAATTATATAAAACAATGTAAAATAAAAAATTTAAAACGTTCTGTAGAGGTATAGGAATTTAAAATTGGAGGCTAAAAATTAAGTTAGTATACTCAGATTGATTTGTGGGAGCAGTGCAAATGCATCAAACAAAATAAAGTATGAACGATGTATGTCCTCAATTGAACTTAGAAAAGCTCCAAACTTCTCATTAAAATGTTTACTTTATAATATTTGTTTGTGAATTAAATTAAATATTTAATTATTTGTGCATTTGTTTGATGAATGCTTGTTTCTGTATTTTGTTTGTATTGTTTTGCGGTTCAAATCATTGCCAATGCTTAATCGGGGTCCCATTCCTTCCAATAATGACTCAGTTAGGTGTCCCCCTGATTCCAATAATGATTCAGTAGGGGTCCCCGGGTTCCAGTAATGATTAAGTGGGGGTCCATTGAAGTCAAAAGGTTAAGAACCTCTGATTTAGAGTACACTGTGCTCAGAGAGAGGAGGCATGCAGGGGGTGAAAAGTAATTAGAAATAAAGGGAGAGACAACAATCAGAAGTTTTAAGTCAGGTCATTTTTTTATTGCAGTATTTTAAGACATTAGGAGGCTTTTTGAGATAGTATACATTTTGAGGATGCAATCCAGCACCAAATAACAAATCTACAAAATGTGTAACTCTTACCCTTCCAAGGGGGATGTTGATCTTCTGCCTACACCCAAAAACATTTTTGAATCCTAATATAATATGTGCTTTGTTTGTATATAGTCCACGTAGTTTGGGGTGATATGGGGAATTAATACAAATTTGGGGATTTCCAGTGTTTTTCAGGAAGACCGACGTGATTGTGTGTCATACTGAGAAGTAGTAATGGTCAGTATCAGAAGCAGAGAGAGACTGATGCCCAGTCAAGAAGACTCCTTAAAATGTAGAGGGACGTGTGGCGTGGCCAAGATGGCGGCCGAGTAGGACGTGCCTGCTCGCTTCTCCGCTTAACCGCCTAGGCCTCGTCGTATACTCGTCGTAAAGCACACCGGAAGCAACGTAGAACTGTGCTCCCCCCGCGCCAAGTGACACCGGAGAGCAGACCTGGTCAGAAAGGGGTCTCGGAAGCGCCGTCTGACCTGCACCCGAGAGCGGACATTTTCCCGAGTGCAGCGCTCCCTGAACTGTGACGACGAGCAGCGGGTGGCCGAGTGTCTTGGGGCCTGCCTGAGGCGATCGCGCCTGATTGAGCCGAGGCTGCACCCGGAGGATCGCCGATTGCTGCCGGACTCACGGCAGTTGAAAGCCCTGGAGCGAGTGATCCGATTGTGAGGCCTGCTATCTGGTGGCCTGCGAGAAGCGAGCTGAGAGGCCACTGGAGGCAGTGTGAAGCAGAGCAGGGAGACCCCAGCGGCGGAGGTGCTGGGCCGGTGGGGATAGCATGCAGCAAAAGAAAGAGGTGATCGGCACTCGGGTTGCCCCCCTTCCCCCCTCTCTCCCCCTGCAAAGACCAGAGGGCCCGGGCTACAACGGAGACCGCAGCAGGGAGTGACACCCCCGGGCCGACCGATCGGCGAGGAAGCCCTGCTCTCTATCACAGGATCGAGGACTGAACAACCCTGCCCATCTAGAGACAGCGAGAACCACGAGGTGGCGGATTCGCAGGTGGGGCCTAAGTTTGGGCTGGCGAGACTGTGGCGCATACCCACCCCCCCCTCCCTCTGAGATGGAAGGGAAAAGAATTGGGGGTCCTGCCAGACCAGAGTCTGCATAATGCCAACGTGTGCGGGGCAAGTGATTCTGACACGCTTTCGGACCTTGCAGTGGTGGGAGTCCGGTTCAGGCCGCGGAGCAACGAAAGTCCCACACTTTAATAGTCTGGTCATAGGGCCGCAACACAACTCCCAGTGAAAGGAAGTGGCGGGCCACTAGTAGCAACAGGGCAGGATCTATCGGATAGTGATCACTCACCGGACCCGGCTGAGCTTATCGTCGCACCCTCTGAGCTTGAACACAGCATAGTAATAATCGAGGTGGCATCTACCAAAACAAAGAAAGACCGGTAAGTCAAAGACCTTCTCCTCAGGTCATGTGTCGGGGGCTCTGAGACTCTCACTTCTTCGGCTGGTAGTCCTGCGGACATGGAGGCAGTGGATGCTGAAAGCCCGGTCACACGCGCCTTCCTAGAGTCCCTATTTGCCTCTCTGAAAGATGACCTCCATACCATGAAAAAGGAGATAACCCAGGAACTGAGGGAAACGCGGAAGGACTTGGACTCTCTGGGCGACAGAGTAAATACGCTGGAGACGCAGGCTACAACAAGGGATGAGGAGATAGAACAGCTCCAACAAGAGGTCATCCGCCTGCAAGATCAACAAGCAGACCTCCAAACGCACGCGGAAGACCTCGAAAACTGTTCCCGGAGGAACAACATACGGATCCGAGCTGTTCCACAGGGGTCCGAAGGGCAAGACATCGAAGCTTTTGTGGAGGAACTCTTCCGCTTCATCCTGGGAGCCCCGCCGGAACAACGGATTAAGCTGGACAGAACACACCGGGTAGGCCAGAGAAGAGCACAACAGCTCCCCCCCAGACATACTCACATGTGTCCACGATTTTCAGCTTAAAGAAAGGATCCTCCGGGAAGCCCGAGATAAACAGCCACTCGAATTTCGATCAATCAAGCCTCTGCTTTTTCAAGATCTAGCTGCAAAAAAGAGAGTTTGGGCCGATCACCTCCCACCTGCGATCTAAAGACATCTCTTACTCCTGGGGTCACCCCTTCCATTTAATCTTCAAATGGGATGGTTCACTGGTTCAGATTCACTCACTGCAGGATGCCAAAAAGCTGCTCGGCCTAACAGACGAAGATCTGAATGTACCTACACAAAAAGGTTCTAGATCGTCATCCCTCCGGAATCGAGGGTTGGAAGAGAGTTGGCCGATACCCGCTTCGTCTCCGACCAGACCCTGAAACTATCGCAAAAGAGAGGCAGGCGGTTATTGCCTCCCTGGGAGAAGAGTCAGCTAATGCGGACTAGGTGGAGTTTGGCCATGCAGATTTGAGGGGGGGGGGGGGGCGGTGCGGAAGCTTGTAATTGAATGCTCCCTGGTTATCACTGCATGAGGCCTGGGCGGTGCGGGGAGGCGGGATGGATCCTGCTGACATCTTACGTCTTTCCCTGGGGTTGACCATCCAGGACTATAAAAATGTTCGAAGTTTCATGTTTATCTGTATGTGTTTTGGTTTGGGGTTTAGTGGGCTCTCTCCTCCCTATAGCGCAAGCACTCCGCATCGAGATCTCCATAGCCGGGATGGCTCCCGTCTACCTGACAGGCTTTCATTCATTAGTGACCCTGGTCCGTGTTCTGATTATGGCATTATAGTTATACTTGGCACTCCTGTGAACTTTCCCTATGGCTGCGACCCTTAAAATAGTCTCGCTAAATGTCAAAGCTCTTAATAACCCTACTAAGAAACGGGCCATCCTTTCGTTTCTAGAAAACTCCGATGCACACATTTGCCTCCTTCAAGAGACACATCTGTTACCCCGAGATACCCATAGGCTGCGAGCCAGGGCATTCCCTCACCAGCTATTCTCATCCCACTCGGCCAAAACAGCAGGTGTTGCCATCTTAGTTTCCGTGACTTTCCAGGGTAAAATAGGCCACAAATGAGCTGAAATTAAGGGTAGGCTGCTGGCGCATACATTTACCTTAGGTCAGCATGCGTTTACCATTGCCACAGTTTATGCCCCAAACTCCGGACAGGAAGAGTTTCTTTACGAGGCGGTAAAAGGCGTAGCCGAATCCCCAGACAGATCACTGATCATAGGAAGTGACCTCAATCTTGTCCTTGATCATGAATTAGACAGATCGGCCCAGCGCTATGGACAGACTGGGGCCCTTACTGAAGGAGGGAGACAGATGCTAACAGAGATGGGACCGACGGACATATGGAGGTCCCAACATCCGACGTCAAGAGATTACACCTTTTACTCCCACCCCCACAAGACATATGCCAGAATCGACTATATATTGACCACTGACACGCTGTCCCAACAAGCCCAACAGGTCGAGATACTTCCTTGCTCTCTGTCGGATCACTCGGCAGTGAGCATATCTCTAGCCCTCTCTGATCCACGCCCTACATGTCGGCTGTGGAGGCTAAGAGAGACGATGTTGCAACGCCCCACAGTTGTTCAGCGTATCACACAGGCTATAGTAGATTACCTGGCCAACAACGATACGCCGGATACCCCCCATTGCCATAATATGGGATACGTTGAAGGCGGTAATCAGGGGGGAGTTCCTAGCTATATCCGCGCATGATAATAAAACCCGGAGAGAGAAGAGGGAGCAACTCTCTGATGAGGTGGTGGAACTAGAGCGAATACACCAAAGAACCGGTGCTCCCAGAGTTTGGAAACAACTGCAGCGAGAGTCCAATTATCAGGTCTAGACATAGATAGAGCTGAGCATGCAGCACTACGGCTCCGACACGCATTTTATTCTAAAGGCAATAAATGTGGGAGACTTTTAGCCAACAAATTGAGGGCACAGCGGCAACTGTCCAATATCTCCATGGTTAAAGACCACTCTGGGCAGGAGCAAGCCACTGATCAGGGCATTGCAGACAGCTTTCGACAATACTATGCATCCTTATACAAAGCACAGGAACTTCCTGATGAGGCACCTATTCAATAGCTACAAGGAGTGAAGACTGCCAGGCTAGTTCCTAGTAAGGTGGAGGGCCTCGAATCACCAATTAGATTAGAGGAAGTTATATCCGCCATATCAAGGCTAAAGCCACTTAAATCCCCTGGCCCAGACGGATTATCCTCAAATTTCTATAAAGCCTTCTGCGGTACACTGGCCCCACTGTTAGTGATGGTGTTTAATTCGATAGGCTCGTCCTCTCCCATACCATCTACTATGCTGGAAGCACTAGTCACGGTTATACCTAAACCGGGGAAGGACAAACAGATTTGTGCATCCTATCGTCCTATATCCCTCCTCAATGTAGACCTCAAAATATTCACAGGGATCCTGGCGCAGAGGCTTTCCTCCTGCCTCCCCGGGCTAATTGACCCAGATCAGTCGGGCTTTGTATCGGGGCGTCAGTGTTCCGACAATACCAAACGCCTACTACATATAATAGATAAATCCGAATGCTTCCAAGTTGAGCGCATGGTTCTCTCGGTGGATGCCGAGAAGGCATTTGACAGGGTACACTGGTCCTATCTCAAAGCAACCCTACATCACTTTGGTCTGCCAGACCGATTTATAAATTGGGTTTTCGGCATCTACACCAACCCTGTTGCTCTGGTCTGGGTGAATGGAGTGATCTCAGGCCCCCTTCCCAATCCAACAAGGGACAAGACAGGGATGCCCTCTCTCGCCACTCTTATTCGCTCTATATATGGAGCCCATGGCCCAAATAGTGCGTGATGACCCCTCAATCTCCGGGGTAAGATTTGGAGGAGAGGACCATAAAATCAGTCTGTATGCCGATGACGTGGTGGCCACCCTGGAGCAGCCGGAGCGGTTGTTACCCGCCTTGTTGGCTGAGCTTGATCGCTTCGCACATGCGTCGGGATTTAAGGTTAATGTCAGTAAATCCCAGGCTCTTGGTCTGACTCTCCGTCCGGCTACGTTGGGATCACTCAAACGGGCACACCACCTTCAATGGACTCAGGACTTTATTCCCTATCTGGGTCTACAACTTACAAGCAGCATACAAAGCACTGTTTCCCTAAACTACACAGCATTGTTGCGGCAGATCCGCGACTGCCTCCGTGGATGGAAGCCTTACTCACTGTCCTGGCTGGGCCGTATAGCAGCAATAAAAATGACAGTACTACCTAAAATCATATATCTCTTCCAGGCCTTCCCTTTGGCCCCTCCTTCAGGAGTGCTGCGTGCATTGCAGACAGACTTAGAGCGTTTCGTCTGGCGGGATCAGCGGCCTAAGATGCGTAAAGAATTTGGCTACCGAGCTCCAACCGAGGGGTGATTGGCAATTTCAAACCTGCAGGAATACTACTGGGCAGTGCAGTTGCGTGCTCTGGTCGAATGGTCCCGGCCGGAATCTGAGAAGCACTGGCTGTTCATGGATAGGGCACTAGCTATGCAACCACTTTGGGGGGTCCCCTTCCTCACTAAGTCGGCCAGACCGTGCAACCTGTATCTATCTAAGGTAACACATTCTACTTTATCAGCCATGGATAAGGTGGCTGTCTCACGAGGGCTCACAACATTCCCGTCACCGATCACGCCTATAGTCAACAATCCAGACTTTACTCCAGGAATGGACGCAACTAATTTCGCGCAATGGTCAAAAGCAGGTTGCCGTTCAGTAGGACACTTCTTTGACACGGAAGGGCCTTTGTCCTTCAATGACCTACGTGCGCAGCATAATCTTCCAGAAAAAGAGCGTTACCGTTATCAACAGATTAGGCATTGGGTAATGCAGCCAGAGAATCGAGGGGGAGCAGATAGACAGCTTACGTCGTTTGAAAAATGGTTACTTACATACAGATGCTCGACTGACAACAGACCTTTATAAACACATCCGGAGCTGTCCCGGTACCGAGAAAACTCCTGGACAGCGGAGATGGGAGGGGGAGCTGGGCAGGACGTTAACGCAGAAGGAATGGCTGGATATTTATTACAGGGCTCGCCACTCTGCGCACAGTGTTGCTAATATAGAAACTGCGTCGAAAATAGTAACATATTGGTATCTGACGCCCCAACGGCTTCACAGAGGTAATCCTGCACGTAGCCCCTTATGCTGGAGAGCCTGTGAATCACTGGGTACTCTGACCCACCTACTATGGGAGTGCCTCCAATTATCAAACTACTGGCAACAGGTATTAGACGACATTGATACCCATTTCAATACCCAAATACCTCGCTTCCCAGCCTACACTCTTTTAGGCCTGCCCAATCCTATTACCTTCCCACTTAGATCAAGGAGGGGCAAGCAAATGGCATTAGCACTGGGGGCGGCTCTGCAAAACATCCTCTCTCACTGGGGGAAGACAACAACACCTACCTACGTCGGATGGCTGCACAGACTTTGGGGGATTCTTGGGATGGAAAAAATCTCTCTTTCACTTGCTAACCCCAGGGCCTCTTTCCAAGACCTGTGAGAGCCCTTTCTATCACTATTTGACGTCGGAATTCAAGGAACTTACTTGTCCGAAATATCTAAGATTGCTACGTTTAGCAGGCCCACCGCAGAGTGTACCTTTAGATGACGGGTCACCTCAGGGCATACAGGAATAGACAACCTGGATCAGGGTGTGCGCTTGGAAACACCATTTATACATGCCTTAAGCCTCTAAAGGGAGGGGGAGGGGAGGAATTGGGGGGGGGGCTTTGTTGCTTTCTGTGTCTTTCACTCTTTTGTTTTGTGGTTTTTATCTTAGCTTTCCGATCGGCGGAACATGTAGCAAGGAATATGGAACATATGTCACTTCTGTACGTTGTATGTTTATCTTGAAACCAATAAAGAAATATAAAACAAAATGTAGAGGGACCTTGACTGACTCAAGACCTGTGTCAAGCTGGTTTGGAGAGCTAGACAGGCCCACGGCCCCCATCAGAGGCGGCAGCAGGATATGCGTATTTTCACTAAGCAGTGTCTCTTACCTTGTAGGCCAAAAACAGCACATTGATGATGGCCAGCCGTGGACAAGGACCGTTCTCATACTGGGTAACAACTTGAGTCTTTTGCTCCTCTTACAGCCAAGCACTTGATGTAGTAGATAAATTGCCCAAGGCACCACTCCAGCCCACCAGCTCCTCCAGACTCTCGCTGCCACTCAGGTTGGAACTGGGAGATGCAGGGGGGAAGGCAACTCTTGATAGTCCAGGCTGGGTGAGATGGCCGCAGGTGGGAGCTGGAAGATGGAGCCCCAACTGGGAAGCTGGGAGAGTGTACTCTCAGTGTGGGGATGGGAGATGGGAGCTCATAACGAGTGGTGGGTAGAGAAGCCTTGCGGGCCAGAGGAGTGGTTAGGGAAGTAACAGGCAGGGGTTTCGATGAGGCAGCTCCGGACGGAGGTGGCTGGGTGAGATATTGGTCTACCTGCCTCCCATGGCTGCAGGTCTCCTGACGTGTTGAGGATCTGAGATACACAGCGAGGTGTTGAGTGCAGTGGGGAACATTGATTCAACTAGGAGATGCAGCTTCACCTGGAGGTGCTGTGGGCTGCATAGGGAGGTGCTGCATGCACAAGGTGCCACCATACACTTAAAAGTGCTCTTGGCTGCACTTGGTCATGATGAGTACACTATAGGTTCAGTTGTGTGCCTGGAAGTTTTGTGATTTGCACTGGGTTAGCTTGGGTGTGTGAGGTGTACAGGGAGATGCCACAGTACTGTATCCCCCATTCAAATGTCCATTGTCATATAACCTGGCCTTCACTGTGTGGTGCTGTAGTGGAAGATGTTGAGGTGTACTGCTAAGTGTATGCAGTGAGGTGTTGGGCTGCACTTTAAGGTGCTCTAGGCTGTAACGGTGGGTGGAGGGCTGCATTATGAGTGCCTTGGTGCCCTGGGACTCTGACTGCTGGGTTGCACTGATAGGTGGTGTGGGCTGCAATGTGAGGTTTTGAGGAGGTTCTTGAGAAGGTGACGCAATGTACTGGTAAGTGGTGTTAGACCAATCCAATCCAAAAAAGCTTTATTCGACAGCATATGTCATAAAAGCAAGACTACAGTAAAATAGAATGTTTTTCAGCCATAAAACAAAGCAATAATGAAAAATATAAAAACATTTGGTATTATATATGGACAATCGTAATCAAGAGCTGATTCATACTAGTTATGTTAAAAAAGGCGAATTCGTATTTTACCAATTGATAAAACAATAACAAGAGGGAATAACAACAGGTACTTCGTACAAAAAAAAGGTATTTCATGTTTAAAATATTAAAATTGTTAAAATAGCCCAAGGCTCATAAGTAGAATGTCAACGTCTCAATCACAGATAAAATTAGGAGTTCATCAGGTCGCTGGGAATGAACACGATCTGATAACCCACATCCAGCTCAAGAACTTGGCTACTGCGATTGCGTTATAAGGTTCTGGGTCAGTGCGCAATATTCTCAATGCATCACTACTCCTTCTAGTGCCCAGATTCCTACAAATTGGCGCAGTAATTCCCAGTATCTTTCCTTTATGATTTCTTTTGAAGGAAACTGGGTACTCGATGGGTTTTCCCACAGGTTGGGCAAACCGATGCTGAGTAGGGAAGCTCTTACCTCACGTAACCATCTAATTTTGTGGAAATGATCTGCCTTTATTAAGTCCCTAAGGCCATCAGCATATGTTGCGAGTTCCAGAGTCTGCGCCAGTACAAGATGGGGCATAACCTAGCTAGATCAGCCAATGCTTTCCTACCTAAGTCATGCAACATTGGTAGCACCGGAGTGCTTTGAGGTAGAATAGTGATCTTTCGCAGAAACCTATTTTCTGCGATAGTTAACTGAGTGAGATTCTCGAGACCCCAGAGTTCTGCCCCATAGAGTACCGAGCTCACTACTTTCGTGTTGTAAATCTGTAACACTGGGTTAACTGGTTTAGTCAAGGAGGCATTGAACTCAATATGTAAGGCACCTGATAATTGCCGATGTTTCAATGTGGCAGTATCAATCTGACGACTCCATCTCATGTCTTTTTGCACGATGACTCCCAGGTAAGTGAAAGCATTGACTTGTTCTAATGGCAACCTGTCCAAAAGTATGCCTCCTCTAAATCTACTGTGCTGATTAAAAATCATGAACTTGGTCTTAGCTACATTGATTTCCAATCCCCGTATGGAGCAAAACTGTTCAAAGAGGAGCAATGCACGCTGTAGGCCACTAGGGGTTTTTGAGATGATGAGCGTGTCATCAGCGAACAATAGAATGGGAATCTTTTTGCCTGCTAGGACCGGTGCATCAGTGGGCACGGCTGTTAAAAACTTGGCAATACCATTAATGAAAAGGGAAAATAATGTGGGTGCCATAACGCATCCTTGGCGCACACCCTTCTCGATGGAGGGAATAGTGACGTTCCCCTGCAAACCCCAGTGTATTTGTGAGAAGTTATCCTCGTGGAGGCGGGCTATGAGGGAGAGCAGTTTAGAGGGCATCCCCAGATCCGGCAACACAACCCAGAGTTTGCTACGTGAGGCTAGGTCAAAGGCTGACTTGAGGTCAACAAAGGCAGCATACATGCTGCCCTTGCCTAAGACCACAGTCCGCCAGTGTATTAAACTAAACCGAAACACCTGGTCAATGGTGCTAATATGCTCCCGGAAGCCCGACAGTAAAGGGGTAAAAATGTCCTGTGCATTTATCCACTCTTGGACCTTGTCCAAGACCAATCGAGCTACCACCTTTTGAATGGAGTCAATCAGGCTAATGGGCCTATAATTTCCTGGGAGGGATTTGTCGCCTTTTTTGTACACTGGGATAATCTCAGCCCCTCTCCAAGAATCAGGGACAGGGGCACCAAGGGCGATTGCGTTTGCCAGTAACATAATGTACCTATTCCACTTGATCTTATCGTGAAGGAAGATGTCAGCCGGGATGCCATCTAAACCAGGTGCTCTTCCCCTAGTAATTGCACTGAGAGCAGCATTAACGTCAGCTAAAGAATAGTATAAATGGGGGAGTGCGGGAACATTGACCTCTTCAACGTCACTTGCATATTGTAATTCAAAGTGATTGACCCATAGGACCTGTGCTACATGATTTTGTGGCTGCGATGGACGTCCACCCCTGTACCATTTAACCAAATTCCAGAAACGTTGGGAGTTATTTCTAGCACATGCTAATCTGAGGTCCTGCCATCTATTTTCATTCCACATTTTTTTTAGCCTTTTCCTGCGCCCGCCTGTACTTTGTCCTAGCGGACCGTACTCTACTTGGTTCACCTGATCTAATTGCTTCCACGCGATATCTGCGTGCCAATTTGCATTCCTCTTTAAACCATTGGCACGGTTTCTTTTGTGGGGTTCTCTTTGCCCTGAATGTTTTTATAAAATAAGAACGCATTTTGGCAAAAAACGTATTATGAAGTGCAGTTATAGCCTCAGGGGAGTCGAATTTAGTGAGGAGAGCCTGCATTTCGGCTAACATATGGTCAGTGTCCATGGCAATGGAAGATAAGGTGTCAGGTTTCTCTAGAATCATTGCCCATTTAAGTCGCCGAATGTCATTGGTAATTTCCAGATCACGAGTAATAAGAGGGTTATCGGGTTGTGTATGTTCGTATAGGTCCTGGAATTCAAGGGTCGAACATAGCCGTTTGTGATCGCTCTCCAAACGATCCTGCACAGCCATGTCTAAAAGGGCATGCCATAATTTTAAATTAATTAACAAATAGTCAATACGACTTGCATTATGGCCGTTATTAAATGTATTAGCCCCGTGACGGTCAGAAGCGGTTCTTCCATTTGCCGCCCGTAGGCCTTTTTCTAAGCAAATAGCTTTAATTTGGATAGCCACCTCTGTCCATCTTTTTATTGGTGCTAGTTCGAGACTTGGGATACCCCACTGAGTATCTTCCTCCCTCGCAAGATCGTACTCCTCACTGCCAAGGGGCTCAAAGGACCAGTTAAAGTCCCCTTCTACTATCTCTAAAGAGTCCCAAGATAGGTGAACTAAGAGATCATCGAGGGCGATTAAAACTTCTGATCTCCTCCCCCCACTGAGCCCCCTAACATATACATTATAGATGTCGATGTTACCGTATGAGCCCATCAGCAACCGAATAGCAAGGATGTCGTTATTCTGGGTCGGGAGCTCCTGAATCTTATAGCTGATGTCCTGCCGAACCCAGATTGTTAATCCCCCCAATGGACGGCCTTTGCCACTGCTGGTGGCCGGGATATGATAGTTTAGATACCCTAAGTGATGTAGGGGGTCTACTAGCCATGTTTCCTGAAATAGACAGATATCATACTGTTCTATAAAAGTATGCCAATCCGGGGATGTGCCCTTGGACCTTAGCCCAGCTATGTTCCATGACATTAATGCTAACCTAGACGGAGTATGATGGTATTCTGTGAGCTCATTAAACCCTGAGGCAGTGTTTCCTGCTGTCTCCGACATACCCTTCTCGGGGAACAATGTAATAACTTGATTTGTCGACACTAAGGGTGATAGGGCCTGTTCAGAGGGTACAACATGCTCGCTGGTGGATGGTTGCATCATGTGTTCCCAGAGGGCGCCAGTGAGTGACTGTAACCTTCAATCTATCTCTCTTAGCGGATATGTGCCATTGTTAGGTAAGTGGTGTTAGACACTGCTGGGTGCTCTGGGCTGTACTGTTTGCACTAGGGAAGGATGCCCTTATTGGCCTAGACAATGAAGAAGTTTGCACATTAAAGCATTTTGGGCAGACTGGTGGATGGTACATGCATTAAAGGCACTGCAGTGCACACAGACAGCTTATGGGCAGTCCTGGCTTAAACTGTGTGTGTTGTGTGTATCACGAGCGACACAGTTCTTCAATCCCCCACCGCTCTCATGCACATACCCAACATAACATAAATTGGGCTCCACTACATAACATAAATTGGGCTACACTTGGTTGAGCTGTAGAGCACATGGAAGTGCTGTAAGCTTCACTTGGGCATGGGTTGTGTACAGGTGGATGGCACAGTTCCTCACCTATATACACCACCCTCATACACATATCGAAGATAACATGGATTGCGGTTCATGGTGCTGTTGCGCACTGGAAGACGATGGGGTATACTGGTAGGTGTTGGCATGTACAGAAAGTTGTTAGGCTGCACCAAGAGGTAATGATAGATGCAGTGGGTTGCACTAATGGTCTACCACAACAAACTAATAGGATCTCAAAACATTACCTCCTTCATGAAACAGGGAAATTATATGATTTAAGAACCTATGTGTTCAGGCTAGATATTATAAAGATAATCTAATGTTGATATATGTTTGTATTCTATTTTGTCTGTATATACTGTGTGTTTCTTGCACCTATGTTTTTACAACTGGCATCAACATTGTATGGTCTGTGCTATATAAATCCTCAAATAAATAAAACATAAAAATCACTGTCAATGGAGCAAAATAACAACTAGAAATGCTAATGAAAATTAAACTGTTCATTCCAAGGCAAGACCTAAAAACAGTTGTACAAGCTGAAACAGAATAGATCATGGCAAAAGCATGCCAACAAGTCTTCACAAGTCAAGTTTAGCCCCACTAAAGCAGTTCTCCATGCACCTGCATGTCTAGTTTCAGGCACTGGCTGCACAGATCACATCGCCCTTGTATCTAACAATCTCCAATGGTTTCCATTTAAACTTGTGTGTATCACATACAAAGCAGTCCATCTGAACGTGCCAAAATGCCTGATACGTAAACTTATGATCTCCAGCTGCTCGGAGAGTACTGCACCTGGTATTTCCAGTGATTAGAAAACACAGGACCTTGACTTAGGTTTTTTCAGGGGTATCCTCAAAACTGTGGAAATCCCTCCCTCTCTCCATTAGGTAAGCACTTGTCAACATCTTGAAGGATGAAGTCAAAACATACCTAGGCTGCTATTGGATGCTACATGTGTGCACTGATTGGTAATTTCATCTGGTGTTTCTATTGGATTAGGGTTAGTGTTCTCATTGGTTGGGTATTTGAGGGTACTGATTGGTTCCTGGGTCAGTGATTCTAATGATGTAGGGCTTAGGGCTAGTGATTTGATTGGTGGATAGGTTTAGAGTTTCGGATTGGTTCCTGGGGCTGGGCATTCTATTGGATGTAGGGCTTAGGGTTTTTTTGTATGATTGGCTGCTGGGACTAGGGTTGGGACTAGGACTGGGGTTAGGCTTTCTATTGGACGTAGGGTTTAGGGTTTCTTGTATGATTGGCTGCTGGGACTAGGGCTGGGTTTAGGCTTTCTATAGGATGTAGGGTTAAGGTGTTCGTGGCTGCTGGGACTAGGGCTGTGATTGGCTGTAAAAGGCTTGTCTCCTATTGGTTCTAGGGCTTAGGGCTAGTGTTGTGATTGGTTAGGGCTAGGGTTCCCATTAACTGAAGGGGTCACCTGATTTCTAGGGCTAAATTAAGCTGAGGGCTTAGGGTGTCTCAGCCCGGGCATCGAGGTTAAGGGTGGAGAGGACAAGGGCAATTGCCTGTTTGAGACTGGTCGGGACTAGGGCCAGAAAAGCTGCCCAATTCCATATTAACCAGCACCCACCCTACACCATCCACATCCACAACCAGAGTAACACACTCACAGCACATGTACTCTATTCATTTACTTCAAACTAACCCAAGACAAAGTTCAAAGTCTCAGCACCCACTACAATACTCCAGAAACCACACCTATACACCCTTCTATCCCAGCTACCACACATTTCCACCATCACCTACAAATAGTACACAACTCTGTCCTATACCACTAACCAATCCATTCATCACTAAACTAACGCAAATCCACACCATACTTAACTATATCCCATCCAGACACACACTCCCTGCTCTAATTACTCCTAACAGATCCCTTTTTGTCACTAACAAACCTATACTCAGCTTTCCATCGTTTCTCCGACCAACACTCTCCTTTTCTTTCTACCACAATAAGACAACCGCACAACACTTACTCATACAGCACCACACATATTACCTCTTGCAACAATCAAATCTAAGACAAACACTCTTATCTCTACTTCATCCCCTCTTACACACAACATACACTCTACTCACAAACACATCACCACCCCCTTTACCTTACAACGTCCACTCACAAACAAGACTATACAAACAAATTTATCTAAAAAAAACAAATACACCAGCACCTCGTTTCACTCCTCCTCAAAAACAAAACATAACACGCACACCAGCACAACAAAATCTCTCAAGTGCAACACCTCATAATACTTTTCATCACAAACATACACCCACCTTTCAGTCTACACAAATAAACAAACTCCAATGCCAAGCTTTCTCTCTTCCACCCCACCTAACACATATACAGCAACATAGCAACTCTCTTTTAACCACCTCTCATTGATTGGGCAATTTAGAACCTTACTACATAACCCACATGCTGCACTACCACCCCTAACACATACACCTTCCGCCCTAAACAGACGCAAACAAAATAAGCAATGTGACACACCTCACAACTTCGCTTCTCCATGTCTATTGCACTACAAGGTTACACTACAAAAATAACACAGCGCACCAACTCACTCTCAACCACCGTCTCCACCACCTACACACGCAGACCCATCAAAATGCCTTCTTAGCCTGCTGGATGAGGAGCACGATACAGAACAGCTACACAATTGCTATCCTCATACGGCTAATACGAACACTAAGGACAGACCCGCTGCAAGCCCACAAAATACTGCTCACTCTTCTACAAAACAAAATCACACTATCGCCAAAGCACATTCTCTAAACGGTCTACTAATAAATGCTCGATCGCTCTCTAAAAACAAACATCACATCTACGACCTTCTCACTGACGCAAAACCAGACATACTATTCATAACCTAATCATGGTTGGGAGATAATATGGCTCAAGTCCTGCAGTAAGCCGTTCCTCTAGGCTATCAAACTATCACCCAAAATCGTAAAGGCAAAAAAGAAGGTGGCCTAGCGTTTGTGTTCAGACAAACATTACATATCACTAAAGCTGACGACGTCTCCATAAAAGATTGTGAAGGCCCTTTTCACCAGATGCAATCCTACACTGTCTTCCACCTGTAACTTCCTGCTCCTTTACAGACCTCCACCTAGCAATGCAACATTCCCAGACACACTTCTAGACACGGTTCAAATCTGATAACACTACACTCCAACCTATGCGTTCTGGGTGACCTCAACATTTGGTTTGACAAACCCAATATGCCTCATCCGAAAACAATCATCGCTGGCCTAGACGCACTGAACCTGCATCAGAACGTCCACTAACCCACACACATCGCTGGACACATCCTAGATGTCATTTTTGCAAATACAGAACTAGTTCCCTTTTAAACAATGACTCTGGTCACATGGTCAGACCACCATTTGCTTGCTTTCCAATATAGAACAACACTAAGTGACACACCTAAAACCACCTTACGTGCATCCACCTATCGACCGTGGAACAAACTCAATTTGGAACACTTTGAAACATGACTAACATCCAGTAGAGATCTAAACACAATAAATTCTGTTAAAAAACTATATGAGTGGCTACAGAAAGCTTTTGATATCCTGATACCACTAAAAACCACACAACAGGGGGCGTGTCCAAGATGGCGGATGGCTGAGATGTTCCTCACGGTCTCTCCTTGCCGCCGCCACCACCACCACCACCACCACCATAGCACTATCATCCAGCCTTCCAACGCCCATCCAGCTGGGACCCCCTGACGTCCAGGCGTCATGGGGTATGTGACGCTTCTGCAGGGTGGACCGGCAACTGGAGATATTGCCATCGGCGTCTAGACCACGCCATACTGGGCCCGACGGACCTACGCAGAGGCCGAGCCGAAGGGGACCGGCAAGCGGAGAAGCCCAGTCGGGCTCGGGAGAGAGAGGCGGCTGGGGACAGATGCCGTAGGACGAGGTCCTGCCTCGTCCCACAGACGGATGTGAAGCGGTACTGGAGGGGCCCCGGCGGCTGGCTCCGGCCTAGCGGTAGGCCCCCCCTGGAGTGGAACGCATAGCTGCAGCTAGCGGTCTGAGGGAGCCGACCCCGACCCTGGAGCTGCCGGCAAGGGGAGGAGAGCGCCCACCTGGGTGAAAGGTGAAGCGTAGGAGCCGCGGTGAACAGCACCGGCCGAGCAGTGGCCCCCCCCTGATGTGCAGAACAGCACTGAGGCGGAGGCCCGGTCCCAGAGTTGCAAGAAAGGTGAAAGGAGCGGGCCGGGCGGGGTGGGGGAGTAGTTGGATCCGGTCCCCCCCCCCCTAGAAGTCTGCCTGGGAGCCGCGGGGCCGGGCTTGAGCCTACTCACTGCCCGGGCTGCCGTGCTCAATGAGTACGACGCCCCCGGGCCTCATACCTATTGCCTGCTGATCCTGAGGCCTGCACGTGACTCTAACAAGAGAGCGGACACAGGGGCGGTTTCTGGGACTCAGCCCTCAGTGAAAGCGCTCGCAGGCCTGCCAGAGAATGTGCCCTTGCCGGGGGAGGGGGGGGTTTGAGAGCGCCCCCACTTGTGAGTGGTGTTTGGGCCCTTCAAACCACTGCGAAGCCTGAGGGGTCTACTGGAGCCAGGCCTGATTGAACACAAAGTGGCGACTACCAACTAAACGTCTACTGGCATTCCCCTCCCAGCAAACCACGACGAAAGTACATGAAGGCCCTGAAGACAGAGAGGGGGAGCCGACAGAGGCCCACGAGCCCCCTCCCACGGGTGGTGTCTGTTGAGGCCTCGGGGGCGGCATAGCTCCTCCCTGCCTCCAATCTACATGCCCCCGACGATCCCTCATAGCGTTCCTCCGGGGCAGCAAACCTGCAGCGGATACCCCGCAACACCAAGGCCCACTGCCTCGTCAACTGGGCCTTCTGAGAGGCCCAGCAGGTGACATAACAGACAGAGAGACAGAGACCTGGCTGGCAGCTACACCTAAGCATCCCCACAGAGGAAGACAGCGGAATCTCCATCGAGACCTAGTCGCCCCTGCGCCCACCGCACAACCGGGTCTCAACGTGGGGCGTCGAACCTGGCCGGCACAATGGCGATGAACCGAACAAAGAAGGATCGCTCTCTCAAAGAGATGTTTGGGAAACAAGGGTGTGAGGAGTTGGCCTGGTATATGCTGTCCACTAGTTATAGTGGGCACCTTGCACCAGTCCAAACAACCCCTTATTGATGATAGGTTTAAGACAACCTTATTTGAAAGCTATCCTAGTGGTAGCTATGGAGAGCAGCCTTCAGGCTAAGTCTTGAAGGAGTGTAAAGCTGTTTGTTTTTACCAGTCTATAATCTCTTGAATGGCTAAATGAAAGGAGACCACACCAGGTATATATATAAAATATATGTATTTATTTCTAAACACACCCTACTAGTCTCTTTATGAGGCTAGGGGTCAAAGCACATATGTTACACTTCAAATATCACAGTAAATTAGCACAATATACGATAGGCCCTAGGGGCGAACCAAACCATATATTAAGAAAGTGGTATAAGAACCACGACTTGACTAGACACAAGGCCTAGAGCCTGTAGAATCGCTGGGACCCCAAGGAACCACCCAAGGTAGTGACACAGGGGACCCACGGGGGACGTGTGCAGTGTTTGAACACAGCCACGAGCTCCGTTAGCTTCTATGGGGAAAGTCGCAGTTAGAGTTTTAAAGTTAAAGGACACTTAGAAATGGACTAGGACCAAACCCTCTTGGACTTAGACAGTTCTAGGGTCAACACCCACGGGAGTACCGGAGTACTCGTGTTACCTCACCCAGGGAAGCCGGGTGCATAGGTGTCAAATGGTGTCGGGTCGCGTCGTCGTTTTCAATGGCAGCTTGCAGAGAAGTGCTGCAGCTGGGAAGATACGAAGTGTCCGAAGAGATCCAAGCCTGGATCGAAGATGTGAAGAACCTGAAAGCAGAGGGGACAGAGTCTGGGTCACTAGCCAGTGACCAGGGGCACGATAGTCGAATGCCCACCGATGTCGGGTGCTTCAGGTGCAAAGAGGTGAAGCTTGACTCTTCAGCCACGAGGACCAGGAGGCATTGACGATGACCAGGAGCTGGATTCGAGCTGTCCCACGAAGGATGTTGAGTGCTGCAGCGTCGGTGCCCGGATTGGACACAACAAGCCTTGGCAACAGCAACCCACGCAGGAAGAGAAAAGATGCTTCTTGGCGGACCAGCAAGGTCCTGGGACTCCCCAAGCAATGGAGAGTCAGGGCACGTCTGGAGCAACCAGGAAAGCCCAATTAAAGTAAAGTTACCCTTCTCAGGGACCCACAAGTCGATGGACAAGGGATAGCGAAGGGACCTCGAGCGGAATCACAAAATGGCAGCCCACGGATCGGAGTGGGTAGGCCAGCAATCTTCAGTGGATTCACTGCTCGGGGTCAGGGCTACAAGTAATCCAAAGCCCAGCCTCAAGGATCGACGAGAAGCATATGCACTTGCAAGTGTGCACGGTGTCCAGGGGTTCCGGTTCCACGGTACCCACGAGGGCTACGGGTCTCAGCTTTGCTGGAGACTTGGGTCAGCCTCTGGGAAGTCTGGAAACCCACCTCCTGGGTTGCAAAGTCTTCGGCGTCCAGCGGGAGCTTCGGAGATGCAGACCGGTCAGATGCGTCTTTGGTGCCTGCCAAGCAGGGGAGTAACTCCTTTACTCCAAGGGAGATTCTTCAGTCATCTGGCGTTGAACAGATCGTCGAAGGTCCAGGATTCAGTATCAGAGTTTCGTCCAGGAAATCTAAAGTCCTGTAGCCAGGGGTTCCTTTCTTATACCCAAGGAAGGGGTTGGACATACTTTGGGGACCCACCTATGGGAGGGTTTGGAAAGAGGGGTGGCTACACCCATTTCCTTTGTCCAGTTTCGCGCCAGAGCAGGGGCTGGTAGCCCCTGCAACCGGTTTGAACTGGACTATGCACAGGGACACCAAATGTGCCCCAAGTGCATGGACTTCAAAGCACTCTGAGAGTGCACCCACCCAGCCCCAATACACTAAAGCCTGTCTGGGAGGTGGTAACACCTCCCTGTGACAGGAAACCTATTGTCCAGGCCTCCCCTGCCGGAGTTTCGGTCAGCAGCAGGAGGCCAGACTCGTGTCTGTGGCTGCAGCATCCCTTTTGTGATGCCAGGGCTCTGTTAGCTGGTACCGGGTATACCGGTGCTGTCATGTCTCTCCCTCTAGAAGGGTGGGATCATACTCCCACTCGGGGGTATGATTCCAAGGTGTTTGACACCAAACACGACATGTTTCCGTGCAGCCATCCCAAAGTTAGCATTTACCGCTAGGTTATAATGCACTTAAGAGTATATGGTCAGGCTGCCTCACAGACAACCCCGGAGGATAGATTCCAAAGGCTGCAGAGGGGCTCTGCTCATGCATGGGCACCTTCTCACACAAAACCAAGCACCCTGCCTTCAGGATTGATAAGGCCTGCCATAGGGGTGACTGATAGGTTTATATGTGCAGTGATAGGGTGAGATATAGTGAACCTATATCTCAGTAAGGGGTGCATGCACCACCTTACTCAGGCTGCTGTAGCAGTCCTGTGGTGTCATTTTGGAAGGCTGCCCAGGGGTGGCATAATACATGCTTCAGCCCCTGGTAGGCCTCTGGGGTACCTATGCCCTGGGTACATAGTATACCATATATTAGGGACTTATAAGGGCACCCCATAATCCAATCTGTGGTGTACCTAAGGTACAGGGAATCCATTTTAAAGAGAAAGCAGATAAACTGGGGCCCTGAATAGCAGGGTCCCAGTCCAACTAAGTCGAAAACCAGCAAAACACCAGAAAAAAAGTGGGGGCAACCATGCAGTCAGATTCCACCTTCCTACATACCCCCTCCCCCAAACGAAAGGAGATAAGGCTAACCTTGCCCAGTTGAGCCTTTATTTACTAAGTGGCCATATAAGGAAGTACCTGCACTAGCATGGTTACCCCCTGTCTTATGGTCCACAAAGCAATCCCTAACCCCAAGGGGATGGGATGATCTCCACCCTTTGGAGTCACTACCTGTGGTGTGTTTTGGCATAGTAAAAGGCTGGTGGGGTGTCTGAGTAGAGAAGTGAGGCCCTAATAAAATTGGCCTCAGCTTCCTCAGATCACTAGCCACCATGGGGGCCTTACTTTCCATGACTAAGTTGGCTCTAGCTCTAAGGGTCAACCTTTGGCTGCCTACAGCTGGGGGTTGGGTCCCATTGGTTGGAACACTGGAGGGACATGGCAGGTTTGGAACCTTTTGGTCCCAGGTTTGCCTTTGCCCAGCAGAGTCCATCTGGGGGAGGTCCCTACACAATGGTAAGGGGGATCCCTCAGTGGGTTGAGGAATTTTCATCTGGCTAGGGCTACTAGACTGGGCGCCCCTAATCTGCTGATGGGGGGGTTCCTCTGGACAGGGGGCCCTGTCGGGTCCACTGACCTCCCTGACCTCTGCAGCCCTGGGCTGACTGAGGCAGGGTAGAGAGGGGCAGGTTACCTGCTCCAGACTGGGTACCACCTTGGAAGAGTCCCCTGCCATCAGGGGTGTTGCCAGGACAGGCCTGACCACCTCTGGGGCAGTTCCTTCACTAGGAGTAGGATCAGTTCCCTGAGGAAGCTGACCCTTGCCTATAGTCTGGGGGGAAGAATACTTTTCTTCAACCCTTGTGCTCTCTTGTGGAGGAGAGTGGGCCATTCTTTCAGGCTCCATCACTCCAAAATTTCCCTGGGGTTGGGCTGTGGGCCTCACAGCCCCACTAACTCTCTCAGGGACTCCCAGCATTCTCAGATGGGCTTGGTGTTCAACTTCAGCCCAGGCTGAAATTTCCAGATCATTGCCCATCAGGCAATCTACAGGCAAGTTGGGGGACACTGCCACTCTTTTTGGGCCTGTGACCCCTTCCCAGCTGAGATTGACTATGGCCATGGGGTGATCTGTTCTGACACCATCAATGTTGGTCACCTGGTATTTAAACTCAGGCAAAAGCTGGTGAGGGGGGACTAGTTTCCCTGCCACCATGGTAACACTAGCCCCTGTGTCCCTGAATGCCACAGCTTTCTGACCATTAATCAGTGGCTCCAGTCTGTACCTGCCCAATGCATTGGGACCCATGGTAAAAGTGGCAAATCCCATGCCACCATCACAGACTAAGGAGGCTTGTGAGGGGGACCTGTCTAAACTAGGGCCCACCTCTGTTCCCCATGAGAATGCACCTAACTTTTTGGGTGCAATACTACCGCCTGGGGGATTACTACTAGTAGTACCAGGAGGGGTGGTAGTATTAGTTGGAGGAACATTTTCTTTATTGCCAATCCTGGGGCAACTGGGATCTGTTTTCCAGTGTCCAGGCTTTTTACAGACATGGCAATATGGTTTCTTTTCAGGAGAGGAAGGAGTTTGGGACCCACCCCAGAAGAGGACTTGTGGGGCCCTGTAGTGGACTTATCCTTAGATTTATCCCCACCTTTCTCTTGGGACTTGGTAGAATCTTTCTTCTGGTCACCACCCTGATTCTTAGGCCTTACCCTGGTTCTGACCCATTTGTCTGCCTTCTTTCCCAATTCTTGGGGAGAGGTCAGATCAGAGTCCACCAGGTACTGGTGTAAAAGCTGGTTTTGACAATTATTAAGGATCTGCTCCCTCATAATCAAATTGTACAATCCTATGAAGTCATGCACCTTGCTGCCATTTATCCAACCTTCCAGAGCCTTAGTAGCACAATCTACAAAGTCAACCCAGTCTTGAGTCTGAGTCTTTTGGGTGTCTCTGAACTTCAACCTGTACTGTTCAGTGGTTAGGCCAAACCCATCAATCAGAGCACTCTTCAAGACTTTGTAATTGTCAGCATCCTCTTCTCTAACAGTGAGGAGCTTGTCTCTACCTTTGTCTGCAAAGGAGAGCCACAATATTGCTGCCCACTGCTCCTGGGGGACCCTCTGAACTTTACAGGCCCTTTCCAGTGCAGCAACCCATTTGTGGATGTCATCCCCACTCTGGTAGGGAGGGACAATCTTGCTTAGGTTTCTATGGTCATGAGACCTTTCCCTAACACTAGGGAAGTTGCTGCCACCATGGGACTCTAGTCCCAACTTTCTTCTAGTTTTCTGAAGCTCTAGGGACTCCCTATCTAAAGCCAACTGCTCTCTTCTGATTCTAAGCTGAGCTTCTTCATACTTGAGCAGTCTCTCTTTCCTTTCATGAGAGGATTCCCTCCTATGAGAGGAAACAGAGGTCCCTATTGAGGTGTCGGAATGGTTAGACTCCTGAGAAGGAGATCTTGACCTTCTAGGCACACTCTCAACTCTCCCTGGTGGAATAAACAGGTGGCCATTCTGGCCATCCTCCTCATCTGCAGGAGGAGCTGGATTTCCCAGGTTAAGATCAGTGTCATCTTCCTGGTCAGCTTCAGAGGTCAGGTCATGGGTATCTTCACCCCTTGGCCTTTCCTCATCTGCTGCCCCACCCTCTCTGCCTACCCCTTCAGACCCTGTGGGCCTTCTGAGATCATCCAACAGCAGTACCTCTATGAGGCGCTGGGTGTTTGCACTTTTCCTATCTTCAATTTCCTAGTACTACACAATGCTCTCAATTCCAAGAATGGGAGGTTGTCATACTTGGATGGTAGAAGCCCATTGGCTTCTGGCAGGGACCCACTGGTTCCTGGCCTTGAAGACATCACTAGTGAGGTGTGGTGTATGCACTACCTACTCTAGTGTGGCCTACTAAACTCTCTTGAGTTGTAGAAAGGGTGTGCTAAGCCCTTGACACACAACTCTAAGTTCAGTAGAACTTACTGTAATTTTAAGCTTGAATTATATGTACCTCAGGTACCTTTAGTGGTTTTCAGTTAGTCACTCACTTGAGATTATCTGGTAAAACAAAGGCAAGCTTGAATCCAACCGCTGCACACCAATGTGAGAAGTTGGCCTGGTATATGCTGTCCACTAGTTATAGTGGGCACCTTGCACCAGTCCAAACAACCCCTTATTGATGATAGGTTTAAGACAACCTTATTTGAAAGCTATCCTAGTGGTAGCTATGGAGAGCAGTCTTCAGGCTAAGTCTTGAAGGAGTGTAAAGCTGTTTGTTTTACCAGTCTATAATCTCTTGAATGGCTAAATGAAAGGAGACCACACCAGGTATATATATAAAATATATGTATTTATTTCTAAACACACCCTACTAGTCTCTTTATGAGGCTAGAGGTCAAAGCACATTTGTTACACTTCAAATATCACAGTAAATTAGCACAATATACGATAGGCCCTAGGGGCGAACCAAACCATATATTAAGAAAGTGGTATAAGAACAACGACTTGACTAGACACAAGGCCTAGAGCCTGTAGAATCGCTGGGCCCCCAAGGAACCATCCAAGGTAGTGACACAGGGGACCCACGGGGGACGTGTGCAGTGTTTGAACACAGCCGCGAGCTCCGTTAGCTTCTATGGGGAAAGTCGCAGTTAGAGTTTTAAAGTTAAAGGACACTTAGAAATGGACTAGGACCAAACCCTCTTGGATTTAGACAGTTCTAGGGTCAACACCCACGGGAGCACCGGAGTACTCGTGTTACCTCACCCAGGGAAGCCAGGTGCATAGGTGTCAAATGGTGTCGGGTCGCGTCGTCGTTTTCAATGGCAGCTTGCAGAGAAGTGCTGCTGCCGGGAAGATGCGAAGTGTCCGAAGAGATCCAAGCCTGGATCGAAGATGTGAAGAACCTGAAAGCAGAGGGGACAGAGTCTGGGTCACTAGCCAGTGACCAGGGGCACAATAGTCGAATGCCCACCGATGTCGGGTGCTTCAGGTGCAAAGAGGTGAAGCTTGACTCTTCAGCCACGAGGACCAGGAGGCGTCGACGACAACCAGGAGCTGGATTCGAGCTGTCCCACAAAGGATGTCGAGTGCTGCAGCGTTGGTGCCCGGATTGGACACAACAAGCCTTGGCAACAGCAACCCATGCAGGAAGAGGAAAGATGCTTTGTGGCGGATCAGCAAGGTCCTGGGGACTCCCCAAGCAATGGAGAGTCAGGGCACGTCTGGAGCAACCAGGAAAGCCCAATTAAAGTAAAGTTACCTTTCTCAGGGACCCACAATTCGACGGACAAGGGATCGCGAAGGGACCTCAAGAGGAATCACAAAATGGCGGCCCACGGGTCACTCGGAGTGGATAGGCCAGCAATCTTCAGTGGATTCACTGCTCGGGGTCAGGGCTACAAGTAAACCCAAAGCACAGCCTCAAGGATCGACGAGAAGCATATGCACTTGCAAATGTGCACGGTGTCCAGGGGTTCCGGTTCCACGGTACCCACGAGGGCTACGGGTCTCAGCTTTGCTGGGGACTCGGGTCAGCCTCTGTGAAGTCTGGAAACCCACCTCCTGGGTTGCAAATTCTTCGGCGTCCGGCGGGAGCTTCGGAGATGCAGACCGGTCAGATGCGTCTTTGGTGCCTGCCAAGCAGGGGAGTAACTCCTTTACTCCAAGGGAGATTCTTCAGTCATCTGGCGTTGAACAGATCATCGAAGGTCCAGGATTCAGTATCAGAGTTTCGTCCAGGGAAATCTAAAGTCCTGTAGCCAGGGGTTCCTTTCTTATACCCAAGGAAGGGGTTGGACATACTCTGGGGACCCACCTATGGGAGGGTTTGGAAAGAGGGGTGGCTGTACCCATTTCCTTTGTCCAGTTTCGCGCCAGAGCAGGGGCTGGTAGCCCCTGCAACCGGTTTGAACTGGACTATGCACAGGGACACCAAATGTGCCCCCAGTGCTGGACTTCAAAGCACTCTGAGAGTGCACCCACCCAGCCCCAATACACTAAAGCCTGTCTGGGAGGTGGTAACACCTCCCTGTGACAGGAAACCTATTGTCCAGGCCTCCCCTGCCGGAGTTTCGGTCAGCAGCAGGAGGCCAGACTCGTGTCTGTGGCTGCAGCATCCATTTTGTGATGCCAGGGCTCTGTTAGCTGGTACCGGGTATACCGGTGCTATCATGTCTCAACCTCTAGAAGGGTGGGATCATACTCCCACATCAATTACTGGTGTGGGGGTATGATTCCAAGGTGTTTGACATCAAACACGACATGTTTCCGTGCAGCCATCCCAAAGTTAGCATTTACCGCTAGGTTATAATGCACTTAAGAGTATATGGTCAGGCTGCCTCACAGACAACCCCGGAGGATAGATTCCAAAGGCTGCAGAGGGGCTCTGCTCATGCATGGGCGCCCTCTCACACAAAACCAAGCACCCTGCCTTCAGGATTGATAAGGCCTGCCATAGGGGTGACTGATAGGTTTATATGTGCAGTGATAGGGTGAGATATAGTGAACCTATATCTCAGTAAGGGAGTGCATGCACCACCTTACTCAGGCTGCTGTAGCAGTCCTGTGGTGTCATTTTGGAAGGCTGCCCAGGGGTGGCATAATACATGCTTCAGCCCCTGGTAGGCCTCTGGGGTACCTATGCCCTGGGTACATAGTATACCATATACTAGGGACTTATAAGGGCACCCCAGAATCCAATCTGTGGTGTACCGAAGGTACAGGGAATCCATTTTAAAGAGAAAGCAGATAAACTGGGGCCCTGAATAGCAGGGTCCCAGTCCAACTAAGTCGAAAACCAGCAAAACACCAGAAAAAAAGTGGGGGCAACCATGCAGTCAGATTCCACCTTCCTACATAACACCCCCCCAAAAACGAAAGGAGATAAGGCTAGTTGAGCCTTTATTTACTAAGTGGCCATATAAGGAAGTACCTGCACTAGCATGGTTACCCCCTGTCTTATGGTCCACAAAGCAATCCCTAACCCCAAGGGGATGGGATGATCTCCACCATTTGGAGTCACTACCTGTAGGAAAGTGGGTTTCTGTTGCAGTAACCCCCCCACTTTTTGCCTGATAACTGATGCACTTTTCCTTGGTGTGCCCTGGATCCCTGCCAATCAGGTACCCAGGGCCTGTGTTCCTTCCCTAAAAACTGTACTCAGCCTAAACCCAATTGGCATCTCTGGCCACAGGTAAGCCCCTGGTAAATGGTACCCTAGGTACCCAGGGCACTGTGACCAGAGAAGACCCTAAGGGCTGCAGCACTTATTGTGCCACCCTTAGAGGCCCTGTACCCTGACACACACACACTGCCCTTGCAGGCTGAGTGTCTTGGTGCAGAACAAAACAGAGAGTCGACATGGCACACATCCCTGTGTGCCATGCCCCTAAACACACTGCCCTGGCATACCTCAGTCACCCCTCTAGCTGGGTGCCCTATGCCAGTGGTGAGGGCACAGGTGCATGAGCCCTGTGCCCCTACAGTACCCAGGCCCATTCCTGGGCACTGTAAGTGCAGGGCTGCCATTCCGAGTATATGGTGCTGGGAGGTCGTCAGCACGTACTCCACAGCACCATGATGGCTGCACTGAAGACTGAGAAGTTTGGTATCAAACTCCTCAGCACAGTACACCCACACTGATGCCAGTGTGGGATTTACTGTAAAATGCACGTCAGAGGGCAACTTAGAGTTACCCCCTAAACCTAACCTACAATCCACGTCTTGTCTGAGGGGCTGCCTAGGCTGCCACACAGCAGACATGTTGCTGGACCCCTGGGTAGAGAGCCATCCGCTCTCCCGGGCCTGCAACAATGCACGTCCTGGGTGAGGTGCTAGGCCCCCTCCCCCAGGATGGGCAGGGGGAAGCTTCAAAGGCATTCCGCCTTTGTGAGCTTCCCAGACCACTTGCTGTACTCAGCAACTGGTCCCCACCGGTTCCTCCCCCATCCTGGTGGGAAGACTGGAGGGAAACACCAAGGGAGGAAAGGGGGTGTGCCACCCTCTGCCAACCCCACCCCTCAGGTGGGGGAGGCGAGGTGAAGCACATCTCCGGGCTCTCGCCATCTTGAAGATGGGGAGCCCTGCCCAATCAGGACTAGGCTCCTGCCCCCTCCCACAGGAGAGTGGCAGGATAGGGGGTGTACCCACCCCAGGGCAGGGACCCATTGGTCCCTGCCCTTTACCTACCTGTAACGCCCTAAATCTAGTATTTAGGGGCACCCTGAACCTTCCTTCCTTAGATTCCCGCAACCTAAGAAGAAAAAGGACGAAAGAAGACGCCCAGCAGAGGAGACTGCAGAGAACAACTGACTTGGCCCCAGCCCTACCGGCCCGTCTGCAGTTTCCAGAGATCCTGCGCCAAAAATAGTCTTGTCCTGCAGCCAGCGACCTCCAGAACCCCAGGGAGGACTGACTGCCTTCAACAAAGACCGGATCTCCTGTGAACAGCAGCTCTGTTCAAAAGAAACACCAAACAAAGACTCCGAGCCTGCTGAGGAGAAAGAAACCCGACGCCTGGAACCACCACTGCACCCGTCGCCTACAGCCCGAGTTCAAGTGGCCCACCGGTCCCAGCGAGGTCCCCCAGCTCTCCAGAGTCCGAGTCCACCGTGGGTTGACCCCTCCAGGACTCCCCGACGTCGCCTGCAGCCTCTGCACGGAGAACCCCCAACCGCGAGTGGCCCGGTAAGGTGAAATCCGACCTCAAAAGACACCCCTGCATCCAGACGCCCTGCGCCCTGGAGAAAGGAACCCGAGGTGCACCTACGTCCCCGAGCCCTCCAACTTACCTGCCCAGCTGTTGGTTCCTCCTGGAAGTCTTCCTGGACCGAGCCTGCAGCTGAAAACCAAAACCGAAAATTTCCATTGAAATCAACAGGGCACCCGACCTCAAAACAGCACTCTGCACCCGGCCGCCCTAGTGCCGCTGAGGGTGCCTCTTTGGTGCTAACTTGGTCCCCAACGTGCCCTGAGCTTAACCCTAGGAGCTTTGCTCCCACAACCCCGTGGCCTGCTTGCCAGCCGCCACCAACCGGAGTCCCCTATCCTCCATAGGATAACATTGGGCCTCAACACTCTGCACCCGGCCGCCCTAGTGCCGCTGAGGGTGCAACAACAGTGCATCACTGACCCTGGGAGACCCCTGAGTCTAACCCCAGAACCCTAACTCAAAAGACCGATTACTTACCTCGAGACCGATAACTCATTTTTCCTCATAGGATAACATGGACACTTTTTCTTCCAAAAAGTTTCTAAGTGTCGACTTTTGAAAACAAGAATATTCTTTAAAAATCGTACAGACTACCAAAACGTAATTACTTACCTGTTTTAAGTAAATGTCCCAGGGCTGAACCTAGGAGTCCAGCACTGGATTACAAAAGTAACGTTAAAAGTAACTTACCGGCGAATTGAATTTTCTTACATAGGGATCCATTGACTGGTTTTCTGTGAAATTTCTTCTAAGTGTCCACTTTTGAAATACCAAAATATTGCTTAAAAATCACAACAGTAACGAATTCCGAATTACTCACCTACTATCAGGAGAGACCTCAGTACTGCATCTTTTAGTCCAGTACCGACCATGAAAAGTAATTTTTACCGTACTTACCAGTAACTGGAAATTCCTCTCATAGGATATCATTGCCTGCTTTTTGTTGAAAAAGTTTCTAAGTGTCGATTTCTGAATCATACAAATATTCTTTAAAAATCGTACAAACTACAAAAACGTAATTACTTACCTGTTTTAAGTAAATGTCCCAGTGCTGAACCTAGGAGTCCAGCACTGGATTACAAAAATAACGTAAACATACTTTGCTTGCAAACTGTATTTCCTTCCCTAGGATAACATTGGTAATTTTACCCAGAAAAGTTTCTAAGTGTCAACTTTTGAAATACAGTAATATTCCTCAAAAATCACTACCATAACCAAAACGCTTTTTCTCACCTGTTTACAGGAAGTGTCCCGGGACTGAATCCAAGATCCAGTCCCGTGGTTAGAAAAAGTAATCCAAAAAGTAATCTATTGCATTTAACCAGAAATTTCCATTGAGCTCAATGTATAATTGTGTTTAAAATTGTGTTGCATATTGCAACAACTGTAACTATTGCATTCAAAAGTCTATTGCCAATTGAACAGTAGTTAACTAAAGCATCTCATTCTGAGAAAGTATATTTTGACACCCATTGTTGGTTCTAAAATAAAACAACTATATTTTTATATACAAACCATTGGCCTAGAGTTCAGTTCTTGAGTGTGTGGCTTCATTTGCTGACTGAGTGTGTACAACAAATGCTTTACACTGTCCTCTGATACTGCCTTACTGCTCGACCAAGCTACCACTTTAGAGAGTAAGGTTATATCTAACTTTAGCCTCTGCCAAACCTCTGGGGACTGTGGACTCTGTGCACACTGAACCTTACTTTGGTGCAGTATATACAGAGCCACTTTCTTACATTGGTGGATCAGCGGTGGGATACAAACTTGCATTGTTGGACTACTTGGTTACCATCTGATCACACGACAGAACTCTTAAATTGCCTTTAGAATTCTGATTTTTCAAATTGGCATTTTTACCAAATTACTAAAAGTCTTGTTAGGGCCTTGCTTAAGTCCCTTTAAAATTGTAGAAAATAAAAAGTCACTATAGTCAAGGGTAGAGGGGTTAGAACTTTTTGTTAGAATGTCTCAAGAAAACAACCCAGCTATTAGTGAAAATAATAATGACATACAGGACATGGTTGAGGAGCTCGACCTCACCCCTTATCTTCATTTGTCTTTCAAAGAGATAAGGTCCTTATGTAAACTTAAAAATATACCAATGGGCCAGCATCCAACCAAACAAGGGCTCCAGGAGCTCCTGGCTGAGTATGCTAAGGCCCACCCCTCTGAGCATGGTGATGACCACGCAGAGGAGGAAAGGAGTGAGGAGGATGGGGATGGTAACCCACCTCCACCACTTCCTAGGGAAGACAGGGTCACTGCACCCTTATTTCCAAGAGTAAACCTCTGGGGACCTAGGGGCCACCTAGGTGGTTCAGGTCCCAGAGAGGACACTGAGGATAGCCTTAGTGAGGAGGACCACCTTTTAGCAAGGTTGGCCAAAAGACTGGACCTAGAGACCAGACTCCTGGCTCTAGAGAAGGAAAGACAGGAGATGGGTTTAGCACCCATCAATGGTGGCAACAATACTAAAACTAAGGATAGGGAGGAAACTTCTGATCCTAAAATCCCCAAAGGGATTGTCCCTAAATTTGAGGAAGGCGATGACATCACCAAATGGTTCACAGCCTTTGAGAGGGCTTGTGAAATAAGAAAAGTAAAGAAACCTCTCTGGGGGCACTCCTGTGGGAACTGTTCTCTGGTAACTGCAGAGACAGGCTTCTGACCCTCTCTGGGCCAGATGCAGGGTCCTATGACCTCATGAAGAATACTCTGATTGAGGGATTTGGGCTCACTACTGAGGAGTATAGAATTAGATTCAGGGGGCTCACAAAACCCAGACCCAGTCCTGGATTGACTTCGTAGACTACTCAGTAAAGACACTGGATGGTTGGTTAGCTGGACATAATGTGCAGGATTTTCCTGGACTTTACAATTTGTTTATGAAGGAACACATACTAAGTAATTGCACAAACGAAAAGTTGCATCAGCATTTGGTAGACCTAGGTCTAATTTCTCCCCAAGAATTGGGAAAGAAGGCAGACCACTGGGTCAGAACAAGGGTAACTAGGACATCCACTGGGGGTGACCAAAGAAAGGGGTCACAAAGCCTCCCCAGAAGAAAGATAGTGAACCCCTTAAGGATAAAAGTAAGGAGTCCCAGGCAGCCCCCAAAAACCTGTCCAGGAGGGTGGGCCCAAAGACACCTCACAAACTAAACCAGGGTACCAAGGTAAGAATTGGGATCCCAACAGAATATGGTGTCACAACTGTCAGAAGTCAGGACACCACACCAAGGACCCTAGCTGTCCTAAAAACAAGATCCCTAGTACAGCCCCAGGGGTGACTAGTGTAGCCCCAGGAGTTGCCAGTGTAGCTCTGGAGGAAGGGTCCTCAGATGAGGAAGTCCTCCTAGCTTTCAACTGGAAAATGGGCCCAAGAGGTAAGCTGGAGATCCCAGAGGGGAGTAGACACTTCCACCGCCTACTGGTGAATGGAATCCCAGCCACTGCCCTGAGAGATACCTGTGCCAGTCACACTGTGGTGCATGACAGGTTGGTACTCCCACACCAGTATGTCCCAGGGGAATCAAGGAGAGTAAGGGCTGTCCCAGGGGGAGTCACTGTTAGGCCTGTGGCTGTAGTGCCCCTAGTCATAGCTGGGTCCCTTAGATGGAGAAAGGTGGTAGTCAGTAAAGACCTCCCCCTTGATTGTCTCCTGGGGAATGACCACTTAGAGGTGGACCTGAGCCAAAGAGAGGCACTGGCCCAATGCCAGGCCTCACCCAAGAAACCTGGGGGGCTCAACCTGCAGTCAGTGCAGCTGAGCCCCAAAGAGTAAAAAGGAACAGGGTAGGAAAGGTGGGCAACTGTTAGCCACAGTCCCAGAGGGCCAGGGAGATTCTATCCCAGTGAGGGAAAACTCCAGAAGTGGCCCTGGTAAAGCCCCCTAGCCAACAAGAAGACCTGACTAGTCAGGCAACTGTCCAGCCTGAGTTGGTGGCTCCTCAGCTGGCAGAACAAAGGGTGGAGGAAGGGTGCTCACTACAAAGTTTAGTGACCCCCACCCTAAAGCAACAGGCAGACAGCCAGGACCCAAAGAAACCTGTAAGATAGCCCCTTCACTTGCCAGACAGGAGCTAAAGGTGTGGTTCTGGGCACTGACAGCTGTCAGCAGCCTCTGCTGGGTGTTAGCCTTCATGGCAGCCCTATCCTTGGCATGGTGGCCTAACCCCCTGCCAAATAACAAGCTAGGCCCCCTGACCCTATTGGTCATGGTGGGGTTGCTCAAACTGTGGGTGACCTCTGTGGGTAAGCTGGGCTTTGCCCTGGCTAAGTTAGACTTTGCAGAGGTGGGCACCTCTGAACCCAAACTTAAAAGATGGGGTGAAGACACTAAAGAGCAAGGAGAGGAGCTTTGGGAATTAGGTCCTGAAACTGATGAGGTAGGCCAGCTCCCCAAAGGGACTGACCTGGACAGAAGGATATAAGGCGGAGTAGGCCCTGCAACTTTCAAACCACTTCCCCAACTCTTCCTCGCCTGAAAGACTAGACAGGCTCTCCCAGCGTTGGCTGAGTCTCCTGGCCTTTGGGCTGGGGGGGCTTGTGTAGGAAAGTGGGTTTCTGTTGCAGTAACCCCCACTTTTTGCCTGATAACTGATGCACTTTTCCTTGGTGTGCCCTGGATCCCTGCCAATCAGGTACCCAGGGCCTGTGTTCCTTCCCTAAAAACTGTACTCAGCCTAAACCCAATTGGCATCTCTGGCCACAGGTAAGCCCCTGGTAAATGGTACCCTAGGTACCCAGGGCACTGTGACCAGAGAAGACCCCTAAGGGCTGCAGCACTTATTGTGCCACCCTTAGAGGCCCTGTACCCTGACACACACACACTGCCCTTGCAGGCTGAGTGTCTTGGTGCAGAACAAAACAGAGAGTCGACATGGCACACATCCCTGTGTGCCATGCCCTAAACACACTGCCCTGGCATACCTCAGTCACCCCTCTAGCTGGGTGCCCTATGCCAGTGGTGAGGGCACAGGTGCATGAGCCCTGTGCCCCTACAGTACCCAGGCCCATTCCTGGGCACTGTAAGTGCAGGGCTGCCATTCCGAGTATATGGTGCTGGGAGGTCGTCAGCACGTACTCCACAGCACCATGATGGCTGCACTGAAGACTGAGAAGTTTGGTATCAAACTCCTCAGCACAGTACACCCACACTGATGCCAGTGTGGGATTTACTGTAAAATGCACGTCAGAGGGCAACTTAGAGTTACCCCCTAAACCTAACCTACAATCCACGTCTTGTCTGAGGGGCTGCCTAGGCTGCCACACAGCAGACATGTTGCTGGACCCCTGGGTAGAGAGCCATCCGCTCTCCCGGGCCTGCAACAATGCACGTCCTGGGTGAGGTGCTAGGCCCCCTCCCCCAGGATGGGCAGGGGGAAGCTTCAAAGGCATTCCGCCTTTGTGAGCTTCCCAGACCACTTGCTGTACTCAGCAACTGGTCCCCACCGGTTCCTCCCCCATCCTGGTGGGAAGACTGGAGGAAACA
Source organism: Calotriton arnoldi (assembly GCA_963921515.1). NCBI lineage: Eukaryota > Metazoa > Chordata > Amphibia > Caudata > Salamandridae > Calotriton > Calotriton arnoldi. The sequence continues at coordinate 45,328 of CAWUFW010006181.1, read as the reverse complement.
CCAAGGGAGGAAAGGGGGTGTGCCACCCTCTGCCAACCCCACCCCTCAGGTGGGGGAGGCGAGGTGAAGCACATCTCCGGGCTCTCGCCATCTTGAAGATGGGGAGCCCTGCCCAATCAGGACTAGGCTCCTGCCCCCTCCCACAGGAGAGTGGCAGGATAGGGGTGTACCCACCCCAGGGCAGGGACCCATTGGTCCCTGCCCTTTACCTACCTGTAACGCCCTAAATCTAGTATTTAGGGGCACCCTGAACCTTCCTTCCTTAGATTCCCGCAACCTAAGAAGAAAAAGGACGAAAGAAGACGCCCAGCAGAGGAGACTGCAGAGAACAACTGACTTGGCCCCAGCCCTACCGGCCCGTCTGCAGTTTCCAGAGATCCTGCGCCAAAAATAGTCTTGTCCTGCAGCCAGCGACCTCCAGAACCCCAGGGAGGACTGACTGCCTTCAACAAAGACCGGATCTCCTGTGAACAGCAGCTCTGTTCAAAAGAAACACCAAACAAAGACTCCGAGCCTGCTGAGGAGAAAGAAACCCGACGCCTGGAACCACCACTGCACCCGTCGCCTACAGCCCGAGTTCAAGTGGCCCACCGGTCCCAGCGAGGTCCCCCAGCTCTCCAGAGTCCGAGTCCACCGTGGGTTGACCCCTCCAGGACTCCCCGACGTCGCCTGCAGCCTCTGCACGGAGAACCCCCAACCGCGAGTGGCCCGGTAAGGTGAAATCCGACCTCAAAAGACACCCCTGCATCCAGACGCCCTGCGCCCTGGAGAAAGGAACCCGAGGTGCACCTACGTCCCCGAGCCCTCCAACTTACCTGCCCAGCTGTTGGTTCCTCCTGGAAGTCTTCCTGGACCGAGCCTGCAGCTGAAAACCAAAACCGAAAATTTCCATTGAAATCAACAGGGCACCCGACCTCAAAACAGCACTCTGCACCCGGCCGCCCTAGTGCCGCTGAGGGTGCCTCTTTGGTGCTAACTTGGTCCCCAACGTGCCCTGAGCTTAACCCTAGGAGCTTTGCTCCCACAACCCCGTGGCCTGCTTGCCAGCCGCCACCAACCGGAGTCCCCTATCCTCCATAGGATAACATTGGGCCTCAACACTCTGCACCCGGCCGCCCTAGTGCCGCTGAGGGTGCAACAACAGTGCATCACTGACCCTGGGAGACCCCTGAGTCTAACCCCAGAATCCTAACTCAAAAGACCGATTACTTACCTCGAGACCGATAACTCATTTTTCCTCATAGGATAACATGGACACTTTTTCTTCCAAAAAGTTTCTAAGTGTCGACTTTTGAAAACAAGAATATTCTTTAAAAATCGTACAGACTACCAAAACGTAATTACTTACCTGTTTTAAGTAAATGTCCCAGGGCTGAACCTAGGAGTCCAGCACTGGATTACAAAAGTAACGTTAAAAGTAACTTACCGGCGAATTGAATTTTCTTACATAGGGATCCATTGACTGGTTTTCTGTGAAATTTCTTCTAAGTGTCCACTTTTGAAATACCAAAATATTGCTTAAAAATCACAACAGTAACGAATTCCGAATTACTCACCTACTATCAGGAGAGACCTCAGTACTGCATCTTTTAGTCCAGTACCGACCATGAAAAGTAATTTTTACCGTACTTACCAGTAACTGGAAATTCCTCTCATAGGATATCATTGCCTGCTTTTTGTTGAAAAAGTTTCTAAGTGTCGATTTCTGAATCATACAAATATTCTTTAAAAATCGTACAAACTACAAAAACGTAATTACTTACCTGTTTTAAGTAAATGTCCCAGTGCTGAACCTAGGAGTCCAGCACTGGATTACAAAAGTAACGTAAACATACTTTGCTTGCAAACTGTATTTCCTTCCCTAGGATAACATTGGTAATTTTACCCAGAAAAGTTTCTAAGTGTCAACTTTTGAAATACAGTAATATTCCTCAAAAATCACTACCATAACCAAAACGCTTTTTCTCACCTGTTTACAGGAAGTGTCCCGGGACTGAATCCAAGATCCAGTCCCGTGGTTAGAAAAAGTAATCCAAAAAGTAATCTATTGCATTTAACCAGAAATTTCCATTGAGCTCAATGTATAATTGTGTTTAAAATTGTGTTGCATATTGCAACAACTGTAACTATTGCATTCAAAAGTCTATTGCCAATTGAACAGTAGTTAACTAAAGCATCTCATTCTGAGAAAGTATATTTTGACACCCATTGTTGGTTCTAAAATAAAACAACTATATTTTTATATACAAACCATTGGCCTAGAGTTCAGTTCTTGAGTGTGTGGCTTCATTTGCTGACTGAGTGTGTACAACAAATGCTTTACACTGTCCTCTGATACTGCCTTACTGCTCGACCAAGCTACCACTTTAGAGAGTAAGGTTATATCTAACTTTAGCCTCTGCCAAACCTCTGGGGACTGTGGACTCTGTGCACACTGAACCTTACTTTGGTGCAGTATATACAGAGCCACTTTCTTACACTACCTGTGGTGTGTTTTGGCATAGTAAAAGGCTGGTGGGGTGTCTGAGTAGAGAAGTGAGGCCCTAATAAAATTGGCCTCAGCTTCCTCAGATCACTAGCCACCATGGGGGCCTTACTTTCCATGACTAAGTTGGCTCTAGCTCTAAGGGTCAACCTTTGGCTGCCTACAGCTGGGGGTTGGGTCCCATTGGTTGGAACACTGGAGGGACATGGCAGGTTTGGAACCTTTTGGTCCCAGGTTTGCCTTTGCCCAGCAGAGTCCATCTGGGGGAGGTCCCTACACAATGGTAAGGGGGATCCCTCAGTGGGTTGAGGAATTTTCATCTGGCTAGGGCTACTAGACTGGGCGCCCCTAATATGCTGATGGGGGGGTTCCTCCGGACAGGGGGCCCTGTGGGGTCCACTAACCTCCCTGACCTCTGCAGCCCTGGGCTGACTGAGGCAGGGTAGAGAGGGGCAGGTTACCTGCTCCAGAATGGGTACCACCTTGGAAGGGTCCCCTGCCATCAGGGGCGTTGCCAGGACAGGCCTGACCACCTCTGGGGCAGTTCCTTCACTAGGGGTAGGATCAGTTCCCTGAGGAAGCTGACCCTTGCCTATAGTCTGGGGGGAAGAATACTTTTCTTCAACCCTTGTGCTCTCTTGTGGAGGAGAGTGGGCCATTCTTTCAGGCTCCATCACTCCAAAATTTCCCTGGGGTTGGGCTGTGGCCCTCACAGCCCCACTAACTCTCTCAGGGACGCCCAGCATTCTCAGATGGGCTTGGTGTTCAACTTCAGCCCAGGCTGAAATTTCCAGATCATTGCCCATCAGGCAATCTACAGGCAAGTTGGGGGACACTGCCACTCTTTTTGGGCCTGTGACCCCCTTCCCAGCTGAGATTGACTATGGCCATGGGGTGATCTGTTCTGACACCATCAATGTTGGTCACCTGGTATTTAAACTCAGGCAAAAGTTGGTGAGGGGGGGTCTAGTTTCCCTGCCACCATGGTGACACTAGCCCCTGTGTCCCTGAATGCCACAGCTTTCTGACCATTAATCAGTGGCTCCAGTCTGTACCTGCCCAATGCATTGGGACCCATGGTAAAAGTGGCAAATCCCATGCCACCATCACAGACTAAGGAGGCTTGTGAGGGGGACCTGTCTAAACTAGGGCCCACCTCTGTTCCCCATGAGAATGCACCTAACGTTTTGGGTGCAATACTACCGCCTGGGGGATTACTACTAGTAGTACCAGGAGGGGTGGTAGTATTAGTTGGAGGAACATTTTCTTTATTGCCAATCCTGGGGCAACTGGGATCTGTTTTCCAGTGTCCAGGCTTTTTACAGACATGGCAATATGGTTTATTTTCAGGAGAGGAAGGAGTTTGGGACCCACCCCCAGAAGAGGACTTGTGGGGCCCTGTAGTGGACTTATCCTTAGATTTATCCCCACCTTTCTCTTGGGACTTGGTAGAATCTTTCTTCTGGTCACCACCCTGATTCTTAGGCCTTACCCTGGTTCTGACCCATTTGTCTGCCTTCTTTCCCAATTCTTGGGGAGAGGTCAGATCAGAGTCCACCAGGTACTGGTGTAAAAGCTGGTTTTGACAATTATTAAGGATCTGCTCCCTCATAATCAAAGTGTACAATCCTATGAAGTCATGCACCTTGCTGCCATTTATCCAACCTTCCAGAGCCTTAGTAGCACAATCTACAAAGTCAACCCAGTCTTGAGTCTGAGTCTTTTGGGTGTCTCTGAACTTCAACCTAATACTGTTCAGTGGTTAGGCCAAACCCATCAATCAGAGCACTCTTCAAGACTTTGTAATTGTCAGCATCCTCTTCTCTAACAGTGAGGAGCTTGTCTCTACCTTTGTCTGCAAAGGAGAGCCACAAGATTGCTGCCCACTGCTCCTGGGGGACCCTCTGAACTTTACAGGCCCTTTCCAGTGCAGTAACCCATTTGTGGATGTCATCCCCACTCTGGTAGGGGGGGACAATCTTGCTTAGGTTTCTATGGTCATGAGACCTTTCCCTAACACTAGGGAAGTTGCTGCCACCATGGGACTCTAGTCCCAACTTTCTTCTAGTTTTCTGAAGCTCTAGGGACTCCCTATCTAAAGCCAACTGCTCTCTTCTGATTCTAAGCTGAGCTTCTTCATACTTGAGCAGTCTCTCTTTCCTTTCATGAGAGGATTCCCTCCTATGAGAGGAAACAGAGGTCCCTATTGAGGTGTCGGAATGGTTAGACTCCTGAGAAGGAGATCTTGACCTTCTAGGCACACTCTCAACTCTCCCTGGTGGAATAAACAGGTGGCCATTCTGGCCATCCTCCTCATCTGCAGGAGGAGCTGGATTTCCCAGGTTAAGATCAGTGTCATCTTCCTGGTCAGCTTCAGAGGTCAGGTCATGGGTATCTTCACCCCTTAGCCTTTCCTCATCTGCTGCCCCACCCTCTCTGCCTACCCCTTCAGACCCTGTGGGCCTTCTGAGATCATCCAACAGCAGTACCTCTATGAGGCGCTGGGTGTTTGCACTTTTTCCTGTCTTCAATTTCCTAGTACTACACAATGCTCTCAATTCCAAGAATGGGAGGTTGTCATACTTGGATGGTAGAAACCCATTGGCTTCTGGCAGGGACCCACTGGTTCCTGGCCTTGAAGACATCACTAGTGAGGTGTGGTGTATGCACTACCTACTCTAGTGTGGCCTAGTAAACTCTCTTGAGTTGTAGAAAGGGTGTGCTAAGCCCTTGACACACAACTCTAAGTTCAGTAGAACTTACTGTAATTTTAAGCTTGAATTATATGTACCTCAGGTACCTTTAGTGGTTTTCAGTTAGTCACTCACTTGAGATTATCTGGTAAAACAAAGGCAAGCTTGAATCCAACCGCTGCACACCAATGTGAGAAGTTGGCCTGGTATATGCTGTCCACTAGTTATAGTGGGCACCTTGCACCAGTCCAAACAACCCCTTATTGATGATAGGTTTAAGACAACCTTATTTGAAAGCTATCCTAGTGGTAGCTATGGAGAGCAGCCTTCAGGCTAAGTCTTGAAGGAGTGTAAAGCTGTTTGTTTTACCAGTCTATAATCTCTTGAATGGCTAAATGAAAGGAGACCACACCAGGTATATATATAAAATATATGTATTTATTTCTAAACACACCCTACTAGTCTCTTTATGAGGCTAGAGGTCAAAGCACATTTGTTACACTTCAAATATCACAGTAAATTAGCACAATATACGATAGGCCCTAGGGGCGAACCAAACCATATATTAAGAAAGTGGTATAAGAACAACGACTTGACTAGACACAAGGCCTAGAGCCTGTAGAATCGCTGGGCCCCCAAGGAACCATCCAAGGTAGTGACACAGGGGACCCACGGGGGACGTGTGCAGTGTTTGAACACAGCCGCGAGCTCCGTTAGCTTCTATGGGGAAAGTCGCGGTTAGAGTTTTAAAGTTAAAGGACACTTAGAAATGGACTAGGACCAAACCCTCTTGGATTTAGACAGTTCTAGGGTCAACACCCACGGGAGCACCGGAGTACTCGTGTTACCTTACCCAGGGAAGCCAGGTGCATAGGTGTCAAATGGTGTCGGGTCGCGTCGTCGTTTTCAATGGCAGCTTGCAGAGAAGTGCTGCTGCCGGGAAGATGCGAAGTGTCCGAAGAGATCCAAGCCTGGATCGAAGATGTGAAGAACCTGAAAGCAGAGGGGACAGAGTCTGGGTCACTAGCCAGTGACCAGGGGCACGATAGTCGAATGCCCACCGATGTCGGGTGCTTCAGGTGCAAAGAGGTGAAGCTTGACTCTTCAGCCACGAGGACCAGGAGGCGTCGACGACAACCAGGAGCTGGATTCGAGCTGTCCCACAAAGGATGTCGAGTGCTGCAGTGTTGGTGCCCGGATTGGACACAACAAGCCTTGGCAACAGCAACCCATGCAGGAAGAGGAAAGATGCTTTGTGGCGGATCAGCAAGGTCCTGGGGACTCCCCAAGCAATGGAGAGTCAGGGCACATCTGGAGCAACCAGGAAAGCCCAATTAAAGTAAAGTTACCTTTCTCAGGGACCCACAATTCGACGGACAAGGGATCGCGAAGGGACCTCAAGAGGAATCACAAAATGGCGGCCCACGGGTCACTCGGAGTGGATAGGCCAGCAATCTTCAGTGGATTCACTGCTCGGGGTCAGGGCTACAAGTAAACCCAAAGCACAGCCTCAAGGATCGACGAGAAGCATATGCACTTGCAAATGTGCACGGTGTCCAGGGGTTCCGGTTCCACGGTACCCACGAGGGCTACGGGTCTCAGCTTTGCTGGGGACTCGGGTCAGCCTCTGTGAAGTCTGGAAACCCACCTCCTGGGTTGCAAATTCTTCGGCGTCCGGCGGGAGCTTCGGAGATGCAGACCGGTCAGATGCGTCTTTGGTGCCTGCCAAGCAGGGGAGTAACTCCTTTACTCCAAGGGAGATTCTTCAGTCATCTGGCGTTGAACAGATCGTCGAAGGTCCAGGATTCAGTATCAGAGTTTCGTCCAGGGAAATCTAAAGTCCTGTAGCCAGGGGTTCCTTTCTTATACCCAAGGAAGGGGTTGGACATACTCTGGGGACCCACCTATGGGAGGGTTTGGAAAGAGGGGTGGCTGTACCCATTTCCTTTGTCCAGTTTCGTGCCAGAGCAGGGGCTGGTAGCCCCTGCAACCGGTTTGAACTGGACTATGCACAGGGACACCAAATGTGCCCCCAGTGCTGGACTTCAAAGCACTCTGAGAGTGCACCCACCCAGCCCCAATACACTAAAGCCTGTCTGGGAGGTGGTAACACCTCCCTGTGACAGGAAACCTATTGTCCAGGCCTCCCCTGCCAGAGTTTCGGTCAGCAGCAGGAGGCCAGACTCGTGTCTGTGGCTGCAGCATCCATTTTGTGATGCCAGGGCTCTGTTAGCTGGTACCGGGTATACCGGTGCTATCATGTCTCAACCTCTAGAAGGGTGGGATCATACTCCCACATCAGTTACTGGTGTGGGGGTATGATTCCAAGGTGTTTGACATCAAACACGACATGTTTCCGTGCATCCATCCCAAAGTTAGCATTTACCGCTAGGTTATAATGCACTTAAGAGTATATGGTCAGGCTGCCTCACAGACAACCCCGGAGGATAGATTCCGAAGGCTGCAGAGGGGCTCTGCTCATGCATGGTCACCCTCTCACACAAAACCAAGCACCCTGCCTTCAGGATTGATAAGGCCTGCCATAGGGGTGACTGATAGGTTTATATGTGCAGTGATAGGGTGAGATATAGTGAACCTATATCTCAGTAAGGGGTGCATGCACCACCTTACTCAGGCTGCTGTAGCAGTCCTGTGGTGTCATTTTGGAAGGCTGCCCAGGGGTAGCATAATACATGCTTCAGCCCCTGGTAGGCCTCTGGGGTACCTATGCCCTGGGTACATAGTATACCATATACTAGGGACTTATAAGGGCACCCCAGAATCCAATCTGTGGTGTACCTAAGGTACAGGGAATCCATTTTAAAGAGAAAGCAGATAAACTGGGGCCCTGAATAGCAGGGTCCCAGTCCAACTAAGTCGAAAACCAGCAAAACACCAGAAGAAAAGTGGGGGCAACCATGCAGTCAGATTACACCTTCCTACAAAGGGAGAGCAGTCACAGAAGAGAAACCAACTGGTACAGGGGGGAACACAAGGCGGATCTGGATGAGGGGGAAGGTCCCGTCATGAAGTCCTTCCTGGAATCCCTTTTCGCCTCGCTCAGAGGGGATCTTCAAACCATGAAGACGGAACTGGCAGCAGACCTGCGAGAGGTCCGCCGCGACATCGAAGAAGTGGGAGACAGGGTGGCCGCAATAGAAGATCGAGAAATGTCCCAGGAAGAGGAGATGGAATGGCTCCAACAGGAGGTCCTTCGCCTCAAAGAGCAACACCAAGACCTTCAGGCGCATAATGAAGATTTGGAAAATCGCTCCCGGAGGAATAATATCTGCATACTAGGAGTACCGACACAGGCAGAGGGGATGAGCCTTTGAAGCTATCTTACAGCATTCTTTCACCATATTTTAGGCTCCTCAGATGAGACAACAGTACAGCTCGACTGCATCCACAGGGTGGGGCCGCCCAGGTCCAAAAAGAACCCGCCCGCTGACATACTGGTGTGTGTCCACTATTTTCAAATAAAAGAAGATATCCTAAAGAAACCACGTGAGGCTCACCCACTGCAGTTCCAAGGTCACTCGCCGGAGCTCTAACAGGACCTCTACCAGATCACCCTGCAAAAACGTAAAGACTTCCGCCCGGTCACTGGCGTAAAGCGGGCATATCTTATTCATGGGGTCACCCTTTTCGGATCATATTTCGCTTTAAGATAGCGTTGCACCAAATGAGATTCCTCAGAGAAGCCTGCGCCTTGCTGCACATCGACGAGAATAGGGAACCCAAGGGACAGGCCCACCCCCCTGACCATAGAAGACAAAAGAAATTGGGATGGAAGCAAGTCATAGGAACCTTCAACAGCAAGCTGGACCCAGATACTATGTCTAAGGAGCAACAAACAGTGCTCCAGGCACTCTCAGGGGAATCAACCCTCTCTGAAGCATCGTGAATAGAATGGGGATCGTTCAAAATAATGAACAGTCAAAGGGTTGTCGAAGGTCTAAGAAGCGACACTGAGGAGACCGGCACACTGCAAGGCTATTCCCTTGATGGCCTGCCCTACCTGTACTTGCGACCTTCGGAGTACCCCTGGACACTCACAAAAGCCGTTTCTGGACAATGCTCCCCAATAGCTTTATTACCCTGATGAACTTTGGTCAATCAATGTTGTTTTTTATGTTCTTTACTTGTTCTTACTGGGGTTCTTTCTAGAATCTTATTATTCATACTCCTCTGCACCATCGTTACTACCTAAGGCCTCACAGCAATATCCCGAGAGGACCCTCCGCCCTCATACATAATGCCCTACCCAGGTGCCACTCCGGGAGGGGAAATACTCTAGCATCTCTTTCCCCTGCTACATGTTACAAGACTTGTGTGTAGTTAGTCTAAATGTTAGGGGTCTAAACAACCCGGTGAAGCATGCTGCGGTGCTGTCCCTCCTAGAGCAGTCTCAAGGCGACATCTGCTTGTTAGAAAAGACGCACTTGCTTGCTAAAGACATCCCTCGCATGCGCTCGCGTTGGTTACCCCGACAGTACTGGTCCTCTGGACTGGTGAGGTAAAATGGAGTAGCTATTCTCCTCACCCAGAAGTTCCATGGCAAGCTTATCTCCACGTTTATGGAAATTAAAGGGAGGGTATTGGTACTCAGACTGCAATGGGGCTCCCACACCTTCACACTGGCCAACATATATGCACCAAATGAAAAGCAAGAACCCTTCATCACTAATGCCCTGGCGACGATCCTCTCCTGATTTAGCAATTCTAATAGCGGGCGACCTGAACTTGATCATAAACCCTGACATGGATCGATCTAACCAACAATCCTCCCAAGCGGGAGCCTTCACTTCTGCCGGCCTCAGTTGGCTCACTGATGGCGCACTCTGCGACATCTGGTGACACCTTCACCCCTCCACAAGATATTACACATTTTATAAGTGCAAATCATCACTTCCTCACATCCCCTGCCCTCACCGCCTGCATCAGGCTATGAATTTGAATGAATAATGAATAACGACAAAGAAAAGACACAACCCTTCCCGATATGGGAAGTGCTCAAACTTGTACTTAGGGGTGACCTGATCGCTATAGCGGTGGCCGAAAACAGGCTACGTTGGGAAAAGAGGCAGCAGTTGGAGCAAGCGGTCTCCGAACTAGAGTAGATTCATTAGTGCATGGGGGCCCCGAGAGTCTGGAGAGACCTTGAGAAACAGAGGCTTCTCTTAAAATGCCTTGACATGGACCGGGCGGAATACGCCCTCTTAAGGCTTAGACATAGAATTCTATTTAAGCGGAGACCATGGCGGCTGTATGCTGGCCGATAGACTGCGTGGTAAGACATCGTCAGGGGCTGTAGGCTCGGTTCGCGCTCTCAATGGAATGTAAGTCCACACAGACCCTGAGATAGCCGAGGCCTTCAAAGATTTCCATCTCACGAACGTGATTCAGAGGTCCCAGTGGGAGGCCATCTTCATTTCCATCGACACAGAGAAGGCGTTTGATCGCGTTCACTGGCCCTACTTACTGGCCACTCTCCATCGATTCATATTTAGGGACAAATTCATAGCCTGGATTCGTTGTATATATAGCTCCCCAAGGCCTTGGTTCGAGTCAACGGGATCTCTTCTTCCATGTTTCCGTACATGGAACCCATGGCACAAAGAATTAGGGACAACCCTCGAGTCTCAGGGATCCTCCTAGGAGCCTTCACTTACACGATCAGCCTTTATGCGGATGATATCATTTTGTCTCTGACAGACCCGTCAACCTCACTCCCCCCACTGCTGGAGGAATTGAGAATGTTTAGTGAAGTTTCAGGATTCAAAGTCAACCTCCAAAAATCTCAAATATTGAACTTTTCAGTTCCCCAACCCTCAATAGTCACGCTGCAAGTGCAGTTTCCTTTTAAATTGGCAGCGGAGACCATACCATACCTGGGTATCTTACTGCCCTCTACACCCGCGAAGACAAAGACAGCCAACTACGGCCCCTTACTTGCACAGACCAATAAAACGCTCTCTACCTGGAGCCGATCGGGACTGACGTGAACCGGTCGCATCGCGGCAGTCAAAATGACAATACTCCTGTGTATTCTATACGTATTCCAGACCATACCACTAACTCCTCCGCCAGCGCCCCACCACGACCCACAACTTGCCATCAACCAGTTCATCTGGAATGGTAGGAAACCACAACTCTGCCAGCAACAACTTACCTGGCCCAAAACAGAGGGAGGTCTAGCACCCCCCCTGATTCCGCGCTACTTCCAGGCCGCCCAGCTGCGATATGTCGTGAAGTGGAACCGGCCGCTCTCAGAAAAGCACTGGTCCTGTATGGACCAGACAATCGCTGGTGCCAACATATGGAAGGAGATCTGGCTCTCTCGCAAGCATAGGGCATGGGGACTATACTCTTCGCCGGTGACAGCAACAACCATGAAAATATGGGACACAACAGCTCTCAAATATAAACTAACGACGTTCCCCTCCCCGATGTCCCCGATCCCTGATAACCTGACTTCCTTCGGGGAGAGGTTCAGAGGTCTTCCAGCGCTGGCGAGAGCAGGGCTGTAAATGGGTGGGCTCACTATACGACCCCCAGGGGGTCATACCTTTTGAACAATTACGGCAAGATTACGCATTGCAGGAGGCAGATCAGTTTCATTACGTGCATATAAGGCATTGGGTGACCTCTCCAGGGTATGCATTTGGTGCTTCACGCCCCTAACCCGCTTTGAAAAATGGCTAATATGCAAGGACGGTGACAAACATCTCATTTCAGAACTCTATTGTAGGAAAGTAGGATCTGCTTTTATTGTTACCCCCACTTGTTGCTTGATGTAATGCTGTTTCTGACTAGTCTGACTAGTCTGACTGGGATCCTGCTAATCAGGACCCCAGTCTCTGTGCTTTCTCCCCTAAATTGGTTTGGTAAGTTCTTAGGTACATCCCAGATTGGACACTGGTGTAACCTTATCAGTCCCATGTATATGGTACTAAGGTACCCAGGGCATAGGTACACCAGGGGTCCCCATTGGCTGAAGCATCCAGCCCCCCCCCTCCAAGTCTTTTGTATACTACTGCTGATTCCTGTAAAGCGCTCTGATACCCTAACGGGTCAAGTTTGCGCTCTATAAAACTCAAAAATAAATAAATAAATAAATATGCCACCCATGGGAGACCACTCAATTTGTAGCTACAGGCCTGCCATTGCAGCCTGTGTAAGTTGGTGCTAACACCACTTACAAAAGATATAGGTTTACCTATATATAAGGTCACTGCCCTTAAAACATATAAGTCACCCCTAGGGCAGGCCTTACAATCCTGAAGGCAGGGTGCTCGGTTCAAAGTGTGAGGGTGCCCCTGCATGAACATGACACCCCTACAGCCTACGGAGTCCATTCTCCCAGGTTGTGAGACAGCCATATAACATATAGAGGGGCACTGCGTCTTTACGTGATGACCAGCTCGAAACTGGCTGTAACGAATCCTATCATGTTTGGTATTAAACATGTTGGAATCATACCCCCACACGATTCCATGCACCGTAAAGCTACTTTGGGAGGCCCTCTGTGCTCCCGGTACCAGTCTTCCAGACCCAGACAGCAAGCTAGGGCTGCTGCCGGCCAGAGACACGTTTCTGCCCTCCAACTGCTGAGCCAAGCTTGGGCAGAGGAAGGCAGAACAATAGGTATCCTGTCACAGGGAGGTGTGACCACCTCCCAGACAGGGTTTAGTGTATTGGGGAGGGTGGCAGCGCTTGCCAGTGCCACATAGTCTGTGTGCAGGGCACACTTGGTGCCCTCCATGCATACACCAGTTCAGGGAGCCGTTGGCTATCGCTCTGGTGCGAAACTGGACAAACGAGAGAGGAGTATCCTCCCCCTTGTCCTGCCCCTCCTCAGGGACGGACCCCTGAATCGTCCCAACCCTTTCCTTAGGGTATTTAAGGACTTACCTGTGGGTGGGTCCCTAGATTCGTCGTGGGACAAGATTAATTTCAGACACCACTTCTTCATCAACCGTCTGGGCACTCTGGACTTCACTCTGGGCATCAAGGCTCAACCGGGAAGACTCCTGCTGCTCCTGATTTCATCGCCCTTCTCGTCTGCTGCAACGTCCGTGCCTGTGCACCATACAGGAACCTTCCAAGGCCTGTGGGCATCCAAGACACCTGAAGGAATCTCCCTTGAAGTGAAGAAGTCACTGCCCTGCATCTGCAGGCACCGCAACTAATCTGACCAGTCTGCTGATCCTGGGCTCCCACGGACTCCAAAAGGCTCAGTAATACAGGTGGTGGTTCTTCACATCCCTTGAGGCCTGCCCTGTCCTCGCACCAAGTTTGAGGCCAGTATCCCTCGTCAGAGCCGCAGGAACCGAACCTCTGTGCACCATGCCGACTTGCAGTTGCGAAGGCTTGTTGGCTTCCTTCCACCAAGATCTTCGGGCTCCAAGTAGCCCCAACCTCAAGCATCTCCAATGACCAAGATCTTCATCCTCATCGCAACACTTGCACCGTGGGCCTGCATCTTTGGTAAGCTGCTCGAGGTCCTCTCGCGACTCCAGTGCCTCCGGCCTGTGGGTCCTCTTGAGGGTCATCTTTGCACTCTTTGGGCTCCCCTGCTTGCTCGGGGCCTGCTCTGACTCCCCTGCTTGTGGTGAGTCTCCTGGACCTTGCTGGTCCCGACATTGCACCTTCTCCAACTTCCACGTTGGTGCTGGACACCGACCCCTCAACTCTCGATATCCGACGTGGGACAGCTCTTGTACGGCTCCTAGTCTTCCACAGCGTCGCCTGGTCCACACAGCTGCAGTTTCAAGGTCACCGTCAGCTCTCCTGCAGCACCCGACATCGGTGGGCATTCGTCTTCCGTGCCTCCTGGTCACTCCTGAGTGGCGTAGACTCTGTCCCCTCTGCTTGCAGGTTCTTCAAATCTTGAATCCACCTTTGGGTTCCACCGGACACTTTCACCTTCTCCAGCAGCGGCATCTTCCTGAAACCCTCCATTGGGTTCGACTGCGGTTTCCGACGCCCCTTCACACCTATGCACCCGGCTTCCCTGGTGCATGTATCCTGGTTCCTAAGGTATCCACGGGTGGGGTGGCTCTCCAACTTTCTGTCTTCCACAGGTTTCTTCAGGGTCCACTGGAAAGGTTCCTTCTTCTTTAAAATTGCAACCGCTACTTACCCATTGACTTGCATTGATCCCGTGGCGTGTTCCCACTCTGCACACGGCCTCCGTGCGGCTCCTCGTTACTTACCTTGGGTGGTTCCTTGGGTCCCTGGCACTTCTACATCTTCTGGGTATAGTCTTGACTCGAGTCGTAGTTCGCATACCACTATTTTAGTATATGGTTTGGTCTCCCCCTGGTGACCACTGTGTATTTCGTGCTACTTACCTGTTTCTTTTGCAAAGTATTGTGTGCATTGTGTATATCTCTGGCTAGGAGATATCTGTATGTGTTAGTGAGTGTCTTATAATGAATACATATTTTTATAAATACACTGTGTGGTTCTTTTTCACTTAATCTATAACTATAAGATTATGTTGTGGTGAAACAAGCTGGATTTACACTCCTTCTGGACTAAGCCTGAAGTCTGCTCTCCACAGCTACCACTTAGAGAGCTTTCTATGGTTGTCTAAGACCACTAAAATTACCATAAGGGTTGTCTGGATTGGTGCAAATGGCCCACTTACATAAGTGTACACCATATACCAAGCCAGCTTCTCACATCTATGCTCTTCTCTCTGACGAGGCCACCGCTTCCAAAACCAAGGGACAGCTCTGCTGGGAGGAGGAATTGGGATGCCCCCTTACTAACAAAGAGTGGCAGGATATATATTACAGGGCACATAACATAACGCATGTCATTTCCGGCATGGAGGCAGCATTCAAAGTGGAATCCTACTGGTACCTCACCACTGCAAGACTACATAGCTGGAATAAGGAACACACCGAAAAGTGCTGGCGGGGCTGCGGGCAAACAGGCTCTCTCCTCCACCTAATGTGGCACTGCCCCAAGCTGAACAGATATTGGGACAGGGTCTTAACGGATATAGATCGGGCGTTTGACACACCCATACCCCGCTTCCCCGCATATACAAGCCTGGGCTTACCCAACCCCCTGACTTTCCCACTGCGATCACTTAGAGGCAGACAAATAGCGTTGGCCCTGAATGCCCCCCGATAGGTACTTCTAGCGCGATGGGGCACGGAGGAGATCCCAGATCATATTTTGTGGTTTCATAGACTGGGTGACGCTAGCAATGGAACGCATGTCCGTGATGGCGGATAACCGAGCAGCCAGATACCCAGAACTGTGGGCCCCATTTATCAAAATACTGTTGGCGGAGTTCCCGGGAAGTAACATGCCTGAAATATCTGCAAATCCTGCGACTTCTCCCCGGGGATGCCACCCAGAGGCCTTAGACCGTCTTTTAAATGGCAGACTGATCATGAGACACACATAGCCCTTGTCACAGGGATCCGCGACGTTGGAGCTGAGGTGTGGAGGATAGGGGTGTGTGGGGTACGGGGGTTATTTTTCTGATGTTTCTACCTGGGTTTGTTTTCCTTTACTCTCTTACTTTCTCACTGCTCTTATACTGATTGTATTCTTCTAAAACCACACATTACAGCCGGCCTAAGCGTTGTAGGCAAAGAGTTGTGTACCACTTGATATATGTTGAACGCTGCCGGACTTGGGTTGTAGGCAGATAGCTGTGTTGATGCTCAGTGGAATTCAATAAAAGAAATGTTCCATAAAAACCACACAACAGAACAAAAGAAAACAAGCACCTTAGAGAAATACAGAGGTAAAAGAGATAAAACATCAAATTAGAAAGCTGCAACGTGCCTGGCTCAAAACAAACTCCAATCAAGACAAAGTTCGCCTGCAGAAAATTAATAGATTATACAAGTCAGCTATCCAAAAAGCTAAGAAAAGATACTATTCAGACAGAATTCAAAATGCTAAATGTGCAAATAAAGAATTCTATAAAATTCTCAATGAATTTCATAAACCAAATTGCCTAGAAGGAGCTCATCCCATTACTCAAGATTTCACAGACAAACTAGCTACTCATTACACAGCCAAAGCAGACACGTTCGACTCATACTTATAAGACATACAAAGCACCAGCACTGACCCTTTTCCAAAACAACAATCCAAGAATACCCTAACCCCGCCTCTTCGTTCCTTCCAACACATTTCACAAGATTAATTTATAGACCTAGTCAAAGCAAGCAGGCCTGACAGCAGCCCTTCTGACCCATGTCCACTACAAACCTTCAATACAATTCTTCTAACAACCTCTGCTGCCACTCCAGTAAGAAGAATCATCAACAATTCCTTAACTACCGGAATATTTCCAGAAGAACTCAAAAAGTCATACATACGCCCATTACTGAAGAAAACAAACTTAGACCCGCTGACCCCTGACAACTACAGACCGATTACAAATAGACCTTCCCTGGGCAAACTGATAGAAAGAGCAGCATTCGCCCAGATGTCACAATTCATTGAAGAGAATGCTATACTTTCAGACTTCCAAATGGGATTCCATCCAGGAAGAGGCACAGAATCTGCCCTCCTTGCCCTCTGGGATGACCTGAAGAACACAGTTGACCGCAACAGGGTTGCTGCACTACTTCTCTTGGACCTCCCGGCTGCCTTTGACACGGTTGACCATGATACTCTGATACAAAGACTCTACAAATCCAGCATAGAGGGGACTGTTTTAGACTGGATCACATCCTACATTCGCAACAGAACTAATGTCATCTATACCCCCCCCCCTTTCTCTTCCAAACTGTACTTCACAAAAGCAGGGGTCCCTCAAGGTTCTATCATCTCACCCATGCTTTTCAACATCTACATGAAGTCATTACCAGCAATGATCAATTAATTTCACTCTAGGGTGCGCTGGGGTACACTAAGCTGCGCTGGGGGGTGCTGCGGCCTGCACTAGGGTGCGCTGGGGTACACTGAGCTCTGCTTGGGGGTGCTGTGGGCTGCACTAGTGGATCTGAGTACACTGAGCTCTGGTGGGGTGCTATGGACTGCACTAGGGTATGTGGGTACACTGAGCTCTGCTGGAGGGTGCTGCGGGCTGCACCAGTGTGTGCTGGGGTACACTGAGCTCCGCTGGTGGGTGCTATGGGCTGCACTAGGGTACGCTGCGGTACACTGAGCTCCGCTGGGGGGTGCTATGGGCTGCTCCGCTGGGGGGTGCTGCGGGCTGCACCAGTGTGTGCTGAGGTACACTGAGCTCCGCTGGTGGGTGCTATGGGCCGCACCATGTTGAGCTGGGGTACACTGAACTCTGCTGGGGGGGTGCTGCTGGCTGCACTAGGGTGCGCTGGGGTACACTGAGCTCCACTAGGGGGTGCTACGGGCTGCTCTACGGTGCGCTGGGGGATGCTGAGATCCACTGGGAAGTGCTTTGGGCTGCCTAGGGTGCACTGGGGCACACTGAGCTCCGCTGGGGGGCTATGGGCTGCACTAAGGTATTTGGGTACAATGAGATCGGCTAGTGGGTGCTGCAGGCTGCACTAGGGTGCACTGGGGTACACTGAGCTCTGCTGGAGGATGCTACGGGCTGCACTAGGGTATGTGGGGTATACTGACCTCTGCTGGAGTGTGCTACGGGCTGCACCAGGTGCGCTGGGGTACACTGAGCTCCGCTGGGGGGTGCCATGTGCTGCACCATAGTGCACTTGGGTACACTGAACTCCGCTGGGGGGGTCCTGCGGGCTGCACTATGGTGCACTGGGGTGCAATGAGCTCCCCTGGGGGGATCTAGGGACTGCTCCATGATAAACTGGGGTACACTGAGCTCCGCTGGGAGGTGCTATGGGCTGCTCTAGGGTGCGCATTGGTCGACTGAGCTCCGCTGGAGGGTGCTGCGTGCTGCACTAGGATCCTCTGGGGGTACACTGAGCTCCGCAGTGGGGTGATGCAGGCTGCACTAGGGTGCTCTAGGCTACACTGAGCTCCGCTGGAGGGTGCTTAGGGGCTGCACTGGGGTACACTGAGCTCCACTGGGAGGTGCTTTGGGCTCCCTAGGGTGCGCTGGGTTACACTGAGCTCCGCTGGGGGGTCTTGTGGGCTTCACTAGGGTGCGCTGTTGTACACTGAGCTCCGCTGAGGGGTGCTATGGGCTGCACTAGGTTGCAATGGGGTACACTGAGCTCCGCTGGGGGGGGTGCTATGGGCTGCACTAGGTTTTTTTTTTTTGGTTTTTTTTTATTTATGAAGAAATTCGAGTAACATGTACAGTATCGATGCTCGCATATAGATTATCTTACCACCATGCAAGGTGGCCCTTAATCGATCACCCAAAACTGAAAACAAACCTAGACAAAAAAGCTGAGAACATATCATCGAAATCAATACCACAAAAACCAATTTAACAGCAAATCATAAATCTGTGCATGCTATCACTAATTTAGTGTCCACTACAACTTCATTCGCCACGGCCTCAACATGCGATAGCAGTGCCTTTTCTAGCAACCATAGTGCAGTTAAGTCCCTGTATCCTGTGTCTCCTCCAGAGCTCTGCGGCGTAGAAATTGTCGAAATGGCTCCCATATGTCTTTGGGCTTTGAGGATGAAGGCAGTTCTTCAGCATATAATAACATATTGTCCTTACAGTACACAAGATCTTTAAGCCAATGGTCTTTTTTCGGCACTCTTCTCCCGCCCCACGTGATGGCCACCCTGCGCTTGGCCAGTAATAATGCCAGTCGAATGAGTCGACCCATGGGCCACCTGACCTGCGGCACACAACACAGCAGGCATACCAAGGGCGTACACTGCAGCTTCACGCCAGACATGCTCATTACATCCTGCATCACGGCACTCCAAAAGGCGGCTACACCAGCACATTCTGGCGCATGCCAGAGGTTCAACCACAATCGCAAACAGCAGCGGTGACAGCGGACACCCCTGTCGAGTGCCCCGCTTTATGGAGATTGGATCCGACGTCAGGCCCCCCACGCGTACCCTCGCCGACGGGTCCGCGTATAAAATCATGACCCACTGCAAAAAAATCGGAGGAAAACCCATGCGCCTTAATATATACAACATGAAGCCCCATTCTACATAGTCGAACGCCTTGGCGGCGTCTAACATGGCTGCCGTCGCAGGTAAGCTCGGTTCCAGGACATGAAGCATCGCAAAAATAGTACGCAGATTATGCGACGTCGAGCGCTCGGGATGAAGCCCGATTGGTCAGGCAACACCAGCCCCTTCATCAGCGGCTGTAATCTGGTGGCCAGAATCTTGGCTAGGACTTTCGCGTCAATATTAATCAAGGATAGGGGTCGATACGAGTCACAGCGATCAGGAGGTTTATCTTTTTTGAGTAGTGTTATGAGCAATGCTTGACGCAGCGAAGGGGGCATCACACCTGTCTCGTGTGCTTCGGCATATACCTCCAGCAGATACCGGGCGAGGAGATCAGCATAATTTTTGTAGAATTCTACAATTAGGCCATCTGGGCCAGGTGCTTTAGCATTCGGCAGGGCCTGAATCGCCTCTTTTACCTCTTCAACCGTGACTGGCTGACTCAGATAATCTCTCTGGGCATCTGAAAGCCACACGCAAGCCACATCTTCCAGATATCCCTCCATCTCCGATAGAAGAGCCCCGCCCCTAGACGCATATAGGTCGGCATAGAAGGCGCGGAATTGCTCCGTGATGGGGAGTGGTTCGTAGTGTTCACTCCCCTGCATGTCCGTAATTTTATCAATGCGTGACTGAGCTTCTCGCTGTTTAATGTTGTTAGCTAATGTGCGGCTCGGCCTGCCTCCCTCTCCATATCTACGCGCCGTGTGCCTGCGCGACAGGTACCGGATCTCTGTCTCAGCCAGCGTGTCATATTCTAGAATCAAGTCATGTATGCGAGATAGGGTGGCGGTTGTCGGCGCAGCAGTATAATCACCCTCTAGGGACTTCAGTGTGGACTCTATTCTCGTGAGCTGGGTTCTTATATCTTTTAGTATGCCAGCAGCAGTACTTATGCATACCCCTCTGATCGTGGCCTTAAAGGCCTCCCATAAGATAGCAGCACTGTCCACAGTGCCCTTATTCTCCGCAAAATAGCGCTCTATACCCTCACGGACCGCTAGCTCATACAAGGGGTCCAGAAGCGCCTCCGGCCTCATGCGCCACGTGAAAGGGCGACGCAGCACCGCAGGCACCACCAGTTCAAGGACAACCGGGTTATGATCAGACAGTGTACGCGGCAAATGCGTCGCTGCCGTAACCCACTCAGCCGCCTCACCACTCAGAAGCCAGTAATCCAACCTGGACCAGCTGTTGTGGGCCGGCGTGGCATGCGTTCCCTCTCGCACCATGCTGTTGCGCACTCTCCAGACATCCACCAGGCCAAACTCCAGCCTAGCAGTCTGCACACAGTGTGCCACTCTAGGAGTGCGACTAGCCAATGGGTTGGATTTGTCTAAATCAGGATCTATGTGCGTGTTGAGGTCGCCCCCCCCCCCACATGATTGCTGACTCTGGCCATTCACGCAGTTTGGCGTACATCCGCAAGAAACACTCTGGCTCATCTGCAATTGGGCCATACGTGGTTGCTATGGTGACAAGTGTAGAACTCAGTTTACCCTGTACCATGGCGCATCTCCCGCCATCATCTACATACGTGTGCAGTGGTGTGAATTCAACCCCACGTCTAATCCGGATGAGCACCCCTCTGGCATACGACGAGTACGAAGAGGCCAGTCTGTATCCAGCACATTTGGTCGCTATTTTGCAATGGGCTGCACTAGGTTGCAATGGGGTACACTGAGCTCAGCTGGGAGGTGCTGTGGGCTGCCTAGGGTGTGCTGGGGTACACTGAGCTCCGCTGGGAGGTGCTTTGGGCTGCACTAGGGTGCGTGGGGGTACACTGAACTCTGCTGGGGGGTCTTGTGGGCTTCACTAGGGTGCGCTGTTGTACACTGAGCTCCGCTGAGGGGTGCTATGGGCTGCACTAGGTTGCAATGGGGTACACTGAGCCCCGCTGGGAGGTGCTTTGGGCTGCACTAGGGTGCGTGGGGTACACTGAACTCTGCTGGGGGTGCTGCGGGCTGCACTAGGTTGCGCTGGGTAACATTGAGGTCCGCTCGGGGGTGGTACGGGCTGCTCTACGGTGCACTGGGGTACACTGAGCTCCGCTGGGAGGTGCTATGTGCTGCTCTAGGGTGCGCTGGGGTACACTGAGGTCTGCTGGGAGGGTGCTGCGGCCTGCACTAGGTTGCGCTGGGGTACACTGAGCTGCGCTGGGGGGGTGCTGCGAGCTGCACTACGGTGCACTGGGGTACACTGAGCTCCGCTGGAAAGTGCTTTGGGCTGCCTAGGGTGCACTGTCGTACACTGAGCTCCGCTCAGGGGTGCTGCGGGTTGCACTAGGGTGCGCTGGGGTACACTGAGCTTCGATGGGGGGTGCTATGGGCTGCACTAGGGTATGTGGGTACACTGACCTCTGCTGGGGGTGCCATGGGCCGCACCATGGTGCGCTGGGGTACACTGAACTCCGCTGGGGGCTGCTATGGGCTGCACTAGGGTATGTGTGTACACTGACCTCTGCTGGGGGTACCATGGGCCGCACCATGGTGCGCTGGGGTACACTGAACTCCGCTGGGGGGTGCTACAGGCTGCTGTACGGTGCGCAGGAGTACACTAAGCTCCGCTGGGAGCTGCTATGGGCTGCTCTAGGGTGCGTTGGGGTACACTGAACTTCGCTGTGGGTGCTGCGTGCTGCACTAGGGTCTGCTGGGGTACATTGAGCTTCGCTGGGGAGCACTTTGGGGTGCAGTGGGGTACACTGAGCTTCGCTGGGAGGAGCTTTGGGCTCTCTAGGGTGCAAGGGTTACACTGAGCTCCGCTAGGGGGTACTGTGGGCTGCACAACGGTGTGCTGGGGTACACTGATCTCTGCTGGGGGTGCTACGGGCTGCTCTACGGTGCGCTGGCGTACACTGAGCTCCACTGGGGGGTGTTGCGGGCTGCACTAGGGTGTGCTGGGCCACATTGAGCTCCGCGCCATGGTGCGCTGGGGTACACTGAACTCCACTAGGGGATGCTGCAGGCTGCACTAGGGTGCGCTGGGAAACACTGAGCTCCACTGGGGGGGTGGTACTGGTTGCACTACAGTGCACTGGGGTACACTGAGCTCCGCTGTAAGGTGCTATGTGCTGCTCTAGGGTGCGCTGGGGTACACGGAGCTTCACTGGGAGGTTCTGCGGCCTGCACTAGGGGGCGCTGGGGTACACTGAGCCCCGCTGGGGGGTGCTGCATGCTGCACTAGGGTGCACTGGGGTACACTGAGCTCTGCTGTGGTTGGATTGGGCTGCACTAAGGTGTGCTGGGGTACACTGAGCTCCGCTGGGGGGGGGGGGTGCTATGGGCTGCACTAGGGAGCACTGGGGTACACTGAGCTCCCCCGGGGGGCTATGGGCTGCACTACAGTATGTGGGTACACTGAGCTCTGCTGGAGGATGCTGTGGGCTGCACTAGTGTGTGCTGGGGTACACTGAACTCCACTGGGGGGTGCTATGGCCTGCACTAGGGTATGTGGGTACACTAAGGTACGCTGGGGGTGCTGTGGGCTGGACTAGGGTGCGCTGTGGTACACTGAGCTCCGCTGGGGGGTGCTTTGGGCTGCACTGGGGTGTGGTGGGGTACACTGAGCTCCGCTGGGAGGTGCTGTGGGCTGCCTAGGGTGTGCTGGGGTACACTGAGCTCCGCTGGGAGGTGTTATGGGCTGCACTAGGGTGCGCTGGGGTACACTGAGCTCTGCTAGGGGGGTGCTGCATGCTGCACTAGGGTGCACTGGGGTACACCGAGCTCTGCTGTGGGTGGATTGGGCTGCACTAGGGTGTGCTAGGGTACACTGAGCTCCGCTGGGGGGTGCTATGGGCTGCACTAGGGAGCGCTGGGGTACACTGAGCTCCCCCGGGGGGCTATGGGCTGCACTACAGTATGTGGGTACACTGAGCTCCGCTGGGGGATGCTGTGGGCTGCACTAGCGTGTGCTGGGGTACACTGAACTCCGCTGGGGAGTGCTATGGCCTGCACTAGGGTATGTGGGTACACTAAGGTACGCTGGGGGTGCTGCGGGCTGGACTAGGGTGCGCTGTGGTACACTGAGCTCCGCTGGGGGGTGCTTTGGGCTGCACTGGGGTGCGGTGGGGTACACTGAGCTCCGCTGGGAGGTGCTGTGGGCTGCCTAGGGTGTGCTGGGGTACACTGAGCTCTGCTGGAGGGAGCTATGGGCTGCACTAGGGTGCACTGAGGTACACTGAGCTTCGCTGTGGGTGCTATGGGCTGCTCTACGGTGCGCTGGGGTACACTGAGCTCCGCTGGGGGGTGCTATGGGCTGCATTAGGCTGTGCTGGGGTACACTGAGCTCCGCTGGGGGTTGCTATTGGCCGCACCATGGTGCGTTCTGGTACACTGAACTCCGCTGAGGGGTGCTGCAGGCTGCACTATGGTGCGCTGGGTAACACTGAGCTCCGGTAGGGGGTGGTACGGGCTGCTCTACAATACACTGGGGTACACTGAGCTCTGGTGGGAGGTGCTGCGGCCTGCACTAGGGTGCGCTTGTGTACACTGAGCCCCGCTGGGGGGTGCTGCGGGCTGCACTAGGGTGCGCTGGGGTACATTGAGCTCCGCTGGGCGGGTGCTATGGGCTGCACTAGGGAGCGCTGGGGTACACTGGGCTCCTCTGGGAGGCTATGGGCTGCACTAGGGTATGTGGGTACACTGAGCTCTGCTGGGCGTGCTGTGGGCTGCACTAGCGTGCGCTGTGGTACACTGAGCTCCGCTGGGGGGGTGCTATGGGCTGCACTAGGGTATGTGGGTACACTGACCTCCGCTGGGGGGTGCTGCGGGCTGCAGTGTGTGCTGGGGTACACTGAGCTCCGCTGGTGGGTGCTATGGGCTGCACTAGGGTACGTGAGTACACGGACCTCCGCTGGGGGGTGCTATGGGCTACAGTAGGGCATGTGGATACACTTAGCTCCGCTAGGGGGTGCTGCGGCCGCACCAGTGTACGGTAGGGTACACTGAGCTCCGCTGGTGCGTGCTATGGGCTGCACTAGGGTGCGCTGTGGTACACTGAGCTCTGCTAGGGGATGCTGCGGGGTGCACTAGGGTGTGCTGGAGTACACTGAGCTCTGCTGGGGGGGTGCTATGGGCTTCACTAGTTTATGTGGGTAAAGTGAGCTCTGCTGTGGGGGGGCTGCGGGCTGCACAAGGTACTCTGGTGAAGGAAGTGGCCCGATTCGGGTCACTCACGACCACCTCTCTGCCTTCTACGAAATGAAGGGTCGGTCAGACAGTAGAGAATACAAACCAATATTAGTTTATTCAAAGTTCGCTCAGAGCAGAACCCTGTCTGCCCAGTCGCTAAGAGTGCTGCAGAGAGAGTCTGACTTCAGCAAGTATAACAATACATTATGTACATTTCAGAATAAATGAAAACACGCCCACCATGGAATTTTCCAGAAAACTGCAGCTGGACAGTAAATTACAAAGGAGTACGTTTTGGTTCTGAAGCCGGGCACACATTATCTATCAGTCAAGGCCATCCTGCCTGTGCCCGCCACTAGTCAAGTGGGAGAGGGCTTACATCTAAAGGGAAGGTATGCGCTAATAAGAACAAGGCATTCATTAGTGTGACAGAACTCAGCTACGAAGAAACATAACCTAGAGAAGGCCATTTCTCGGAAGTGGTGGAGAATTAGTTTAGTTCATGATACAAAATGGCGCTGGTACACAAAATGGCGCTGCGAATGCTAACTTACATAAAGACAATACGAAAGCATAATTTCTATTCTAACAGACCCTCCTTTTAGCATGAGCTAAGCAATTATATACGATAACAAAAGGTAAATTGATTTAGGAACATTCCATGTCTTCAGCTTCAGGGAGAGAACAGTAAGGAGGGAAGAAGTCTCAAAAATACCTTCATCAATTTGCATGAGATCATTCACTTCCTTTTGAATCATAATTGTTGCATTGGTATCGTGGATTGATATTCTCTTAGGAGCAAGAAGGGTGGTGCAGTAAGAGCAACATAAGGGGAGACACTGTACCAGAACACAGCAAGCAATCAGAATCGCGACAAAATAGATCACCCTTTCAAGGATCCAACCCCATCCACCAAAGAGGGACCAACTCCAATTTCCGCTCTCCATTCCTTTAACATTTTCCAAGATATCTAAAATGTGTTGGGTAATATTCTTTTCCATATTAGTGATCCCGACTACACACTGGTCTCCTACTACTGCGCACACACCACCGCTCTTAGCTAGAATGAAATCAACTGCATATCTAGTTTGCTCAGAATATATTTGCATACTTTCCAATTGGGTGGTGATGTCACGCAAAGCTGCTACTGTGGAATTAGACAGTATCTGCAGCTTGCATCCAAAATATTCCCTATCCCTTTAACCCTTGGCCATAGCGGTACCACCAAAGGTAATAATGGAAGAGAGAATATACCCAAAGGTGATACCATTACTATAATTATTGACCTCAAGGTCTGTCACTCCGTTGCAAAATTCCTTTGCCAAAGTCCTTTTGACCCACCTTATATTCTGTTTACTATACTTACAGGGCACACCAAGAGGAAGCACCATTCCCAAAGCAACGTACTCTGTACCATGATAAACGTTCGAGTAAGTACCATTGGACAGAAAGTAAAATCCTGGATGTGCATAAAGTGGACCTTGATAATCTACAGGAGCATATCTGGTGTTCATTCCCACTGTACTCGGATCCTTCTTTTTCACTAAAGAGATTGTATTTTCAAACAATATTATTCCAGAACAATTTACGTATAAAAAAGCGTCAGTACTGTTTACTATCGGACAACATGCAGGATAATAACCTGCCTTTCGGGTGACTGTCAAATCTTGATAATGCCAGCCTACTAAGGTAATGTTCTGTTCATCCATATACAAATTGTCACAATACATATTAGTGTTGCAACCTGGGTATCCCTTCCCTCGTGGCTTCCTGTAATACAAACAAGGACCGGGATATCCCATCCCAAACTCACCCTTTACCTCTACGAATTGGAGTGGGCGAACATATGTATAATTAACCAGTGACAATGGGTAAGCAGTCCATAAACTTGTGACAGATTGGGTAGGGTAACAAGCTGTACCTTCACCCAAAAATTTCTTGTCTGTATATAGAAATACATTGCTCGCGATTGTCCTTTTTGCATGAACTTGAGAAACAATCTTATATGCAGTACAGGATGGTGCATCGTGATCACACTACAAAACCCAAGACACCCCACCCAAAATCAACAACAGTAGTAACACAAGAACAGCGCAGAGCACTTTTTGCTTCGTAGACCAAACTTTTCGTACATGAACAAGAGGAATTACTGGCTCCTTTTCGTCAGCAACCATTCTGCCAAAGGGGTGCATAGTGAATAATAAAGCAAAAGGGGCAAATCTCCAGCAAGAGAAGTATACAAGTTCCCAGTGTCCGTCGGAGCCTCACTGGTACAGGCTCCTATTGTTCATCAAACGTTGGCGCTCTTGAGCACCGGCGGTGGAGCTTGCTCTGTCCTAAGCTCTTGATGTATCCCATGTCGATCAGAAGAATGTACCCCCCCCCCAAGGGAGTACGTTCAATCTATACTGTCCAATGTCCAAACAGTGCACCAATCTCACATCATCCTAAACTAACTCCGTTGGTACTACAGCAAAGTGCACCCTAACTTGCACAGTTATGTTATGTTATACAATTTATAGAGCGCATGGCTGCCCCAGCCAAGGGGCATCTCAGCGCTAAGCTCAGACAGAAGATAGGTGACAGGGCCAAGGAAACGCCGCAACCAATTATTTAGAAAACAGATGAGTTTTTATAGCCTTACGGAAAGCAACATGATTGTGAATGCTTCTGATGTTCACCGGAAGGGAGTTCCAGAGTTTGGGAGCTAAAGCTCGAAAGGAACGTCCTCCGGCTCTAGCTCTCTTAACCCGCGGAATAGCCACCAGGTGCTGGTTGACAGAGCGCAGGAGACGAGTGGGCGTATAAGGTGTGAGAAGGTCTGCAAGGATTTCAGGGGATTGGGCGTTAAGAATACGGTGGGCACTGCACAGTGCTTTAAAAAGAACACGCTTCTCCACTGGAAGCCAGTGATGTTTATCGATGAACTCCGAGGTGTGACAGGTCCTGGGGAGCCCAAACAGTAGTCAGACTGCCACATTCTGTATTCTTTGGAGGCGCTGTATCTCTGCTCTGTTAACCCCTAAGAACAGAGCACTGGCATAATCCAACCTAGATAGTATGGTGGCCTGGGTGATAACCTGCCGGGTATTAGCCTCAAAGAAGCCCAACAAAGGTTTGAGACCACGAAGGAGCCCGAAACAGACTCCAGCCACAGCCTTGGTTTGAGGCTGGAAAGAGAGAGCCGAGTCCAGCCAGACGCCCAGATTTTTAACCGTCTGCTTAGGTAAAGGTGGGGAACCAAGGGCGGAAGGCCACCATTGCTCACTCCACAAATGAGTGTCCTTCCCCACCAGCAGGATTTCTGATTTGTTGGCGTTAAGTTGGAGGCAATTCGATGTCATCCAATCTGCGACCGCTGTTAAATCCTCTTTGAACTTAGAGGCGTCTCATGCAGGGTTGTCAGATAGGGCGATCACTAGCTGTGTGTCGTCCGCGTAGGAGATCACAGTCAGACCCCTATCTTTTGCCACAGCTGCCAAAGGTCAAATGTAGATGTTAAAAAGGGTCGGACTAAGGGTAGAGCCCTGCGGAACCCCTTGGCACACACTGTGCGTCTGAGAGCAGAAAGGGGGGGCGATCACTTGAAAGGAACTTTCTGAGAGAAACGAAGAGAACCACCTCAAGGCCGGGCCACAGATGCCAATGTCCCCCAGGCGCTGCAAAAGAATCTGGTGGGACACAGTGTCAAACGCGGCACTTAAGTCCAAAAGAATCAGAGCAGAAGTGCCTCCAGAATCCAGCGAATGACGCAGATGTTCCGTGACCGCCAGAAGGGCAGATTCCGTACTATAACACGGACGGAAGCCGTTCTGAGAGGGTTCCAGGAAGTTGTTAGTGTCAATGTAGCTGGAAAGGATGGAATTAATGTGGGCTTCAATGATTTTGGCTGTCAAAGGGAGGAGGGAGATAGGACGGAAGTTTGCTGGCTTGGAGTCATCCAGTGTGGGTTTCTTAAGGAGAGGGATCACTTTAGCATGTTTCCAGGCAGTGGGGACCACAGCAGAGGATACGGACAAATTTATGAGATCACAGAACACAGGCGATAACTGGGGTAAAAAAATCTTAAATTGGTCGGGTTTGAGGGGATCAGCCATAGATCCAGAACTAAGTTTGTTACAGATGAGCCACATGGTTTCCTGGCAAAGCACAGGAAAGGCAGAAAGAGATGGGCCGGTAGCGGCCGAGGGGATAGGTCGACCTAGTGGGGGCCCTGTGTGAGAAAAAGTTTTGTAAATATCGTAGACCTTTTTGATAAAAAAGGCCGCAAGGATCTCACATTGCTCATTGGAAGTAAGAGGGGATGAAATAGGTTGCCCCGAGGTTTTAAGATCCTTAAGTAAGGAGAATATACATTTGGTGGGGTTACTACTGTTTTTAATTTTCTCCGAAAAAAAGTCCGCTCTCACCTTCAAAATAGACTTGTGGTATTGTTTTATGGCTGCTCGATATTGTAATTTCAAGATAGGGTCATACTGTCTTCTCCAGGCCCTTTCCAGGGCTTTGCACGCCCTCCTAGCCTGAGCTAGTTTGTCATCAAACCAAGGGCCAGATTGTGTTCGACGGCCGTGAGACATCCTAGCAGGGATCAGAGTGTCGAGTATCTGCGAGAGCCAGTCTGACAGAATACTGTTGGCCCTATCCGGGTTGTTAGGGAGATTAGGCCTTTGAGTAAGGAGGAGGTCGCGGAAGCGAACGGCATCCAACTTGTGCCAGGGGCGTTTTAGAGTAGATTTCTGAGGAGCCTCTAGAAAAGGACCTATTCCCTGTAGTGTCAATGACACCAAATAGTGGTCGGACCAGCTCATGGGGAGGGGATGGCTAGCTACGAGAGCCGATAAATTTGAAAAAAAAGGGTCTAACAGATGACCGGCAGAGTGAGTACTGTTAGGGACATATTGTATAAGTTGGAAGGCTGCAAGGTCCGCTAAGAAATTACTAATCTCCCTGTCTTGATTAGCTTCCAAGTGCAAATTAAGGTCCCCAACAATATTAAAGTTGGCCGACCTAGTAGCCAACAACCCCGAAGTGGTGACAAGGGCTTCCATAAAACCTTTTGAAGGAGGCCCAAAAGGGTAAAATTGGCATTGACACAAATTTTGAACAGTGCACATTCAGAGTCTACAATGCTTTCTTTGGTCGGGGTACAAGTGAATCCAGTTTTGAAGACAACCGCAATGCCCCCACCTTCTCTGTTAAGAGTTTTAATGGCATATCCCTGAGGCAGTGCCAAGTTGGGCTCTGCCTCGGTGTTAGCAGTAAGCCAAGTCTCAGTTAGAAAAAGAATATCAGGGGCCTCATCCTGAATTAGGTCAAACACTTCAGCGAAGTGTTTGACCAACGAGCGGCAGTTGAGGCTCAGAAGTTTAATAGCAGGCGAGGGAGCACGCACAGGGCTAGCGATTGCCAAAGAATTAAACCCACAGATATTGCAAACAAAAGGACCTACCAAAAGAGCGTCAAGCTGATGTGTGCAATGATGGATACTCCTACCGATGTCAATAAGAGTACTCCGTGAATAAAGCCGCTGCTGCGCGGCCAAACCGGCAGCATGTCTGGCTGCATGTCACGTGCGGACGGGCGCAGACGGGCTTGCCTTACTAGCATGATCTTAAGTAGGCAGGGGAGTCAGATCAACTAGACCGCTACCTGCCTGCCCGCCCGGAAGTACCTGCCCAGGAAGGGGGAGGGGCGCGAGTCCTCTGCTCTCCGCTCAATCGGCAACTAACGCTGTGGCGGACCAGATCAGAGGGCTGACCAAATACGAGTGAAGGGGCTGCCCAGGGGCCCAACACAGTCCATCCCTGTCTAATCTGACTTCTCCTTTCATGCACTATTCCCCAATCGAGGTCACAAATTGTACCTGGTGACTCCAGGCACAGAGGGATCAGTGAAAAGGGGTTCCTGAATAGCTCTTATCTCTGGTGGGACAGCCTCGTTCAGGGTGTCGTCATTCTCCTTGTTACGTTGCGTCCATGTGAGGACAGCATCACTGAATGGAACAAAACAAGGAATCTGCTCACATTCCTGGTCAGCTATTCCTTCCTTGACCCACTGATCAGAGGGCAACGGCAGGGGCACCCTCATACAATGGGAGGCATGAATCCAGTTCTTATGTCCAGAAACTTTGATGGCAGTGCGGGTTGCCAGCAAAACCTGGAGTAGCCCCTTTCAGCGGGGCTCCAAACTCTTCTTCCTCTGAAAATTACGAATGAGGACAAAATCGCCGGGCTGAATGTCGTGTCCGGGCCCCTCTGGTGTAGCTGGCAGGGACTCACGGACCTGTTGGTGAATTGAGCGCAAATTTTCAGTTAACTGGCACAGGTAATCAATCAACAAGGGATACTCAATATCAGCGAACCGTCGAGGACGCGGGATGCCCCAGACATTTGCCAGGCATCCAAACACGACCTCATACGGTGACAATCCTGTCCTAGAATGTGCTGCATTTCTTGTTGACCAAAGTGCTAATGGTAAAGTATCTGGTCACTGAAACCCCGTTGTCTCCTGAATCTTTGCCATTTTCAGCTTGAGAGTACCATTGTACTTCTCAACCAAAGCTGCTGACTGCGGGAGGTTTGCAGCATGAAACTTCTGTTTTATGTGCAAACCATCACAAATTAGCTGAATGACCTTGGCATTAAAATGACTTCCGTTGACATGGGAACAGGGAGGGTTGGAGGTCCCTAGGCTAGGCCTCTATTATATGGAGGCACAGCTTCAACATGCCGTACACTGGCTAGATGAGAACGACAACTGGGAGAAGCGGTTACTGGAGGGTGCTCACCGGGGGACCCCTCTCCCTGACCTCCTTATGCTGGGATCACGGGTGCCCGAACAACTCCCATACATTATTAGGCATGTGGCTGCATCCTGGGAAACCGTAATTAAAATCGTGGTGAAACGGGCGCCCTATGCCCCGAGACCCCGCTGTGGGCAGTGATACCTTTCAAACGTATAAGTCACACCATGTCCAAAACTAAATGGACGGAGGGAGGTTGCCGCATGATGGGGGACCTGTA
This sequence comes from Calotriton arnoldi, assembly GCA_963921515.1. NCBI lineage: Eukaryota > Metazoa > Chordata > Amphibia > Caudata > Salamandridae > Calotriton > Calotriton arnoldi. Next base: position 13,908 of record CAWUFW010006181.1, on the reverse strand, counting down.
CTCAGGCCAACGGTTTCCCACCAGGGAAGAGGGGTAATCAGTGTTTGAGTTGGGCAGAGGGCAGTACCTCCAGTCCACGAAAATCTCGGCGGTGGCCCGCGAGCTGTGGCCAATGTTTCCAGAGGAGCCGCCCATATCCGCCACTCTTCAGGCTCTCAAGACATTGGCAGGGGGCCGTAGGCTGGTATCCCACATTTACAGGGCGCTAAGGGGGGACCTTGCTGTAGACCCCCTCCCAGTCCAAGCTAAATGGGACGTGTTACTGGAGGAACCTTTAACGGACTTGGAATGGAAAAGGGTACATGAGGGGTTAAGCAGATTAGTTCTAACGCCAGATTTAAACTCACCCAATTCAATATTGTACATCAAACCTATCTGACTCGTGTACTACACAAAATATAACTGAACCGCCCTGCCCATTGTCCCAAAATTGGTTATACAGATGCCCATTTCTTACATATGACTTGGGAATGTCCGGAACTGCGGCTATTCTGGGGGTCGGTACTAGAACGCTTACGGCAGGTAACGGGGTCGACGCTACCCCACTCCATCAAGGAGGTACTTCTGGGACTTCTCCCTAGACCTAAAGGGAAACAGCCTACACAGAAATTTCTCCAGCTTGGGCTGGTACTGGCCAAAAGGAGGATGAGTTTGATGCCCCCCACGGTGGAAAATTGGGCCACTGATTTAAGGGAATGGGCAACAGCGGAGTTAATTCGAATGAGGCGAGTCCGGAGGGATGAAAAGTTGGAAGAGGATGCGAGGTCCTGGTACACCATGATCTCGGAAATCCCCATAAGAGGGGTTCTCACCTCACAAGCAACAGAGGGGACTCAGGCTGACCACGATGGCTCGGAGACGGTGGGGCAGTCAGAGGGCAATCACAGTCGGAGAATAGAATGGGAACACCACAATTGCAAGACGTAGTCCGACTCATGGTACATGGTGTGGGGGGAGTTTCTCTTATGTGACCCGGAAGGGAGGGGAGTGGGTTTGGTTAAGAGTTACAATGTTATGATATATCTCCCTGAGATACAACTGTTTATGTCCGGACACAGTACCATGTTTATTAACGCAGATTTCAGTTGTGAACACATCCTCTTTTTGACAGGACTGTATTGTCATTTTTTATATAATTACCTATGATATGTAAATACGGCTATGATTATATTGTGATTCTGGATGACTAATAACTATAATAAAAAACATTTACAAAAATAAAAAATGACTTCCGTTATCACTCCAAATCAAACGGGGCAAGCCGAAACGAGGAAAGAACTCCTTCAGGAGTACCTTTGCAGTCGTAACAGCCGTATTGTCTTTAGTAGGATAAGCTTCAGCCCATTTACTGAAAGCACAAACAACCACTAAAATATATTTCAGATTATTGCACCGCTCAATTTCTATAAAGTTCATCTGAAGGACTTCAAAAGGGAAAGTAGGTGGTGCAAAATTGCCGGGTGGGGTAGGAGTACCTTTTCCTGGATTGTGCATCAGGCACACCATACAATACTTCACTAAATGTGCAGCAGTCTTCGAAATGTTATAATTCTGCCATACAGGATCTAACAACTTGCAAATACCCTTAGCACTAATGTGGGCTGGTCCGTGGGCCATTGTAACTACAGGAAGAACATATGCATCTGGCAACATCCATCTCTGCTTCCCTGACTTGTCAATCCAACATCCCTCATCGTTCGATTGTGCTGTACTTTCTTGCCACACTGCTAACTCTTCTGTTATGGCCTCGCATTGAAGCTCCTTCACATTCCCAAGTGTGTCTTCAAACATAGTAACCTCAGGCACCCACCTAGCAGGACCTGCTACAAACATTCTTTTCATTTTGGTCTGGGCTGTTTCCTTAGCTGTCTGATATGCAAAAGCATTTCCCCTACCTACATCATCAGCAATTTTCCGGTGGGCACCACACTTCACTATGGCCAACTTCTTAGGGAGGGTCAAAGCAGACAGGAGCCGCAATATGAGGTGCCCGTGCTGGATTATGGTGCCATGAGGAGTAAGAAACCCTTGCTCAGCCCACAGTCGATTTATGCGCGACTCCTAAGGCAAATTGGCTGTCAGTATAAATATTGACAACCAGTCCCTCACTTAATTTGCAAGCTCAGATTAGGGCGACAAGCTCTGCAGCTTGGGCCGACTGATAGGGGACTCGTGATGTCTCAACTACTGTACGCAGCATAGTGACAGCATACGCAGCAGTTGTAGTGCCATCTGGTAATTTAAAACAAGAGCCATCGACATATACTTCCCCTTGTGGGTCAGATAAGGGAACATCAGTCAAGTCTACCCGTCCTTTCGTCTCTTCTTCCTTCCGGAAGATACAGTCATGTTTATCAATCTCATCATTCTCAGAAGGGAGGGGCAGTAAGGTGGCTGGGTTCAGAGTGGCACATCTTTTAATCGTAATGTGTTTTGCAAACAACCTCAATTCATAACCTGTCAGACGTGCACTGGTGAGGTGCTGTGTCTTGGTCTCATTCAAAAGTGTATCCACAGCATGGGGTACCATAACTGTGATGTCAGTATCAAGTACGAGTCCAGCTGATTGTCTTATCGAGACGGCCACAGCCGTGACTGCTCTTAGACAGCTCAGGAGGGCTCGTGCGACAGGATCAAGGACAGCAGAGAACTAAGCACACGGCCGTTGCTTATCTCCAAATTTTTGTGTTAAAACAGAAAGCGCGCAACCAGCCATCTCATGGACGTACAACACAAACGGTTTAGTGTAGTCTGGGGTGCCAAGTACTGGAGCCGAACAAAGCGCAGTTTTCAATTGCTCAAAAGACTGCTGACATTCAGGCATCCAAGGCAGGGGCTCATGCACGTCTTTTAATGTTAGAGCAAGCAGGGGTTTGATTAATAGCGAGTAGCTAGGTATCCACTGCCGACAGTAGGAAGTGATACCTATAAAAGTGTGCACATCCATCTGGGTTTGTGGAACTGGCATTTTAACAATGGTACTGATGCGCTCCGGGGTCAATCTCCTACCCTCCTTTGAAAGTAGGTGGCCTAGGTAGGTGACCTCCTGTCGACAATATTGAAATTTAGAAAGAGACACCTTATGGCCATGCTGGGACAAATGCAACAACAATTGCAACCTTGTTCTGTGTCAGAAGCGATGAGCAAGTCATCAACATAATGCACCAATACATTACCTGCAGGAAGCGAAAGGGAATCCAATTGGCTCTTTAATGCTTGACTATAAATACTCGGACTTTCTGTATAGCCCTGAGGAGCTCGACAATCTAAAACTTCTACCAGCTAGGGTAAAACCAAACAAGTACCTGCTATCTGGATGAATAGGAATACTGATGAATGCGTTTATCAAATCAATGACAGAGAAAAATTTAGCAGTAGTAGGAATCATTGTCAAAAGAGTAGTAATATCAGGAACCACTGGAAACTGAGGGACCACTATTTTATTAACTTCACGCAATTCAATCACAAAACGATAAATATCTTCATGGTCATCAGAAGAACCTGAGGGCACCCTTTTAAGAATTGGAAGAATAGGGCTATTGCAAATGCTAGCCGTTGTCTCCTCAACCACTCCCTTCCTAATCAAATCCTGTATAATTTGCAATAAAGCTCGCTCCCCTGCCTGCGGTATTTTATACTGAGGGATACGAGGCAAAATAGTACCATACTTGACCTGTATCGAAACCAGCGATATCTGCAACAATCCCACATGGGTGTCACCTGTCGCCCACAGAGTGGGTGGCACATCTTTAAACTCAACAGGAAGGGGTGCATCTTTGGACAAACACTGCTTAGCACGTGCTACATCTTGACCCATTGTCATATAAACACCTGCCGGAGAACAATAAATAGTGGCATGCAATTTCTTTAACAAATCCAAACCCATCAAATTTTCACCACAATTAGATGTCAGCAGAAATGGCGAATCCACAGTGAAAGGGCCAATAGTCAATGCAAGAGGTTTTGAAATGGGGCTTACAACCGGTACACCAGAGAAGCCAACCGACACATTATTATGGCCAGACAGAGTCGCCCCAGGGACCATATTTCGAGAAACAGAACTCTTTGTCGCACCTTTGTCCACCAAAAACCCCTTAGTTGAACCTTGCAAATCTACTGTTACATAAGGACCACGCTGGTCCACAGGTATCGGAACTGGTCCCTCACTCTGCCCCTGGCTGTCCTAGCTATAGGACATTCCTGTCACTTCATCCATATCATAATCATCATGACTGTACTGTCCATCTCGAGGGTCATCAAAATAATTATTATCAGAAAGACCCTGTGAGGCTGCAGCACTCTGTGTCCTATCAGCCCCACCAGCTCCACGACCCCGACCACGAGAACCTCGTCCTCTAGGGGCTGCCACCTTCTGCAAAAGCACAGGACACTCGCTACGCCAATGTCCCTCCTCCTTACAATACGCACACTGATTCGGACCCAAGGGCATGGTTGTTGGCTGCCTACTAGTGCGTGGAAGCTGTCGAGCAGCACCACCGCGTCCTCTCGTGTTCCCTCTAAAAGCCTGCTGCAACAACACTTTCGTCTTTAAAACCTTATGCCTCTTCTCTGTCCTCTCCTGTTCCTCATTATCCCTATGCTCATAATATTGTGCCATATTCAAAATAACAGAGAGAGAGGAGGTGGACCAGGTACTCTCAGAAGCTTGCAATCGAGTCGCAATTTCAGGAAGCAAGTTGGAAACAAATCTGTTGACAAACAGCCGAACACCTCCCTCAATAGACAAATCCTGTCCACTATAATCTAAAAATGTACCTTCAAATCAAGTGAAAAAATCGGACACACTCTCATCTTTCTTCTGTCGACAAGCTGACAATTTATCCCAGTCCACTTTTCTCGGTGGAATAAGAGAATGCATGTATGTAATGATGTGGCCTGGCAAAACAAGTATCTCTGCCCGAGGCTTATCACCTGGCTTTCTTTCCTGGTCCCATGCCTTAATTTGATCCCAAGTACCACCCAACTCCGGAATATGATCTTGAGTATGGACCTGCCTCCAAATATCAACCGGAACAAAAAGACCAAAAAACATTTCAATATCAGCAAGAGTCATTACTGTCGAAGAAGCAGCTTCAGTTAACTCTTTATAATAAGCAGTAGGATTCTTTCTAGGGTCAGGCAAATGAGTTTCAAGGGATAAAACCTCGCTTCTTTTCCATGAAGTATAAACACATTGTTCTTGAAACCGGGCTGCTACTGCCGCTCGAGTCACATTACCTCGCCCATCTGTTAACTCTGGTATCTCTGGGTGATATATAGGATGAACCTCTCTCATCGGAAACTGGGATACCGACTTGGGGCTTTTCTCATGCAGTCTTCCCCTGTAAGCAAAATTGTCGTTACATTAGCAAAGACTTGTTCTGGCCCCAATTCACTAATATATACTCGGTCTCTAATGTCATATAAAATTTGAGGCACCTCCGCTCCAAAGTACTATTGCCAAAGACCAATCAAAGTAGCTGACATGTGTTTAAAGGCATGCTGCTGTATAAAAGGCTCAAAATCTCTCATAGTCGCCCAAACATCCTCTACACTATAATTAGGATTACGGGCCCACTGCGCAGCCTGATTAGCTATTGCCTGTTTCTCTTCATCCCCCACATCAGACCTCACTAACGGTCCCACGCGTTCCCTACACTTCATCCAATCCCTATCTTCAAATCCACGCATCGGCGTCCCACTACTTACTAATGTCGGAGGATGAAAACCCACAGTGGGAGAGGCAACAATAGTAACAGGCACTATCGTCGCTGGTGGTTGTGTCGCAGGGGAAAGAGTTGGTGAAAAGGATGCTGAAACAGTAGGTGCAGCAGGAGTACTAACAGTCACAGTTGCAACAGACAGCGAAGAAACAGAAGAAAGAGGAGGAGGAGGAGTCGAAGCCACAGCCATTGACGTAACAACAGTGGACACAGTGCCAGAGACAGTAGACGCAACTGTGACGGGCGGCTGTGAGTGCACGGAACAGTAGGATATATTCTCTGCGGGGCATATGGAGGCGGGGGTCGAGCATCCAACAATTCTTCCACAAAGTTATCATCTTCCTCCTGAGCCACATATGATTTGTCAATATGTAATAGAAACCTTCTATTTTCACATTCAATACCCTTCTCCTGCTTTTCCCTGTCATATGCTACAGCCTTCTGAGACAATGTCTGCATTCTCCCTTTCCGGACCTCTTTCTCTGCTTTCATTCGTCTCTGCTTAGCTGCCTTTTGCCACGTTTTGAGGGAATCAAACATAGACTGCCTACTTCTTTTCTTAAACAACTGTTCTTGTAAATACTCAATCTTTTGTTCATTGAAAGTGCCCGTCAATGGCCACTGCAATTCGGCATTGTCCCTCGTACATTTTTGTCATAATGTACTAAACATAATAGGGCCAAGACCATGCTTCACATACATATCAAAATTCGGAGTGCCTTCTGGAGGCGCCGGCTGACTTTCTTCCAATCGATCATCAGTAGAGCACAAGGCAAACAATTTACTAGGCATTCTCAAAAGAAAACAAATTCACTATTCTATGCCTAGCAAAACAATTGCAATTGCTTTTGTCCCAAAAATGGTCCTTAGACCATACCAAATACAAACCAAAATGGTACCATATCCACAAAGAACCAAAACAAACTCACCTGATATATGCAGGTCAAAACAAATCTATTCTCCACTGCCAACTCTTCAGACCAAACGGTCAGATCCAAGGGTTTCGCCATTCAGGACTCCAGTCGGGATGACCACTGGGCGAGGCACCGACCGGCTAGACAGAAGGGGCAGCTGCGAGCATGTTGGACTGGAAAAATACTTCCAATCGGCTCCCCCTATTAGCATTGTGCTTAAGTTAGCATTTGCAAAAGAAACAATTGATGGACGGAATGCTGGACAATGCAAACCTTCACCCTGAGTCACAAGGATCTGGGTTTAATCCATCATTCTTTTGCTCACCACACCACCCCAGTTTGGACCCAGCCATATGCAAATCAGTCTTGACCCTGTTCCTTGTGGGAACAGTCCAGCCCGAACTGCCAAGCCAGGTCCTCCCTGGACTGGAAACAAGCATCCTGGGACCGGTTTCAGGGCATCACAGTTCATCAGCCAGGCTAGCTTGAATCCAGTGGTGTAGTGAGCACGGGACCCACGTCTGGGCATACCCTTCCCACTTAGGGCGACATATGCAAAAGAAACAATTGATGGTCGGAATGCTGGACAATGCAAACATTCACCCCCAGTCACAAGGATCTGGGTTTAATCCATCATTCTTTTGCTCACCACACCACCCCAGTTTGGACCCAGCCATATGCAAATCAGTCTTGACCCTGTTCCTTGTGGGAACAGTCCAGCCCGAACTGCCAAGCCAGGTCCTCCCTGGACTGGAAACAAGCATCCTGGGACCGGTTTCAGGGCATCACCCTTCATCAGCCAGGCTAGCTTGAATCCAGTGGTGTAGTGAGCACGGGACCCACGTCTGTGCATACCCTTCCCACTTAGGGCGACATATGCAAAAGAAACAATTGATGGACATTGTTCTGCATTCTGTCCATCAATTGTTGTTTTTGCATTTGTCACCCCGAGTGGGACGGGTATGCCCAGACGTGGGTCCCATGCTCTCCATGCCACTGGAGTCAAGATTATCCTGGCTGATGAGGGTGAAACCCGAAGCCGGTCCTAGGATGCTTGTTTCCAGACTAGGGAGGACCTGGCCTGGCTGTTCAGGCTGGACTGTTCCCATTGGGCACAGGGTCAAGACTGATTGCATATGGCTGGGTTCAAACTGGAATGGCATGGTGAGCAAAAAACGATGGATTTAGGCCCAGATCTCTGTACTGGGGTGAATGTATGACATTGTTCTGCATTCTGTCCATCAATTGTTGTTTTTGCATTTGTCACCCCGAGTGGGACGGGTATGCCCAGACGTGGGTCCCGTGCTCTCCATGCCACTGGAGTCAAGCTATCCTGGCTGATGAGGGGTGAAATCCCGAAACCGGTCCTAGGATGCTTGTTTCCAGACTAGGGAGGACCTGGCCTGGCTGTTCAGGCTGGACTGTTCCCATTGGGCACAGGGTCAAGACTGATTTGCATATGGCTGGGTTCAAACTGGAATGGCATGGTGAGCAAAAAAACGATGGATTTAGGCCCAGATCTCTGTACTGGGGTGAATGTATGACATTTTGTTCTGCATTCTGTCCATCAATTGTTGTTTTTGCATAAGTTAGCATTTGCGGCACTATTTTGACCACAGCCGCCATTTTGTGTGATGATCGAAACTAACTTCTGTCTCATTTTGTCTGCCTCAGCAGAAAGCAGCTCTGATATTTCTTTTTGTATTTCTTCAAGGTTGAGCTTCGCTGTCTTAATGAATACATGAATGTGCCTTTGCATACCTTCCTTGTTAGATAGGCTCGTTCTCATGCTCTACCGTAGCGGGCATGGGCAGAGTAACCTTGAGGTGGAGATAACATGTACCCGATCCCAGGAGTGAAACTCATCTTCTGTGTCTCCTTTGTTAGCCTACTCCAACTGGAATTTTCCAGTTTTGGGCGGGTCTTGCTGGGCATTGGAAATGTATAACAACTGAAGTAAGGTTGGGGAGGGTCAGTCCCCTCGGTAGCATCTTAGCAGGCTAGTCAGACTGGACTCCGCTCGAGCGAATACTAATAAATAACTTGGTTTGTATTCTCTACTGTCTGACTGACTCTTCATTTGTGTGGAAGGCTGAGAGGTGGTCGTGAGTGACCCGGGTGGCCCTAATTGGGTCACTTCCTTCAGTTGGCGCCCGAACAGGGACACCATTGGGCTGACCCATCCTCGCCCGCGGATGGGTGAGGAGGACGGGGCCATGTCGGGTCGGATGGGCGGATCGGGGATCCTTGCAAGATAGAGTCTAGCACTCGCAGCTGCCCCGCCTGTCTGATCGGGCGGTGCCTCGCCCAGTGGTCGTCCCGGCTGCGGTCCTGAAAAGGCGAAACCCTTGGATCTGACCGTTTGGTCCGAAGAGTTGGCAGTGGAGAATAAATTTGTTCGACCTGTGTGCACCAGGTGAGTTTGCTTTTGTTCTTTGTGAATACGGCGCCCTTTTGAATAATATTTGGTATGGTCTGCGGACCATTTCATTGCACTTGGTAGGTCTGTGGACCGATTTGCGTACAGAGTGTCTGCAGACACTGTGCCAGGCAACATAATGGATTTGGCTTACTTTTGAAAATGCCTGGGATCTGGCTGTTTTTTGGTTTTATGGTGTCGACTCTGATTTGTTTCTTTGGTGCAGTCAGAGGACTGACCTTTGGGTTTGCTTGTTTGATACGGTCTGAGGACCGATCTTTCGAAAGATATTTGCGAATTATTCGTCTGGCACGAATAGTGAACCTATTTCCTTTTAAGATGCCCTGCTGGAGCAAGTTGTGTTGTTTGGGGTGCCGTTGTTGTTCCGCTGATGCTCAATTGGAGGAGAGGCAGCCTGCGCCTCCGGAAGGCACCCCGAACTTCGATATGTATGTTAAGCACAGCCTTGGCCCTATTATGTTTAGTACATTATGGCACAAATATACGAGGGACAATGCCGAGCTGCAGTGGCTACTGACAGGTACCTTCGATGAACAAAAATTGAATTTCTTGCTGGATAAATTGTTTGCCAAACGAAGTAGGCAGTCGATGTTTGATTATCTTCAGGTATGGCAAAAGGAAGCTAAACAAAGACAAATGAGAGCGGAAAAGGAGGCTCGAAGAGGAAAGATGCAGACAGTGACTCAGAAAGCATATGAGAGAGAGAGAATAGAAAGAGGTATAGAGTGTGCTGATCAGAAGTTTCGATTGCAATGTGATAAGTCATATGTTGCCCGAGAGCAAGGCGATACATTTGTGGAGGAACTGTTAGACACTCGACCCCCACCTCCATATGCCCTGCAGAAAATATACCCTGCTGTCCCGCAACCCCAGTCTTCCGCCCCTCCTGCCTCAACATCTGGTTCTCCTGCTCTTGACCTGGCTGCTTCGGCTACAGCACCTTCTGTTCTTTCTCTGGCTTCACATGCCGCGGCTGCGACGACTGCAAGTCTCCCTGCTACGCCTATTGTTTCAGCTTACTCTCTCTCTCCATCCCTCACACCCTCAACGCAGCCATTAATAACTCTGGTGCCTGCTCCTTCAGCTATTGTGTCTTCCCCGCATCTCCCTTCCCTTGCTGAGTATTGGAACGCCAGTGCGTGGACTGGACGAGGGGGACTGGGCGACTGCACGGGAGCGAATGGGGCGGGTGCTGATTCAATCTGATGTGGGGGATGCAGAGAAAAAGATGATAGCTAACCAGGCTACCCAGTGGGCCCGGAGTCCGATTTACAGTGTGGAGGATGTGTGGAGTGTGTTGAAAGAGTATGAACCGTTTGTACAGCAGCATGCCCTCAAGCATATGTCGGCTACTCTGATTGGGTTGTGGGAACAGTGTTTCAATGGTGTCACATCCCAAATTATTTATGACATCCGGGACCGTGTGTATGCTGCAGACATGGCCCCTAATTACGTTTTTAGTAATGTTGCAACGCTGATTGGATACAGAGGCAGGTTGCATCATCACAAGAGTCCGACAACAGTATCCCAGTTTCCGATGAGGGAAGTACATCCCATTTTCCACCCTGAGATACCGGAGCTGCGAGATCAGCAGGATGCTGTCGTCAGACAGCGAGTAGAGGCCCGCTTCCAGGAACAATGGGTTTATACTCCTTGGAAAAGGAGTGAGGTTTTGTCTCTTAAGACTCAGTTACCCGACCCTAGGAAAAATCCAACTGCATATTATAAAGAATTAACAGAGGCTGCGTCGTCGACGTTGATGACGTTGGCAGACATTGAGATGTTTTTCGGTTTATTGGTGCCAGTTGATATTTGGCAGCAGGTGCATACACAGGACCATGTAGTGGAGTTGGGTGGCACTTGGGATGAGATCAGGGCATGGGATAAAGAGAGGAAGCCTGGTGAGAAGCCTAAGGCTGCGATACTAGCTTTGCTAGGTCGAATTATTACCTACATGCACTCTCTTATTCCACCTAGAAGAGTAGCTTGGGACAAGTTAATAGCATGTCGTCAGAAGAAAGATGAAAGTGTATCTGATTTTTTTACTAGGTTTGTAGGTGTGTTTTTGGATTTCAGTGGACAGGACTTGTCGATGGAGGGAGGTGTCCGATTATTCGTTAACAGATTTGTAACGAACCTGCTTCCCGAGATCGCAACTCGGTTACAGGCTTCGGAGAGCCCTTGGACTACCTCCTTCCCATCAGTGATATTGAGTATGGCACAGTATTATGAGCATAGAGAGAACGAAGAGAAGGAGAAGGTGGAAAAGAAAAACAAGGAGTTAAAGACGAAAGTGTTGATGCAGCAGGTATCTAGGGGGAACGGTAGAGCACGCGGCACTGGTCCGGCCCGACAGCTGCCCCGCAAGCCACCACGCTGTCCGGTAGCTGCTCGTTCGTTTCGAGATATTGACAGCGGGTTCTACTTATGCCCGTCTGTCTTTAGACATATGAGTCCATGTTCCAACATTGTGACTGTTATTGGATATTGGTTTCATTTTTATTAAGATATTGACAGCGGGTCCTACTTACACTAGTGTGTCTTTACACTTATGAGCCCATGTTCCAACCTTGTGATTATTACTGGATATAAGTTTCATTTTATTAAGATATTGACAGCGGGTCCTACTCTCACCCGCGTGTCCTTATTTATGAGTCTATGCTTCAACCTGGTGATTATTATTGGATAATAGTTTCATTTTATTAAGAATCTGTCTAAGAAACTTTTGGAACCAATGCTCGAATCTATGTGAACCTTTCTGATATCTGTTTTTTGATCCAGAATTACGTGGACCGATCAAATCGATTGAACCAAACATGTGCTCATATACATCTGTATTGGACCAACCTTGAAATAGTCCAGTTTTTCATAAATTAATTGATATTTCTAGTAAGCCCTGACGAAGTTCCAGTGGCACAAGGGAACGAAACGCGTTGGCTGTGTGCCGGTTTTAAAGCAAACAAGATTAAATAAAAAGAAGAACTTTTTCAGACTACAAGTGTGTTTCCTGTTTGACTTCTACCCAGTACACCTTCCTCTTTTGTGGACTGTCTTACTATATTGAGTATGGCACAGTATTATGAGCATAGAGAGAACGAAGAGAAGGAGAAGGTGGAGAAGAAAAATAAGGAGTTGAAGACGAAGGTGTTGATGCAGCAGGTATCTCGAGGGAACGGGAGAGGACACGGCATTGGTCCGGCCGGACAGCTGCCCCGCACTAGCAAAAATGCCACGCCTGTGGGGCCGAATCAGTATGCATATTGTAAGGAGGAGGGACACTAGTGCAGTGAGTGCCCGACGTTGTTGCAAAAGGTTGCGGCCCCTAGAGGACGGGGTTCTCATGGACGAGGTCGTGGAGCAGGTGGTCATGACAGAGGGCAGGAAGATGAGGAACAGCAGGGTCGCTCTGATCAGAACTATTTCGATGACCCTCTGGGGCGACAGTACTATCATGATGACTACGATTTGGATGAAGTGACTGGGTTATCTCATGGTTAGTACAGCCAGGGACAGGGCGAGGGACCAGTTCAGATACCTGTAGATCAGCGCGAACCTTATGTTACTGCTGACTTGCAGGGCATAGCTAAGCAATTCTTCGTGGATACAGGCGCAATGAACAGCTCTGTTTCTCATTCACAGGTCCCCGGGGCAGCCCTGTCTGGCCATAATAATGTTTCAGTAGGCTTTTCTGGTGTACCGGTTGTGAGCCCCATATCCAAGCCCCTTGCCCTGACCGTTGGTCCCTTTACTGTTGATTCACCATTTTTGCTGACGTCCAATTGCGGTGAGAATTTGATGTGATTGGATTTGTTGAAGAAGTTGTATGCAACGATTTATTGTTCCCCTGCAGGTGTCTATATGATGATGGGTCCTAATGTGGTTAGTACCAAGCAGTGTTTGTCCAAAGATGCGCCCCTCCCTGCTGAATTCAAGGATGTGCCACCCACGTTGTGGGCTACAGGTGATACAGACGTAGGGCTGTTGCAGATTCCTCCGGTCTCTATTAAGGTAAAAAAACAATGCTGTTTCGCCTCGCATTCCTCAGTACAAAATACCGCAAGCAGGGGAGCGAGCTCTATTGCAGATTATACAGGACTTGATTAAGTCAGGGGTTGTTGAGGAGACGACTGCGAACGTGTGTAATAGCCCTATTCTTCCCATTCTTAAGAGGGCACCCTCGGGTTCCCCTGATGATCATCCTGATGTCTATCGTTTTGTGATTGGTCTGTGTGAGGTTAATAAGATTGTGGTCCCTCAGTTCCCAGTGGTCCCCGACATCACTGCCCTTCTGACAATGATCCCTTCCTCTGCCAAATTCTTTTCTGTTATTGATTTGAAAAACGCTTTCTTTAGTATTCCCATTCATCCAGAGAGCAGGCACCTGTTTGGCTTCACCCTGGCCGGCAGAAGCTTTAGATTCTGTCGAGCTCCTCAGGGCTATACTGAAAGTCCAAGCATATATAGTCAAGCTTTAAAAGGCCAATTGGATTCCCTCACACTTCCCCCAGGTAATGTATTACTGCAGTACGTGGATGACCTTTTGGTCGCTGCTGACACTGAACAAGGTTGCAAAGATGCAACGGTTGCACTATTGCTGCATTTGGCTCATCATGGACATAAAGTGTCCCTTTCAAAATTCCAATATTGTCGACAGGAGCTCACTTACCCAGGTCACCTACTGTCGAAGGAGGGAAGAAGACTAACACCTGAACTCATTAGTGCTATTGTCAAAATGCCCATCCCTAAGACTCAGCGGGATGTGCGAGCTTTCATAGGCATTACTTTGTATTGTCGGCACTGGATTCCTGATTTTCCTTACTAAAAAAGCTGC